>JBBDGP010001058.1:0-472500 GCA_037952835.1 Lithobates septentrionalis | reverse complement strand
ACATGTCTTTGGTAAAAAAATCATGTTAAGTGTATAATAATTGGTTTGTGTGATCACAGACATATGTACGCAGATGATCATGCACAGATGTGATCACGGACATGTGTGCAGATGATCCTTGGGACATGTGATTTTACTGTTACATATGTGGGGGACAGGTGTTTTTACTGTGTGGGGGACATGTGTGTGGGGAGAGTGTTTTGGGGACTTTGTGTGTTTACATTTTTTTGGGACATGTGTGGGGACAGTAGGCTGGTGATCAATGTGTAAAAAGCTGTAAAAAACAGCTCATTCTCACTGATCACTGGCCGGCTGCAGAGATCCGCTCTCCTCTCCGACAACTTCCGTGTGAGGAGAGGAGAGCCAATTGCCTAGAAAACGGCTCTCTATTTACATCACATGATGGCTGTGATTCCACACAGCCGTCATGTGATCAGGAGGGCCAATCACAGAGCCCTCCTGTCGATCGGAGATGCGCCCTGTCCAGGTGACACAAGCGCATCGGGATCGCGCCGCTGCGCGGGCACGCACGCACGCGCACGATCCCCCTCCTTCTGAGGGACGTTCCTGAACGTCCACTCAGAAGGAGGAAGCGCCCACCCGGCCGTATATGTGCAGTGGCCGGGTGGGATGTGGTTAAAGAGCAACTGTCATTTCTGTCCTGCAGCGGCTCCTCCTCTGACCCGCTGTTGACTCACTGACAGTCCCATTCACTTTAATGGGATGGCTGGTGATGCGGCAGTGACACAACAAGGTGAGGGACGTGGCGGCAGCAGGCGAGTGGATGCCCGATAACAGGCGCTGCCATGATTTATCTGAAATGACAGGTGTTCTTTAAATGTAAGGAACCATTTTTGCTGGTAGTTAGAATCTTTGATATTTGCAAACAAAATGAAGGTTTCCTATTTAGAATAATAAGCTGTCAGGTTAGTAAAACAGCGATATCAGAACCGAGTTAATCATACAGTTTGTAGTGTATATAGATATGCAAAACAATGGGATAAGTAATATTCCTGAATTTTGTTCATGGTTACTGTGACATCAATGCAGTGCATGTTATCTCAACTTGCAGAGTTTGGATTCATTGAATGAGTTTACCAAAAACGAAAATATTGCAGAATATACAGCCTCTTTTTTTTTTTTTTTCCTATTTCATCTTAAAGCGGGATTCCGCCCCTGAAAAAAAAAATTAAAAGTCAGCAGCTGCTAACACTGTAGCTGCTGACTTTAAATATGTACTTACCTGTCCTGGGTGCCCGCGATGTCGGCCGCCCGAGGCCGACCCGTCCCTCGGCTCTCGGGTCCCGGCATCGCCATCCTAAGTAAGGGAAACAGGCAGTGGAGCCTTGCAGCTTCACTGCCAGTTTCCTACTGCACACGCGCGAGCGGCGCGGCGCTTTGTGAAATGCATGGTTTTCCATTTTATGAACAAGAAAATAATGACGTTATTCTGTTGGGCTGGTATAATAATGCTATGGGGCTGGTATGACATTTTTTCCAGGGCTGGTTTTCATTCCCAGTCCGGCCCTGCTCCCTGGCTTTGGCCAATTATGGCTCTCTGTACACACGGCGCTGTGATTGGCCAAGCATGTGGGTCATAGTGCATGCTTTGCCAATTATCAGCCAGCAATGCACTGCGATGTTGCAGTGAATTATGGGCCGTGACGCGCCACTCGAATTTGGCGCGAACGGCCCATAACGTTCGTAATTCGGTGAACGACCGAACACACGATGTTCGAGTCGAACATGCGTTCGACTCGAACACGAAGCTCATCCCTACTCTCCAGCACAGTGGGTATATCTCGGGCTGCTATCTCATCCTTGATGGTATCTGAGAGACCATGAGGAAAAAGGAGCCACGAGGGCCTTATTGTTTCAAGCAACCTCTGCTGCCAGAGTACGGAATTCAATGGCATAATCGGCAACAGTTCCCGTACTCTGTTTGATGGACATGAGGCACTTGGCAGCAGAAGCGGAGCATGCAGGAACGTCAAATACCCTTTTAAAAGAAGTCACAAACTCAGGGTAACTCAAGACAACAGGTTTTTGCGTCTCCCATATAGGGTTTGCCCAGGCCAAGGCTCTCTCAGAAAGCAAAGATTATATGAAACCTACCTTGATTCTGTCCATGCAAAACGCCTGGGGCAGCATCTCAAAGTATGTCTCAACCTGGTTGAGAAACCCTCTGCATTGAACTGGATCGCCCCCAAATCGCTGGGGAAGCGGAGAGGAACCAGACATACCTCTTATAGAGGTATAGGTAGAACAGCAAGCAGGATCTGGAGCCAGAAGGAATGTCAGCCAAGCAAGTCTTTAACAGGAACACAGGAGAGTGTCTCTAGAGATGTGACCAAGGCGAAGGCAGAGATCATCTGGACTGGATAGCTTAAGTAGGCAGGACTGACAAGCAGGATATCATCAACAGGTGAGTCACTGTGGAGAGATAGGAGCTGGCAATTAGCCGACAGCTAAGCGGCCAGCTTTGAGAAGGAAGGGCTGAGCCCAGCCATTGACACCATCACTGCTTGCTGTTTCGTCGGACATCTATCCAGCACTACTTCGGTCGCCTGCCAACCTGTGCTCTAAGCTTCGCATCAGGAGATTGAAACGGCGGATCCACTGCACCTGTGTCGTTACAGGGGCTGCTGTCCGGAAGGCATTAAATTGTTGGTGAGAGGGCAATCACCCACCTTTACAAATCCTTTTCTTACGGATTCACTGGGGCACTTTGCACAGACATCTTTACCTTGGGAATACGTTACTGAGCTTATCTTGAACACTGTGCATAGACACCTTTGGCTACTACCATTTCAACAAATCGTATTGCTTGTTATTACACCCTGTTGGATACAATTAATGGGCTTCTACATGTCAGGTGAAGACCATCAGATCTGCAACAGGGACATTGCTGTCATTATTGTTACCAACAGGGCTTTTTTTAAGGTGGCACTTGGTGGAACTCAGTTCCACCACCTCTGGCTCAGACCCTTTGGTGCCTGCTCACCACAATCACTTGTAAACACAGAAGTCTGGTTTCTGTGTTTACAAGTGACAGCTCTGCACTCTGTATGTAACCCCCATGAACTCTGCACTCTGTATGTAATGCAATCCTGATATTTAATGCTCCTTTAAGACCCTTCTACTGTTTGTGAAATATGACCACACCCACTATTTAAAGTGATTTGGAGGGTGTGTGTCAGGGAGGGGTTTTGGGGGGTCGTGGTTGAATTCCAGCACCTATTGTTTGAGAAAAAAAGCCCTGGTTACCAAGGACCTTATTCCATTGCCATTAAGTCTGAACTCTCATTAGGGTTAAAGGTTTATAGGCTGGCCGAGGTTTCCCCTTTAAATTTTGTCAGTATAACCATCTAACTTTGTTTATCCTTTCAGGTGCAAGCAGAACTCCACTGTACATGTGTATATATTAGACTGTTTTACCTGAAAATATTTGGTTTGTGTTATTCGGAGGAATTCCTTTGCTGAGTTGGCGCTGTTTGCCCAAAACTCAGCAGATCTATTACCTCTTCTTTTGGGACAATATTTTCTTTGGACTGTTCTAGTAAACATTATCCGAACATAAACGCACAGAGTTCTGACATTGTTTTAAGGTGGTGCAAAGATGTCTGAACCCAAACCCAGGCCCAAACCCAAATGTATCATGCTCTGATGCGGGTGATGGAGACCCAAGGGAAGGTCCAGGAACAAGGGACTCATCATGGTGAGCAAAAACCGTACCAGGGGCGAGAGAAGAGATGTTATGGGTGCGAAGAGGTTGGACACATCTTAGCTGAGTGCCACAAGTCTAGCATCAGCCCTAAATTACTCACAAAAGTCCTGGGAGCATTACAAAAATTACTTTTCCCAAAGTCGGCGGGAAAATTCAGGGGACCTCAGTAAAGGAGCTAGTTGAGAGTCCCGAGGGGAAACTGCGCTCCAAAGTCAAGAAAAGAGACAAGAAAAAGAAAGGACGCAAGTTACCTGTTTCCTCTACTCCTTCTTTACCTAAACGAGCAAAAGAAACAAGGGAAGACAGAGGCAGGAAACAGTGGTGTATTTAGGTTTTGTGCTGCCCTAGGTCTGACTAAATGCGAGCACCCCCTAATTTAAATCAGACACACCCCTTCCTGTCAAGGCCACACCCCTTACCGTTTAAGACCCACCCTGTCATCTGTAAACCATACCCCTTCAGTGCCTTATATCAATGCAGCTTAAGAGTGCCGCCTCATCAGTGTGGCCTCATCAGTGGCCATCAGTGCAGCTTAAGAATGCCGCCTCATTAGTGGGTGTCAGTGCCCATCAGTGCAGCGCTGCCTCATCAGTGCCCAGCCCAATGGTGCAGCTTATCAGTGGCCATCAGTGCAGCCTCATCTGGGCCACCAGTGCAGCTTATCAGTGCCCATCAGTGTAACATATTGGTGCTGACTTTTCAGTGCAGCCTCATCAGTTTCATAATATCACAGCTTATTAGTGTATATGAATTATGTATTGATTATCGCATGGAGCACTTTGCAGTTCATGAGTTTTCACTGAATGTGAACTGTTTAAATCAGAGTTCCACCCTGTGACAGACCTAGCCGGGACAGAGGCTTTAGGAGGGGACTGAATGCTAGCCTCTTGCCGACCGATTATGGGCCCTGGCATTTGGGGGAATGGTGCTCTTTGTGACCTGTATGCCTGGGGACCCTTGAGGTGGCGTTACTTTAGATTCGGGTCCATATCCCCCCAAGAGACACAGACTCTGGGGACCCTGTATTTGCCATATTACAAATAGTGACCGATTCATACTGTTGGGACACATACTGTGAGGAGATGCTGATGTCAATTCCAGCCACCTGTCTCTGTCTGTGTCTGCTGTAATGTAAATTAGTCTAGTATGACTTGTCACAGCTCCTAAAGACTTTTCATCCAGTGTGCTAATTACCCTACAATTGTATTGAGATGTATGATAATGTGTATTATATAGTCGGTGAGCTAGGAGACATGAAGTCTGCATAAAGGTCATGTCTCTAAGTCACCTAGGGTGTCTAAAGGATTAGATAATTAGCTCATGTTAATTAGGTGTCTGCTTACAGGTTGTATTTTCATCCTGCTGTATATATTTGTGTGAGATCTCAAAATAAACATGGAGTCCTGTTTGAACCTCAAGACAGAACCTTGTCTCATACTTGGGGAAGAATTATTCGTATAGGTTTCTTGCTCGGCTGATTGAAGTGTCCGGTAGCTGCCTTTGTGTTCGGAAAAGGAATGTCTTAAACGGCTTTAACCCCTTTCATACTGGGGATGTCGTTACAACTAAACATGGAAGCTCTGCTTATCTGCTTCCTCCCCCCTCCGATGCCACATTTGGCACCTTTCAGGGGGAGGGGGGGACCGGGTACCTGTTTTGACAGGTACCCTTCCCAACTTCCAGGAGACCGTTCCATACCTTGGAAGTTCGGCCCTCCTCCTCCTTCCTCCACCGCCAGGCCAATCAGAAAGCGCAGCTTGCTTTGCACATGTGCAGTAGGGAACCAACTGTGAAGTTTCACTGCCGGTTTCCCTTAACATGTACGGTGGCGGCAGCACACGAGAGCTGATCCAAAAATCAGCTGGGTGCCAAGACCAATAAGTGTCCTAATAATAAAAGTCAGCAACTACAGTATTTGTAGCTGCTGACTTTAATTTTTTTCATGGGGGGGGGGGGGCTGGACCTCCTCTTTAATGAGTTTGCATTGATTTCAGCATTCATGAAGAACTTTGCAAATGCTGAAATCAATGCAAACTCAGTAAACAGTCCTCATTCAGTGAAAGTTCATGTACTGCAAAGTTTGCATTGAATTCAGCATGTGCAAAGTGCTCCATGCATGCTATAATCAATGCAAACTTTGCAGTACATGAACTTTCACTGAATGAGGACTGTTTACGGAGTTTTCAGCACCGATCACTTTATTGCAACAAGATCTGTATATTGATTTCCATATTGAACACTTATATGTGATTGGCTGCTTGGCACACATTACAAAAGTTTTGCAGTCAGGAGCCGTGGGGGATTTGTCACCACAAGGAGTGAGAGGAATAAGAGAGCAATGCATGACTGCATGGAGGGGGGGGGGGGTAATGTGTGACTGCATGGGGGGTAATGTATGACTGCATGGAAGGGGGGAGGTAATGTATGACTGCATGGAGGGGGGAGGTAATGTATGACTACATAGAGGGGGTAGGTAATGTATGACTGCATGGAGGGGGGGATGTAATGTATGACTGCATGGAGGGGGCGAGTGTATATGAGAGCTTCAAATATATGTGTGTGTGTGTGGGGGGGGTTAGTGTATAGGGGAACACTGACTACTTGGAGAGCTTTCTATGTATGGGGGAGGATGGATATACATTTACCCAATCAGGGGGGTATCCTGAGAGCTCAGCATTGTACTGCCTGCAGTGAGATGAGCCGTCTCTGGATCTCCTCCTTGATTCTGGGCCATCCCGGCCCTTCCAGTGATAATTAGGGAAGTGATTATAATGATATTCTCCGCCTCCTCCTCGATAGACCCCACCCCGGACCAGGGAGAGGATGCAGAGTAGAAAGCTGCGCGGAGGAGGGTAGGCGGAGCATAAGGCTCCGCCTCTACCAGTCAGATTGCGCCCCCCGCCCCCTCTCGGCCAAGCACGGCATACTTACTGCCCATAATATTATTTACACGTGCCCCGCTATAGCAAGCCGGCCGCTGTATTTGTGCGGAATGCGGCCGCAGGAGCCGGGACTTGGAAAGATGGGTCTGGGAGGCCTTCTCTCATGCGGGAGGGGAGCCTAGGCCAAGAAACAGCACTGGCAGGAAATCAATGCACACCTTACAGAACAAATAGGTAGACCAACTCCACCGCCTCCAAGGAGGCTGGTTAGGGTACAACCTATAGAGCCACCTATGAGAAACCTACCAAAGAACTTAGTGGCCCCCCCCCCCCCCCCTAGTCTCGGTACAAGTAGAGGGCATCTATACACAAGCCTTACTGGATACTGGAGCTCAGAAGACGTTGCTGTATCGGGACTTTTACCACAAGTACTTGAAGCATATCCCTTTGTGCAAGCTCGAGGAATTAGAGATTTGGGGCATAGGGACCCAGAAGTGCCCATACGACAGATACATTTTGGAAAAAGAGAGATCCCCCTTCTTTAAAGGCAACATACACTTGGATAGTACAAAAAAGTCCATTTTATTAAATATACATAAAAAACATATTCGATCAAACAAATGATCGATGATTAAAAACCACCAAAAAGAGTTGATACAGAAAAAATATACATACAAAAAAAGACAAAACAACAATTTACATGAACAGTGTGACAATGTAATAATACTCTCTGGTAAATAGTGATCCCCGATAACTGAAGCGTTTCTGGTTAAACACCTTCGTCAGGGGCATAGGATAGGAGTAAGTATAGTCACAATATGTTTTCAATGATAGAAAATAAAAAGGACATGTCATAATAGGTAAAGAGTAGACAGCAACATCTATATTAGCCGTCACACAATGGTCAGAACATCCAAAGACGTATACATATCATGCAAAGTGATTCCAATAAAGGAAAAAATAGGTGAAGCAACTGTGTCAGAGGGGGCATAGGTGGGCGCCAAACAGGAAGCGGTAAATAGAACAAAATATGTTCCAAGTTGGATGTCTACCTGCTAGGTAGCAGAGACTGGATTCAGGTGGCTTTACGGGACTAACAATGGAAAAAAGAAGGCACAGAAAACCAAAAAAAAAATTTTGGATGTTTTTTTGGATTTTTTGGACTGAAGAACTATCCCAGATCAGTACACAACCCCTTACGATGTTTAACAGGGGCCAAATGGTTCAGTGTACTGGATTTAAAGAGTGGATATTACCAGATCCCCATGCATTCAGATGACGGATGAAAGACGGCCTTCATCAGCCCTCTAGGGTTTTTCGAGTTTGACCGAATGCCACAGGGATTAACAGGGACCCCTGCTACTTTCCAGGGACTGATGGAGAACACAGTGGGTGATATGAACTTGGTAGAAGTGCTAGTTTATCTCGATGATATCATTGTGTTCAGCAGAACGTTGGAGGAGCATGAAGCTTGGTTGGAGAAAGTTTTCCAGCGACTACACGCCAAGGGGTTGAAGCTGTCTTTAGAGAAGTGCCAGTTCTTTCAGACCTCAGTCACGTACCTAGGGCATGTGGTGTCAGCTGAGGGAAAAGCAACTGACCCTGAAAAGTTGGAGGCTGTCACTTCCTGGCCTCGCCCAAATACCATCACAGAGTTGAGGTCATTTTTGTGTTTATGCTCATACTATAGAAGATTTGTGAAGAACTTCTCACAGATTTGCCATTGAACGAGCTGTTACAGAAGCAAACGCAGGGGGATCAGCAGAAAACCCAGAGAGGAGGCCCCAGGAAGCCTCAGGAGTCTATCCAGGAACAATGGGCAGCAAAGTGTGAAAGGTCTTTTGAATGGCTGGAGGAGAGCCTGGTTGAAGCACGGGTGTTGGCCCACGTTGATCCATCTAAACCATATAAATTACAGGTGGATGGCAGCAGAGATGGCCTTGGTGGGGTATTGTACCATAAGTCAAAGGGGAAATGCCGCCCAGTGGCCTATGTGAGTCACAGCCTCACCTCCCCTGAGAAGAACTATCCTGTGCATAAATTGGAGTTCTTGGCCGTCAAGTGGGCTTTGGTAGATAAGCTACATGACTATCTGTACAGGGCTACCTTTGTGGTAAAGACTGACAACAACCCATTGACTTACCTACTGTCCACTGCAAAGTTGGGCATAGGTGGCTGGCAGCTCTTTCTGAGTTTCAGTAGACCTTGAAATACCAACCGTGTGTGGAAAACAGAGACGCTGACACTCTTTCCCGAAGGCCTCACTCTATCAAGGCTGGACGGAAGAGTTGGGTCAATTTACCTCTCGAAGAAGTAAAGGCCGTGTGTCAAGGAGTAGAGTACAAACACAGAGGAGCCATAGGAACTGAAGCCGTAGGAGTCACCCCCTGCGGGAGTACCGAAGTAGTACTGTGATTTGACCCAAGTACACAGCCAAGAATTGCCTCAGCTGACAAAAGAGGATATGCGGTGGGATCAATGGGAAGATCCATTGGGGAGTCTGATAAGGAAATCACTATCTGCCCAAGACCCTCAGATACTGGTGAATAGCCCCATCGAGGGGGCAAAGTAATCCATAGAGAGTGGGAGCGAATGAAGTTGGAAGATGGGGTCATATATCGAAGAGGTCCCTCTGAGGAACCAGGAGGTGGTAGTCAACTGTTCCTCCCTAAAAAACATTGTCTATCTGTGTTGACCGCTCTTCATGATGATCATGGTCACTTAGGCCCAGATAGAACTTTCAAGCTGGTCAGGGATCGATTTTACTAGCCGTCCATGAGAACAGAGGTGGAAAGCTACTGTCGCTCTTGCATCCGATGCATTCAGAGAAAGACCCTACCAGGTAGGGGAGCCCCAATGGGCCAGCTTCAAAGCCAGGGACCCATGGAGTTGGTGTGCATTGATTTCTTGTGTCTGGAACCTGACCTGAGTAGACGAAGTAATGTCCTGGTTGTGACAGATTATTTCACCCGATATGCTCAAGCTTTTCCCACTAGGGATCAACAAGCTAGTATGGTGGCAAAGACTCTAGTGGAGAAGTTCTTCGTTCATTACAAGTTGCCTCAGTGCCTACTATCGGATCAAGGTCGGGATTTTGAGAGCAAACTGATCAGAAGATTATGTGAACTCTTAAGCATAAAGAAATCCAGGACTACTCCTTACCATCCTCAAGGGGATCCACAACCAGAGTGTTTCAACTGTACCCTGCTGAACATGTTGGGAACCCTCCCATTAGAGAAGAAACAGCATTGGGGGGCTCATATCGCTGCAGTAGTTCATGCTTATAAAAGCACCTCAAATCATTCTACTGGATAGTCCCCCTACAGGTTAATGTTCGGGAGAGAAGCTTGTCTACCTGTGGATCTGGCTTTTGGAACATCACTAGATCACACCTCCCAAGCCTCTTATAGGGGGTATATTGACAGACTTTGGAAGAATCTAAAAGTGGCTTATGAGAAAGCCAAGGATGCCTCTACCATCAGAGAACAAAGGAACAACAAAAACTGTGATCTCAGAGTGAGGATTCAGGATTTACAACCTGGAGATCGAGTGTTGTAGCGCAATCTAGGGGTGCCAGGGAAGCATAAGTTGGCTGATCAATTCCAAACCCTACATTGTCTGTAAACGACTACCTGGGCTCCCTGTGTACCAGATTCCGCCTGAAGGAAAGACCAGCCCTCTCAAGACTTGGCATCGAAACCATTTGCTGTCCATATCAGCGGCTGTTGGAGTACCCTCACCCCCTTGCTTAGAGACTTATCAGCTCCTGACGCTGAGGCCTAGGGCCCAGAAAACTTGCTCACCCACAATCCCTGAAGAGGAGAGTGACGATGAAGAATTAACCCTTGATTGGTTGTGGGTTTCTCCTTTGGAAGATGATTCCACTGTCCCTGGTACTGAGGAAGAAGACCATAAAAGAACACTCTTTAGGACAAAGACATATCTCCCTTTGCCTGAAATTAAAACATTAGATCCTCACCCACCAAGGGGAGATGAGGAGGTCAAGGTGGAACCCCATGAAGTGCCGAGTGTAATGGAGGCTCCCATTCCTCCTACTAACCTCGCAGAGAGAGAGAGACGGTCCCTGAACCAGAACCAGAGCCTGAAGTAAAGTTTTAACCTGAATTTGAATGCAGTTTCTGGGGAACCAACAGGGACCAGAGCCACTGGAAAACATCTACTCCAGGTTGGGACAGAGGATATGCCCTCCAAAAAGACTGACGTATGATGCACTTGGAGAAAATTCTGATGAACTTATACCTACTGCTCTACGTCCCAGTCAAGCAATTGCCTCCTTTATCGAACCTTTAGTAAAGGATGACCTTGATCCACCTCCTGACACTACTGGGTGGGCCACTAACTTGTTACTGGCTCGTCACAAAATAATATGACTTCACCTGAGGATGTATATAATTTGCTGTTAGAAGATCCTTCATTGGGTCAGTTGTTAGCTGTTACAACTTCTAGTTTATCAGATGATTAAGTATTCAGTTTTATGATAGTAAAGTGATCCCACAGGTTGTGATCTGTCTTTAGGTACCAAAGACTTTCAAGTAGGGATGGGCCGAATGGACTCCTGCTCAGTTCGCACCAGAACTTTCGAACACCGCGAAAGTTCGGACCCGAATATCGAACCCTAAGTCAATGGGACCCGAACGTCAAAAATCAAAAGTGCCCATTTTGAAGGCTTGTATGCAAGTAATTGGGCATACAATGGTTATAGGGATCCGGGTCCTGCCCTGGGGGACATGTATCAATAAAAAAAATATTTTGTGAAAAACGTCATTTTTAAATGAGCAGTGATTTTTTGATTTTTAAAGTGAAAGCATAAAAATGAAAAATTCATTCCTATACAGTATATTGCCTGGAATGTTTCCCTTAGTCTACCTGTAAAGTGGCAGATCAGTACCATGTCTAGAATCAGCTGCAGCAATAATTGCATTTATAAAGCCAAAAAAAATGACATTTTCCCTGCAAGCTGCCTTTATTTTTCTCAGCAACAGCTGGGGAGCCAGTGTGTATGATGAGGCCACAATGTAGTGCACTGGGAACAAGATTAGAGATTTTTTGGATACATTCTGGTGTCACTTTGACCTTGGATAGAAGTAACGGGTGCGTAAAAACTGGTCTTTGGGTGTCGTGACGCCTTCCCTCCGTAACTCTATAGAGGTAGTCTTGATGAAAGCAAGAATTGGCCTTGCTGTAAAAAATTGCAATGATATGCACCTGTCAAACAGGTGCAGAAAAATTGGTCTTTGGGTGTCGGTGGTGCCTTCCCAACGTAACCCTATAGAGGTAGTCTTGATGAAAGCAAAAATTGGCCTTGCTGTAAAAAGTTGCAATGATACGCGCCTGTCAAACAGGTGCAGAAAAATTACTCTTTGGGTGTCGGGGGCGCCTTCCCACTGTAACCCTATAGAGGTGCTCTTGATGAAGGCAAAAAAATTGCAATGATATGCACCTGTCAAACAGGTGCTGAAAAATTGGTCTTTGGGTGTTAATTGTGCCCATGAAACCTATACCAAAAACATTCTTCCAGATGAAATGATTGAACACCCTCAAAGCTAGGCAGCCTTGAAGTCCTGCAGAGATTCCACATCCCAAAAAGACTTAATCGGTGACATCAGCATCAGGGGCTTCATAGCTGGTAATTCAGGACTGATTCATTTTTATAAAAGTCAAACGGTCCATGGAGTCTGTGGACAGACACGTTTTATGATCAGTAACGAAACCTCCTACAGCACTGAATGCCCGTTCTGAAAGCACGCTGGATGAAGGGCAGTCCAACAACCAAATAACATACTGGGAAAGTTCTGGCCAGTGGTCTATTCTCATGACCCACTAAATCAGTGGCTCATCAGCTGGAAATCTCTCCATCTCTGTTTTGGCCCCGAGGTAATCATCCGCCATGTGATGCAGACACTGCCGATGGGATGTGGAAGCTGACAGCCCTGGGCGGCGAGAACTAAAAAATCTCTGAAATGCCTCACTTAGGCAGACGCCTTCTCCAACGCTCCTCTCTTGACCAACAGAAGACTCAAAACTACATTTTCCACGACACTGTAACCTACTCAGGGAAAATTTTCAATAAAATCCTCTTTAACATGTCCTCAAGAGATTTTATCTTCTGCACTCTCTATGGGGACGGGATGAGTTCTGAGACCTTCCCCTTATAACGGTGGTCAAGGAGGGTTGCCAACCGCTAATCATCCTTCTCCTTTATGCCACGTATTCTTGGGTCCTTTCACAGGCTTTGAAGCATGCGGTTGCCCATACACCTCAGATTTGCAGAGGCTTGAGAAGCAGACTCTTCGGGGTCACTCAGGATGACAGCATCTGGACCTTCCTCCTCCCAGCCACGTACTACTCCCAAGGGTTCAGCCAACTGTGCACTGGCTGTGTATGACCACTTGAAATGGCTACAGACTCTTCTGGCCAGCTTTAGCACATCTTGCAACCCTGGGTACGTATTTAGGAAAGGTTGCACCACCAAAATTAGGACATGTGCCAGGCATGGCACATGTGTCAACTTTCCCTGTCTAAGGGCAGACAGGAGGTTTGAGCCATTATCGCACACCACCATTCCTGGCTCCAGCTGGCATGGTGTAAACCACATCTTGGCCTGTCCCTGCAGAGCTGCAAGAATCTCTGCTCCGGTGTGGTTCCTGTCCCCTAAACACACCAGCTGAAGCACTGCATTGTACCTTTTGGCCTGACTCTGGGAATAGCCCTTTGAATGCTTAGGGGGTACCTGATGTTCATAGGACAATTCTGCAAAGAAGGGCATGGAGGTGGCAGAGGAGAAGGAGGAGGAGGAGGAGAAGGAGGTGGGGTAGAGCTTACAGGTCTGGCATCATCACCACCAGCTGTATGGAGACGTGGGGGCACAACAAGCTGCAGCACAGAGCCCTGTCCTGCATCCTTTCGAGTTGCAAGCAGCGTTACCCAGTGTGATGTGAACAAAATATATCGTTCTTGCCCATGCTTGCTGGACCACGTGTCAGCAGTAAGGTGGAATTTACGGCTGATTGCCTTGCCCAACGATGCCAGAACATTACCTTCCACATGATGGTAGAAAGATGGAACGGTCTTACGTGAAAAGTAGTAGCGACTGGGAACCTGCCATTGTGGTACAGCACATTGTGTGGATTCACGGAAGGGGGCAGAATCTACCAGACTGAAAGGCCGAAGTTGGAGAGCCAACAGCTTTGACAAGCTTGCATTTAGATGCTGGGCATGTGGGTGGCAGGGACTGTATTTTTTTTTCCGCTGCAGCAGATGGAGCAGAGAAATTTACCGGCTACAGTCTACAGCTGGTGGTGTGCTGCTGGCAGATGTGCTGCTAGGACCTGGAACACCCTGTGCTATACCATCATCCCTGTCAGTGGAGGCTGCTGAGAGGTAATGACTCGGTATAGCAGGGGCAGACTGAAGTAGGTAAGGAGGAGGGACAGATTTGTGCCCCTTTTGTGTGGCTTTTAGGTGCTCTTGCCAATGGGCTGAGTTGTTGGATGTTAAATGCCTTGTTAAACATGTGGTACCCAAATGGTTGGTGTTTTTGCCACGTTTGATGTGCTTGAGACACAGTTTGCAGATAGCAACAGTGCGATCTGCTGCATGTGTGCTGAAAAAGGCCCAGACAGCTGAGCTTTGGGGAGTGGGCCGGGAGATAACAGCTGCAGAATGTAAAGGAATAGGGTGGCTGCTCTCTACTCTTTCTTGATGTCGGCCTCCTTGGGGTTGAGCCGCCTCACCTTCAGTTTCCTCCTTTGCTCTGGCACCCAAGTCGCATCAGTGACCTCATCATCATCACTATCATCATCATCATCATCTCCATCGTTACCACTGGAGACAACTTGGCAATACGCTGCGGCTTGGGGAGCATGAATGCCAATTTGTCTACCAGTGTTCCTCCCTCTCTCTAGGCTCATGTTCCTGTTATCCTCAACCTCAGAACCAACATCTGAATCCAGTAATGGCTGGACATCATCAAGGAGCGAGTGGCTGACGCTGTGGTCAAATAACTCAGCTGACTCCTCAATGGATGATGTTGGGGCTATGGCAGGAATAGATGTGGACAAGGAGGCAGGTTTATCCACTCTGGTAACTGCAGGGGACTGCACACTTGTCTCTGCTGGCATGACAGAGGATGAGGAGGATGAGGAAGATTTAGTAAGCCAGTCCACCACCTCTTCTGCATGCTGTGGCTGGATAGCATAGGCAAACTTACTAAACAGAGGAAATGATGCCCTGCCTGAAGACTGAAGACCATGTCCACCTTTGCCTGTGGACACATTTGTTGCTGATCCCTTTAGAGTGTCAAGGGAATGTCTGCCTCTCCTTGTTGTCCTCCGAGACATTATTGGGAGGGAGGGGGGGGGTGCTTTTAAGCAAATGTAAAGAAGAAGTTGAAATCTGTACGTAGATGCACTTTAATCAATGTAAAGAGGTGTTTGGTGCACTTTAATTTGAGTACTCACACTACACAGACACACTCCATGGATACACTATAATATACTGCGATATAATGCACCAAACGTACAGTGACGCACAGAACTATATGGTGTTAAACTGTCAGTAACGCACACAAAACTATTCGGTGTTAAACTGGCAATAATGCACACAAAACTATATGGCATTAAACTGGCAGCAATGCACACAGAGGTAAATGACATTAAACTGTCAGTAACGCACACAGAAGTAAATGGCGTCAAACTGGCAGTAACGCAATCAAATAGACGGTGTTCAACCGTCACTACACTGACACTATTTGAACTGTCCCTACTCTAGCTACACACTAATGTCAAGATTACTGACACGGTCTCACTACACTACAGTGAAACTATCTGAGCTGTCCCTACTCTACCTGCACACTATGCAAAGCTGAATGATGGTCCTCCTCACTACACTCACACTATCCCTAGACTAACACTAAACTAATATTCTACACTGACAATGGAAGCAAAATAGCACAGTATAGCACACTAACTAACTAATAGCACTGAACAGAGCCCTGTTCTATCTCTCTCCATGCCGAAATCACACTGAAAATGACTGCCATTGAAAGAATACTTTTATACTGTGGGGTGGGAATGAGCCATAATTGGATAAAGTCATGATGACAGTGTCCAATCTTGACTCTGACAGTGCTCAGTGCCCTGATTGGCTGAAGCTGTCACTGCTTCAGCCAATCAGGGCTTGCAAAGCACTGTTCAGCGCCGCAATGCATTGTGGTTGGTTCGGGGGGCCAAACAAACGGTCAAACGACCCGTTTGTTTGGATGTTCACCGAACAACCGAACTAAAGTTCAGCCAGAACTTATGCTCGGGCCGAACCATTCGCCCATCCCTACTTTCAAGTGGGGGGAGGATGTAGCAATGTGGACTACGACTATAAAGTACAGTGTTCCTCCAGTATTTCTATGCATCGCATGTACCTCTAGTGCCCAGTATTATCAACTGACATCATGTTTTTGAGCCAAGCTAAAGGGATTGTGGGATGAGTAGTTCCTCAGATGGATAATTGCTTTGCATGACTCTGTACCTGGACTACATATTCCAGGGATCTTTGCTACCATCGGAGAGATTGCTGGGAGGAACTATATAAGAAGCCCTGCCCTGCGCTTTCTTCCTCCTGGACCTGATGTGAGACGGACCTCTCCGTGCATGGAGAGAGGTCGCAGCCCACCACGCGGTGTATAACATTCCAGCCCAGATGAGAAAAAAAGTGCCCATCAGTGCTCCATCAGTAATGCCTGTCAGTGCCCCATCAAAGTGCCAATCAGTGCCACTAAGTAATTCCTGTCAGTAGCTCCTCATCAGTAGTCCCTATCCAGTGCCACCTATAAGTGCCCATCAGTGCTGCCTATCAGTGCAGTCAGTGCTGCCTATCAGTGCCCATCAGTTTTTTCTTTTGTTAAATTGTCTGCCTTTTTTCGTCTATAGCGCAAAAATTAAAAACCACAGAGGTGATCAAATACCACCAAAAGAAATCTCTATTTATGGGAAGAAAATTATACAAATTTAGTTGCACAATTGTCATTCAAAGTGCGACAGCGCTGAAAGCTAAAAATTGTCCTGGGCAGGAAGCTGGGAAAGTGCCTTGTATGGAAGTGGTTAATGAGCTCCTACATGCCAGTGAAGACCATCAGATCTGCAACGGGGACATTGCTATCATTTATGCTACCAGGGTCCTTATACCATTGCCATTAAGTCTGACCTCTTATTAGAGTCAAGGGTTTATAGGCTGGCTGAGGTTTCCCCTTTAGAAGTTTTGACATTATAACTATCTAACTGTGTTTATCCTTTCAGGTGCAAGCAGAACTCCACTGTACATATATATATATATATATATACTAGATTTTACCTGCAAATATTTGTTTTGGTTTATTCGGGGGAATTCCTTTGCTGAGTTGGTGCTGTTTGCCCAAAACTCAGCAGATCTATTACCTCCTCTTTGTGACAATATCTTCTTTGAACTGTTCTAGTAAACATTATCAGAACATAAAAGTTGTCTAACTTATTGCTTTAAGGTGGTGCAAAGATGTCTGAACCCAGAGTGTCAGGTGGGTTGGAATGTTCATCAGGTCATGGAAGTGCAGATGAGCAGGTAATTCCAAGCAGCCCCTTAGGGGGTCGTGCTACATTATTAATACATTTTGTGTTGTATACATCTCATTTTTAAACAATATTATATCATGCTGTGTTGTGTTTTAAGTTTGTACCTTTTTTTTTTTGTTTGTGAACTGAGCATGTCATTGGCACAGCGCCAATCAGCGATGGCCGGATTGCGGGTGAGGGTTCACAGATACAGAGGAAGTTTTTTCACTGGAGAGTAAAATCTCCTCCTACATTAGCACTCTGGAATTGCTGGGACCCTGCAGTTTACCACGTGACTGCGATATACAGAAGAAAAAAATGTATATGGCGGCAACATTTAGATATAAAAAGAAGATTTAGATGTGCTGTGTGCACTGTGGGGGGGTTGGCTTGGGGGGGGCGGATGATGTGTTTTTATATTGCCGGGTTTAGTAACACTAATGATTTTTTTCATTAAAACATACCTAAGTATTTTTTCCTTCCTTCAGTTCAGCTGTGCATGCCATGAGATTTATACCTTGGAGCTAACACAAGCCTTGAGATCTCCTCACCTGGTCATGAAAGTGTGGAGAAGGTCAGACAAACTAGCAACCCCCTTGGTGTATAATTGAGTAATACTAGTATGGATGTTTGGGTATGACTCACAAGTAATTCCAAGTGTCTAAAGTAGAACTCCAGACAAAAATCAATAGCCTATTAACCACTTAAGGACCGGAAGGATTTGCCCCCATAATGACCAGGCGATTTTTTTTTGCGATAAGGCACTGCGTCGCTTTAACTGACAATTGCGCGGTCATGCAACATTGTAACTAAACAAATTTATGCCCTTTTTTCCCCACGAATAGAGCTTTCTTTTGGTGGTATTTGATCACCTCTGCGGTTTTTATTTTTTACGCTATAAACAAAAAAGAGTGTCAATTTTGAAAGAAAACTATATTTTTTACCTTTTGTATAACAAATATCCCCCAAATATGTAAAAAAACGAATTTCTTCATCAGTTTAGGCCAATATGTATTCTTCTACATGTTTTTGGTAAAAAAAAACGCAATAAGCGTATATTGATTGGTTTGCGCAAAAGTTATAGCGTTTACAAAATAAGGGATAGATTTATGGCATTTTTATTCTATATTTATTTTTTAATAGTAATGGTCTGCGATTTTTAGCAGGACTGCAACATTGGGCGAAGAAACCGGACACTTTTGACAATTTTTGGGGACCAGTGACATTTATACAGCGATCAGAGCTAAAAATAGCCACTGATTACTGTATAAATGTCACTGGCAGGGAAGGGGTTAACACAAGGGGGTGATCAAGGGGTTAAGTGCTCCCTAGTGAGGTGTTTCTAACTGTGGGGGGATGGGACTGACTGGAGGAGGAGATAGATCGCTGTTCCTGATCGCTAGGAACAGCAGATCTCTTTACTTCCCTGTCAGAATGGGGATCTGTTTGTTTACATACACAGATACCCGTTCTGGCTCTCTGTGGAGCAATCGCAGGTGGCCGGCAGACATCGTGGCTGCTGGCCACGCGCATCGGCTTTGGGGTCGCGGTGCGCGTGTGTCCCCTTTTGCTCTTAAAGCACCCGACACACACCTACGGCGATTTGCGCAGCTGTGCCAACCTGCCGCAGTATAATGACAGCTGATTGGCAAGCGGTTAAAAGATAAATACATATAACAAAACCAGGTTTTGCTGCAATGATCAGCTTCAATCCAGAGACTTTCTAACTTTCTCCACAGGACTTATTTCTGCTGCTAGATGTCCTCATTTTGATAGGCAGGATCATGCAACCCACTTTCTCTGGCTGCCAGGTCATCCTTGACCCTCCCCAGCCTGTGATTAGACAGTGAACAGAGAAGCAGCACAATGATGAGCTCATCTCTTTGTCACTCTGCTTTCTTTACCTATTAGCATGCTACTTGTACTTGTCAGCACATGAACCAATTAGCTCCTTGTGCTGCTTCTTCCTCCCAAGCTTCAACCCTGCTATACATGGATCACATGAGTGCGGTACCAGGTCAGATTCAGGTACTTAAAATGCTTTGGTTTAAAAAATACATTTAAACCAGTATTACTGATTATAGAGCTGCATTACTTCTGCCTAGAGTTCTGTTTTAACTGCTTCCTGACCAGCCGCCACAGTTAAACAGCAGCAGGTTGGCTCCCCTGGGCGAGCCGTCGTAGCTGTACGTCGGCTCTTTAAGATGCTGCAGCAGGCGCGTGCCCGCAGCGTGTCCCCGGAGCCGATGTGTGTGCCCGGTGGGCGTGATGACTGCCGGGTTGTCAGAAACCATAAATCAGGACTGAGAAAGAAGTACAGTTAAATCTCACTTGTTTGATAATAATAAAAAAAAGGTAAACAGAGTAAGCTTAGTCAAAACATAGCTAAAGTTCAGGAACTGGAACGGATAGTCAGAAAAGGAAAAAGGCCGGGAGCCAGAGATGAGCGTACTAGAACAGCAAGCAGGATCTGGAGCCAGAAGGAATGTCAGCCAAGCAAGTCTTTAACAGGAACACAGGAGAGCATCTCTAGAGATGTAACCAAGGCGAAGGCAGAGATCATCTGGGCTGAACGGCTTAAGTAGGCAGGACTGATGAGCAGGATATCATCAACAGGTGAGTCACTATGGAGAGATAGGAGCTGGCAATTAGGTGACAGCTGAGTGGCCAGCTCAGAGAAGGAAGGGCTGAGCCCAGCCCTGACACGGGCACCCGCGACCGCTTGTGACAGAGCGAGAACCAGGATATGTGTAAACACACAAATCCGGGTTCTGTCAGGGGAGAGGAGACAGATCGTGTGTTCCTACTAAGGAACAATGATCGGTCTACTCCTCTAGTCAGCCACACCCCCCACAGTTAGAAACACACATAGGGAACACAGTTAACCCCTTTATTTGCCCCCTAGTGTTAACCCCATCCCTGCCAGTGACATTTATACAGTAATCAGTGGCTATTTTTAACTGATCGTTGTATAAATGTCACGGGTCCTAAAAAAGTGCCAAAAGTGTCCGATGTGTCCGTCGCAATGATGCAGTCCCAATAAAAATCGCAGATCACCTCCATTACTAGTAAAAAAATTATAATAATAAAAATGCCATAAATCTACCCCCTATTTTCTAGATGCTATAACTTTTGCGCAAACCAATCAATACACGCATTGTGATTTTTTTTTACCAAAAATATGTAGAAGAATACATATCAGTCTAAACTGATGAAGAAATTTGTTTTTTAATTTTTTTGGAATAAATTTGTTATAAATTTGTTATAGCAAAAAGTACAAAATATTGTGTTTTTTTGTCTATAGCGCAAAAAATAAAAATCGCAGAGGTGATCAAATACCACCAAAAGAAATCTCTATTTGTGGTGAAAAGGGACATGAATTTTGTTTGGGTACAACATCGCACGACCGCGCAATTGTCAGTTAAAGCGACGCAGTGCCGTATCGCAAAAAGTGGCCTGGTCAGGAAGGGGGCAAATCCTTCCGGGGCTGAAGTAGTTAAGCTGTTTTCACATACAAATCATAATATAGTAAGCAAAAAAGAGCCATACAAAAATATGTCTTTTTTTTGTTTTTAACACAGCTATAAGATTATGTGTATTTGGTTGCATTGATAACCCAAGGCACATTCCCTGCCCATACAGCAATAATGAAATTTGACTGAGATAAAATCTTGGGATCAATAAATGTCATGAACTAAAAGTCATCTTATAGCACAGAATTCTCACTTCCTCTCTCAATAAAAAGCATCTGAATCTAGATCACATCTGTAGCGCTCCCACCATAACCACACAATGGGTGAAAGTCATTTGTGTCCAGTAGCAGGACCAATTCTGATTACTTTTTGAGTTACATTTTTTTTTTTTCACTGGAAAATCGAATTATATATATGCTCTCACATCCGTAGAAATTGGAAAATTGGCAACTGTGGTTCAATGAATCACAAGCTGACTTATCTTAACCCTACTATTGAAGTATGTATAACGTATCATGCAAAACAGATGTTAAATATCACTCAAATAAACTGTAACCGTGGTTAAAAGGAAATGTTATTGTTTTTGGGACAATGTTATTTTACATTTTTTAATTCTATGTTTGTAAACTGTTTTATATCAGTTTTTTTTACTATATAGTATACAGTATATAGTTTCCATGATTTAAAGGGAAATTATAATGGTTTTGGGTCCATGCTATTTTTAAGTTGCTTAAGTTTATGTAAACTGTTTTATGTCTGTTTCTTCACTATCCAGTCTCTACAGTATATAGTTGTATGCTATATAGCAGTGGTTTCCAAACTGCGGCCCTTTCCTTGCTTTTATCTGGCCCTTGGGGCACCATTTCATCAGCTGATACCAACAATGGAGCATAATTTCCCCTTCCACTAACACCATTGAAGGGGCACAAATCCTCCCAATGACCCAATGACACCAACAATTGGGCCCAATGACATCAAGGGGGCACAATTCCTCCCACTGACACCAAAGACGTCGGGACGTTTTCTACTCCCAATGGCCACAGTCCAACCCCTTAAGTATGAAGAACAATAAACTGGACCCAGGTTTAGAAACTTTGGAGACCCCTGCTATATAGAATTCTACGTTTATATCTTCATATTACAGAAAACATTTGATACCTGGCAAAGGATTTCCATGGTGTTATGGGTTATCTTAAAAGACAGCACAGCAGTGCTTACCTGTATTGAGGCTTGTTTTGAGGCTCTGGCTGCTAGAAACCTCAGAGGGAGCCAGGGGATATAGGGGCAATCACTTGTATGGCTAACCTATGTGTGTAAACATTCAACTTTAGCTATTGAACACTGTAAAAAACAGACATATTACTGGTGGTGGTATGGAGACAGGAAAAAGTGAAAAATGCAAATATTGGGAGTGAAGCATAGCTCTAAAAAGTACAATTAAAACCCCAGTCATGGAGGATTTTACCGCTTAAATAGAAACTATAATGGTTTGGGTAAATTTTTTGTCTTTTTTTCAAAATTGCATCTGCAGGTGGCTGAATAGAACACATAATGTGCATGTGCAATATTTTATATTTAACTGACTAAAAACGACAAGCATGTGTTTACCTGCAACTAAATAGCACGGCAATAGCAATTGTTTAGGGTGGCCCCTTGGCACTTGCTGAAATGATGCATATATAAATCTGTGGCAAAGCGTTTAGGGAAAGGTGGTGTCAATATCATTCCTGTGTAGCACCCTCCTAGGTTGGTGCTAGGATTAGTGAAATATAGTTTTGTTCCCCTGCTTAACAGGAGAACTGCTAGGGAAATGTACTTACCTCTCTTCTTAACAGAGAGCTGTGATTAACTAGTGTAGCCTGCTCAGTGTGCTCAGCTGCTGTTTGGTTCTCCCTCTGGCCTTCCCTGTATCCAAGCAACCTAGGAAGGTTCTGGATGAATAGATGGATGTTATGAAGAACACAGAATGCATATTGATGTCACTCGATCCAATCGCAGGGAGGGTGGCCCTGAGGGATGCTGGGAGAGGGTATTTATTCTTTGGACCCACTGAGCATGAGGTCTTTCCTGGAAAGGAGAGTTCCTGTCTGAGGTCATGCGGCCTCTGGTGGGTGACCTGAGGGCCTGAAGTCAAAGAGAGTAATCTTGGTTCTACAGAGAGCTGACTGAGGGGGCTGTCTATTGAAGATCTGGTCTGGTATCACTGGTATAGAGTGTCTCTCTGAAGATGGAAGGAGGCAACCAGCTGTCCCTGGACCTTTTGTGAGTACAGACAACCTAAAGGATGTATAGACTTGTGCTCCTAACCTCTTCTTGTGTGCTATATAGTCAGCTAAGGGTCCAGAAAAGGGAATACTGGCTTGTGTTCTGAAGAGCTTTGTCCAGTTACTGCTGCTACTAAGGAACTTTGCTCAATCTTGAATCTACGTTGTTGCTACAGTCAAGGAGAAGTCTTCTGTTTGCTTTTAGCAAGGACTTCACCATAGCTTAACCAAGAGATCAGTTAGATGTCCTCAGTTGTGAAAAACTCTATTTCTTGGAGTATCCCTCTCCAATCCTCTTCCCTATCCAAGTTCTCCAAAAAAAAAAACCCTAGACTGATCATTGAAGACGAGTGAAAGTGTGTGCACCTGGCAGTGCGAATCTACCTTGTGCCAATACCAGCGGCTCCTATGGGGGTAGCGCTACACCTGCATAAACATTTTTAATATTGTAGTCCTGTCTGTGGTCTCAGTGAAGCTCTTTTTTCTCAATTTCTGACTTACTACACTGTGTCGCTGTGAGGGGGCAGCCATTTTAGTGGAGATGCAGGACTTTGCCTCTTCATGTTAGAGCTGTTCTCCCTGATGATTGGTGATCTGTTGACTGGTGAGATAATGATTAAGAAACAGCACGAGAGGTAGAGGAATCTTAGATTCATGTGATGAATGAAGCAGAAGCAGGGAGATCCTTGGACTGCAGATCCTCTGGTACAGCATCCTCTCCAGTAAGGAGAACAGCGAGCAGTATAGTAATGAGAGAGTCTGCAGCAAAATCACATGTCGAGAATTACATTGCTATTTTTAGGGTGGAATTGAAGACAAAAGGTTCATTTTTTCTAGACATTCTCTGTTAAATAGTGTAGCACCCTGATGTTTAGGCAGGGTTGCTCTTAAATTTACCTGCCAGATATAGTGGCCTTGGCTAATTGCTAGGGATCAATTCTGTCACTGGGTGGCTGGGTATCTGGCAACATTAGATAAGACAAGGGCAATGCAAAGACGGATTTATGCCCCGTACACACGGTCGGATTTTCCAACGGAAAATGTGTGATAGGACCGTTGTTGGAAATTCCGACCGTGTGTAGGCTCCATCACACATTTTCCATCGGATTTTCCGACACACAAAGTTTGAGAGCAGGCTATGAAATTTTTCGACAACAAAATCCGTTGTCGGAATTTCCGATCGTGTGTACATAAATCCGACGCACAAAGTGCCACGCATGCTCAGAATAAATAAAGAGATGAAAGCTATTGGCTACTGCCCCATTTATAGTCCCGACGTACGTGTTTTACGTCACCGCGTTCAGAATGATCGGATTTTCCGACAACTTTGTGTGACCGTGTGTATGCAAGACAAGTTTGAGCCAACATCCGTCGGAAAAAATCCTAGGATTTTGTTGTCCGATCAATGTCCGACCGTGTGTACGGGGCATAAGAGTTTATGGGGTATCTCAGCCAATAGGCAGTGGTTTCTTAAATCCCTTGGCCTGCTGGGGAGACCTATATATTTGGGTGGAGTCAGGTGATCGGGGTTCTGTGCCAACTGGACGGCTGTCTGGGTGGACGTGTGTTGTGCTGCCCTGGGCTGCTAGGCCAGAGTCTGAGGCCTATCCCAGGGACATCTGGCTGCTAGGCTGTCTAAGTGCCCATCCAGAAGCAAGAGAGCAGCGTAGGGTTGGGACTGCGGCTTGCAGTCCAACCAAAAGTGACAGTTCTGCCGGCCTGAGAACCTGTCGTGGTCGGAGGTAGAGGGGAAGCTGTCCCCACTAAGGGACCAACCACCTTATTACCAGGGACCACAGTGAGTAGCTGAAGCAAGTACCGGAGCAGAATTCTCACCAACGGGACGGTAAAGAATTGGGAAACTTCAGCAGGTGTCAAATCAGGGACCCAGCCAGCGGAGGTGACGCTTGCAGAACAGCCTTGTGTGCCAAGACAGGGACCAAGTAGGCCAGTGGGGTGATGCTTGAGGAGTATCTGTGAGTGCCAAGCTAGGGACCCAGCAAGGAAGCGGGGGTGACGCTTGAGGAAGATACTTAGTGAGAAGATTGAAAGAGCTCAGGGGATCCAGTGGCAGTGAATCAGCAAGTCTAGTAAGAGAGACTGGGAGTTCAGTAAAAAGAGGATCTACAAGAAGTGATTGTAGAGGAAGTACAGAAGTTTGTTACAACTTGTGTTAGAAACTGTTATAAGACTGTGCCATAGGAGACAGCGATCCTACACATACAGATGTGGTGTCCTGCCAGATGCTTTTCCCTGCATGGCTGTCTACCTATAGTAGTCTCGGAGTCTGCTAATTAACATTGCAACTACTCAAGGGTGTCCTGGTCCTAAACCCTCTCTCCCACAGTTCTGTTCAAGAGAAAATAAATCTCTTTACATTCAAGAAGTGCCTGGCGCCCATGAATCTATCTTGCATTACACCCATCATGCCTTGTAACCCACTCTATACAGAAGGATGTCAGCTGTACCTAACTCTGGAGGTTCTCTATAGACCAAAGGGAACCCAGGACCTTGCTACAATAACAAATCATATCTTTTTTTATTTAGGTCTACTTTAAAGAGATCTCATCAATTTCCTTTAAGGAGTTCCCCGGTGTGATTGATGGGATTTTCACTGTTAAGAGAAAGCAAACCAACACGGGCAGTGTTGGAGTGGGTGAAGAGTTGTCTTTTTGCTTCTGCTAAGAAATTGCCATGTAGCATCATTAGCCAGGTTTTTGAGTTTTCCACCTCTATGCAATTGTGACATGGAAGAAATACAATTCTTATCATCTACAGAGTTAATAGTCAAAAGAGAGAATGCCCTTGCTACCTATTATGATAGTGTAAACCTAAATGGTGACGTTTCAAGAATGGTTTGATGATTGTGAAAGAGACTTTCCAGTAAACCAGTTTATACATTTAATATTCCCAATTGCGTGGACTCCAGTCTCCTTCAAAAAGTCGACTGCAAGTCATCCCTATATGTCTTGTTCTCTGACCTCCACCTCTCTGCTTTCTTCCTGCCCACCCCCCCCCCCCCCTTCTGCACAGGAGTGTGAACTAGAATCACTAACCTCAAACTGAAATTTCAGGTAGACTGAGGGAACTTTCTGCACCTTTAATATTTCCCCAGACAACATTGATAATTGGTTTAACTTTTTGCCTGGAGTTACTCTTTAATACACAATGATGCATGCAGTTAGAAGAAGAAAAGCTTCATGTTTTACTCCTTTCGATCAGTAATTGGGTTCAGAAAATCAGTTGGTTATAAAAGCCACAGCTTTCCGTCAAGTCCATTACCTCCATTCAACAAAGCAGCACGCTGCAATTATCAAACAAGCATTAACAGCTGAGTTGTACCTTATGTAGGTGTCAATAATTAGATGACATAATAGTTATTATGAAAAAAGCTCAACTCCTGTAAACTTTTTTGTATTAAGATATAGAAGTCTTTATACTTGATCTTCTTTTGTAAATATTACGTTTAGTAAAAGACGTCAATGATCAAACCCAAAACTCTTCTGTTCTTTAAAAGACTCTTGTCCTTTGTACATCTTATGAGCTTGGTTGCAAAGGCCACATTCTAAAAGGTTAAAGGATTTTGGTAGCCACGTGCGGCTGAATTTATGTGAAAGGTCTCCTGGTGATGGAGATGACCATGCCGGCTTCTTAAGGCCATTTTCCTGCACTTACCGTTCAACAGGTTCACCAATTAAAGAGGAGAAGGCTTTGATGGCCCCCCAACAGAATGGACAGAGCAAGCCCCTACGCTGTGGACACATATAAGAATTCAAAGAGCACTGCACACAAAAGGCCAACGTCTCCAATTCTAAACATCCCCTGACCTACTGTTTAACTTTAAAAGGCACTCCTTTTGCCGGCAAGTGCAAAAAAACACGAGCTCTTGATTTTATTTTTACATTTGTTTCAGAGACCCATCAGATGAAAACAGCAAGGGGGATGTTTAAGAAATGCCAACGCATCTTAAAGCGACTTGCATCTTCAGGTACCTGACCTGCTGTGGGGCGTGGATTCGTTCTGCAGCACGGCGTGTCCTCACTATTGATAACGGTTCCTATTGTGTCCGGCCACAATATACTGAAGCACAACAGGGCATTAAAATCACACAATTACATTTGTCAGATGTGATGAGAAGCAGGAAATCAATGTTCAATTTGAGGGTAATAATATGTTCCCTAGAGTTCATTGTTGCTCCAATAATATTATATTTTTTTTTAATCTGTCTTTCACCTTGTATCCTAAAAGCTTTTTCCGAGCTGAAATTCAATCGTCGAATTACTTGATTGGGGGAAATTGTGTACAACATTATTGCAGTCTAATGGTGGGGGGGGTTTTTTTGGTTCTTCTTGTCATTATTTCAAAATAAATTATGAGACAAACTAGATATAGGGTTTCCTAATGGACAAGGAGGACCCATTGTGAAAGAAGGGGCAGATGACTTTGAAACTATTACCATTGTTTTAGAGAATTCTCTGCAGCGATCTAATCTTTTTAAAATGTGTAAATAATGCTCTTATCGCTTTACACATCCCCAAGCAGATCTTTTTTACAGCAAAGTGAAATCTTCAATTATCTTGAGACCTTGTTAGACCTTTGATTTGCTAGCAAGTACGGCTTGTTGTGTATACAAGAAGAAGATAGAATTTCTTTTCTGACAGTGAATCTAACAGAGCGAAATTAAAATATTCATAATATAAGCAGAGGATAGACTGGGTATGGGTCCCAGCCCAAGGACATTTAGATTGCTAGCTCTTTTTGAACCAAATAGTAGAAGCAAAGGCTAAAATAAGCAATGCTACATTGCCTCCCCGCTGCTCTTATACCTATTGTATACAGTTTGTAAGATATGTCAATGTAAATATATATTTTTTAATCTTCTTCAAAATGGTCCCGTGAGCTCAAAGCTCCAAAGGTTGTGTTTGTCGGCACTGCAGGAAGATGTCAATTCTTTTAGAGCTGACAAAACCTTAGAGTGATGGATGCCATTGGGATGAGGTCACTATTCTGAGAATTCAGTGTTGTTGTCGGCCATGCACAGACAGCAAATTATTAAGGGAGGAATTTTTAAGTATTATGCCCCGTACACACGGTCGGATTTTCCGACGGAAAATGTGTGATAGGACCTTGCTGTCGGAAATTCCGATCGTGTGTAGGCTCCATCACACATTTTCCATCAGATTTTCCGACACACAAAGTTTGAGAGCAGGATATAAAATTTTCCGACAACAAAATCCGTTGTTGGAAATTCCAATCGTGTGTACACAAATCCGACGCACAAAGTGCCACGCATGCTCAGAATAAATAAAGAGATGAAAGCTATTGGCCACTACTGCCCCGTTTATAGTCCCGATGTACGTGTTTTACGTCACCGCGTTCAGAATGATCGGATTTTCCGACAACTTTATGTGACCATGTGTATGCAAGACAAGTTTGAGCCAACATCCGTCTGAAAAAATCCTAGGATTTTGTTGTCGGAATGTCCGAACAAAGTCCGACCGTGTGTACGGGGCATTAGAGGGAAATTGGACCTCATGACAACAAGATATAGGGTAAGAAAAGTCCGTAAATACTTTAAATGAGCTGTGTCTCTGTGATGTGTTCAGTGGGAACTGTCAGCATGAGTAAAAAAAGTTCAGCTTGGTGATCATTTACATGCTGCTGCTATAAGTGCAGGTCTGGCCTTCTATTCTTTCTGAGAAAATAGTAATGCAGAAAATACCTGGGGAAGTATAGACACTAAAACTGGTTCTTCTCAAGAATGAGTAGTGGCCTAGTGGAGGAGGGTCTGCTTGCTTGGTAGGAAAGGTTCCTCTGTAACCCTTCCATGTCTCATGGGCCTCAAGTGTTTGATGGCACCCCCTAAAGAGAGGCCTCTTGTAAGTAAGTGAATGAGTGTTTCCCAACATGGTCTGAGGGCCTAGTTGAGTGGGATCCTGAAAAAATTGTGAACTGGAGGGATGGTTATTGGAGTCTTGGACCCACCATCACTGAAAATTAAACTGTAGGGCTCAGAATTTTGAGCTGCCTTATCTAGTAGGTTCCTCTATATTGCCTCCAGTGGATGAAGCCCCATCACCCAGGGATTTCCAGGAGGTTGTAGCATGTACTGAATTAATGACCACAGATTCAGAGACCTGGGATGCCTCCCCCTCAAGCCTGGGGTACAATTTCCCTGGCTGAGCCCTAACTTGTTGAGGAATCTCCCCATGTTTGGGCCTTATCACTGACATTGAGTTGGAGGAGACTCTCTCCACTTAGGAGAGCACCCCTTCCAGAGGAGAGAACTACCGGTGACCTAGGAGTGACTGCCATATGTGTGGAGTAGGCGATGGGTACTGGATGGGCTGAGCTTCTAGAGAGCTATTCAAAGTTTGCCCTTGTAGGGGGACTGTGTCAAAAGCTGGCAAACCAGAACAAGGACTGTCTACCAGTGCTGAATCTGGGACTCCTGTCTCAAATTTGGGATGCCACATGGGATCGCTAGCCATGGACTGACCACTGCTTATCATGATGTAGCATGGCTTATGTTTGCATCATTCTTATTCAATGGCCAGTGAACCCCTATTCTCCCAGTGCACAGGGGCAGGGACAGTCCCTTACCTGGCTGGCCTGAAGGGCCTGGTATGAAATTTGGGGTGACCCCCCATGCATTTTTTTTTAATTTTGGTTCGGGGTTCCCCTTAATATTCATACCAGACCCAAAGGGCCTGGTAATGCACTGTGGGGGAATCCCAGGCCGTTTTTTTCAATGACTTTTATGAGTATTGCAGAGACCCCACAGTTCATTATAGCAGTAGGCGCTACCGCTAGTACTTTTAAATGACTTTTTTTCCTTTAGAAATGCCATTTTGCCATTGGACTGTTGTAAACACGGGAAACATGCGCCACTTTACAGGCATACTATAGACATCCCCCAGGTGCGAAATTTAAAGGAATATTTCACTTTTATTGTTTCACTTTAAGCATTATTAAAATCACTGCTCCCGAAAAAACGGCAGTTTTTAAAACTTTTTTTTGCATTGATACATGTCCCCTGGGGCAGGACCCAGGTCCCCAAACACTTTTTATGACAATAGCTTGCATATTAACCTTTAAAATTAGCACTTTTGATTTCTCCCATAGACTTTTAAAGGGTGTTCCGCGGCTTTCCAATTTGCTGCGAACACCCCAAATTATTCTCTATTCGGCGAACGGGCGAACAGCCAATGTTCGAGTCGAACTTTTGTTTGACCCGAACAGACAGCCCATCCCTATTTAGCAGAACCCCCTTGTGGAAGAGGTCTGGAATCATTGGAGATGAAGAGGTCTCAGGAAACACTTGTTTGCGAGTATCTAAGTGCTTCCTGACATGGATCTAAAGCCCAGATGAGTGGGAACCTGAAAAAGCGCTGAACCAGACGGATGGCATCACTGCAAATGGAATTTTAGGCGCTGGAATTAGCTCATCAATTGAGGTGTGGTTGGAGACTGGAGATATGTTGACAGGACATTATTATTATTATGCCACGTACAGACGATCGAAACTTCCGTCAGAAAAAACTTGCATGGTTTTTCCGACGGAATTCCGCTCAAGCTTGCCTTGCATACACACGGTCACACAAAACTTTCGACTGTCAAGAACGCGGTGACATACAACACTACGACGAGCCGAGAAAATGAAGTTCAATGCTTCTGAGCATGCGTCAAATTGTTTCCGAGCATGTGTGATTTTTTGCGCGTCCAAATTGCATACAGACGAGCGCATTTTCGGATAGGAGCTTTTCCCGACCGAAAAATAGAGAACATGCTCTCAATCTTTTGCTGGCTGGAATTCCGCCAGCAAAAGACCGATGGAGCATACACATGGTCGCATTTTCCAACAAAAAGCTCTAATCTGAGTTTTGCTGGCGGCATTTTCGATAGTGTGTACGCGGCATTAGAGACTGGGGACCTAAAAGAGAAGTAAAGGATTTTTTTTTTAGAATCATACTTACCTCGGTGGTAAGTATCTGTCCCTCGGCGCCTGTGCACTGAGAACCGATCGATCGAACACCGCTGATCACTCGGTTTTCAGAGCTACAGTATGTCAGTCACAGCTCTCTGCTCTGCCCCCTCCTCGCTTATTGGAGTGCTGGACTGTGGAGGGGGCAGGAGCGGCCGTCTCAGGCTCAGGCTCTCAGCTGATAGCTGAGAGGCTGAGCCAGTTGTCGGTCCAGGCACCTGACAGATCCAAACGTTATTGTTGCGATGATGCGGTGCCTGGACTGACATCCATGATGTCAGCAGAGGGTGTACTTCAGCCCGCTGTCTGCTGAAAACGAACTGCACTCCTGTGATCCATAGGAGAAGTACAGCCAAACGAGCTTTAGCTGGACTTCTCCTTTAAAGTGGTAGTAAACTCTCAAATCGCTGTCTTTAGGTCTCTTCTATGCTGTTTGCTTTTCTTGCAAACCGTTCATGTTTAACTTGTATGAAGTCACCGGCGAATGCGCATGATGACCTCTGTTTACTGCACGTCTCTCGTGCCGTTATTTCCTGTGATAACATGCCATGCCTTGATCATGTCCTTTCTGTGGCATTGCTCCGTAGTCCCACAAGAGGAGATTAACTGTTTTGAATACAGACACTATATTCACTGGGCATGCGTGAGATTTCTGATAGAGAGAAACAGAAAGGGCGGAAGCCCACAGCAATGCGGACACGGAAGACAGTAGTCAACGTGGCACCGGCTTCGGATGGAGAGGATCAAATTCGAAACTGCACTAAACACAAGGAAGAAAAATCCCAAGTGGTCACCAACAGGGCAGAATGTATTAGAAACCTTGAACTGCATTTATAAGGAGCGCTGGAGGGGCAGAGTTTACTACCGCTTTAAAAATGTTAAAGATTTCTTTCATTACAGCTCCTTTACAAACCAGTGATTCCACTACTGAATGCTGGGTTTCAAGGACCACACATTAAGTACCAAAGAGCCACATGTGGCCCTCAGGCCCCAGGCTGGGCACCAGGCATGTAAAATGTCAATCGGTCCAAAACTGATATTTCATTGGATGTCAGCAGGTTGAATGACCTTTGCCCTTCCTTCCCACATGGACTATCAGTGATGATATTTCTGCCCATAGCTTGCCAGCTGTTGCTGTATTCCTCATTTACACCGATCAGCCATAACTTTATGACTACTGACAGGTGAAGTGAATAACATTTATTATCTCGTTGCAATGGAATCTGAAAGTCAGCTGGATGTATTAGGCAGCAAGCAAACATATTGGCCCTGAAGTTGATGTGTTGAAAGCAGAAAAATGGGCATCTCAGTTTGTTGTGTATGGGGCTATGTAGCTGCAGACTTGTCAGGGTGTCCATGCTGACTCGTGTCCACAGCTAAAAGCGTCTACAATGGGCACGCGAGCATCAGAACTGGACTGTGGAGCAATGAAAAATGGTGGCATGGTCTGGTGCAGAGGCGGCTCTAGGCTTTGTGAGGCCTTAGGCAAAACTTATTCATGAGGCCCCACAGATTGGGACGCTCTGTGATGAGGCCGCTATTCCTCAGGCTGCGGGCAGTATCTAATTTGTCCGTCAGCTCCTAAGCCACAGAGTCCCAGTGGGGGTAGGCGGAGCCGCCGGCGTCAACTTCAGTGATTAATAACAGGCAAATTAGGAGGCCCCTGTGAGTGCGAGGCCTTAGGCGACCGCCTAATTTGCCTAATTAGAGAGCCGCCTCTGGTCTGGTGAATCACGCTTTTCTTTTACATTATGTGTGCGGGGGAGTCGCTTACCTGGGAAAGAGATGGCACCAGGGTACAGTATGGGAATGCTGAATATGTGATTCTTTGGGCAATGTTCTGCTGAGAAACCTCGGCCCTGTCATTCATGTGGATGTTATTTTGGCATGTTGTCAGGAGCATGTAATGCTCCTGCTCCATGATAGCTGCTGGTCTTATTCCAGCTTCTTGATTTTGGTTAAGCTGCATTCCCCCTGTCTGCCTTTCCACCTTGAACAACAGCAACAATATTCTCCTGCGCATAGGTGTGATAGTCCAAGTCAGAAAAAAACTCTGTGGTCAGAAGTGGTTATTACTTTAAAGCCTTGCTGTCCTCAGAACACTGTGGAAAATAATTAAAAACAGAGGGCGCACTGGCTTAGTGCATTATCCAACAACAAATTTATTGAAGCTAAAATATAAAATATTGTGAAAAATATTACTAAACCCTGGCGCCAACCAAAAATGACAATATGCTAAAAGAAAAAGTAAAGCTGCCCCTTTAAGTGAATAAACCACCTCTGAAAAGGAAACCAATGAAAAGCAAGGCACTAAAACATATGTGAAAAATTACATGTGAACAAAGGATTAAAAAAAATCCAAATATACTTAAGTTTATTTATAAGAATTAATCATAAATATTACACAGTTAAAAAAAAAAATGTCCCTAAATCTTGCTAAAGAAAACTCCAATCACCGTGTTCCTGGTCTTAAAGGTGCTTCAGATACTCCTCATATAAGTGCACCACAAAGTGTACAAAATACACACTTACCAACAGCAATCTATCTTAAGTATATTTGAATTATTTTTTATCCTTTGTTCACATGTAATCATCGCATATGTGTTAGCGTCTTGGTTCATTAAAATATACCTACTCACAAACATAGGTAGTTAAAGTGCTCATCAAGCCACTACAAGTGGGCTCTAATGAACAAGGACATACCTTCGAAACGCATCAGCCAGCAGGGACCCTGGTGAGGTCCTCCTTGAGCTAGAGGCTTTGGCAAAGCTGGGAGATTGCAGCCACTTGTAGTGGCTTGATGAGTGCTTTTACTACCTAAGTTTGTGAGTAGGTATATTTTATATTTTAGCTTCAAGAAATTTGTTATTGAATAATGCACTAGGCCAGTGCACCCTCTGTTTTTATCTGTTTTCTACACTGCCTTTCCACCTGCAAGGTGATTGATGTAGCCAGTCTCTGGGTGGAAGCCATGCCTGTTTTAAGTCAGCCAAACCCTCATTGTCTTGCTTGTGATAGTGTGTGTAACACATGCTTCAAGCTCCCTGTATGTCTGCCCCATTCCTGTACCCACTAGTTTGTATTCCCTTGTTGACGACCTTGGATTGGATATTTCCAATGCTCAGAACTCAGTCTGCCCTGAACCCAGACTGTCACTGACCACACTGCCTGTCTGCTAACTATAAGTACCTGTTTGCGTTGCTCAGTTCGCGCCTGCCCCAGTGTGGTACTAGGTACTATAGCATTTTGTATAAGACCTGGGGGCAACCGAGTACCAGTAGGCCTGCTTACCTAATGGAAAAGGGGGCTGCTATAGGCAAAGAACACAGAAACCAGCTATAGTGCCTAACCACCTATGCTAGAGGTAGGCGTGACACATGTACCACCTACCAAAACATTGTTTGGTGGTCATAAAGAATAGAGAAGTTAGACTACATATAAGAGGAGACATTTAGAACATTGGCAAGAGCATCTCTTTCCAGAAGATACCAGAAGATAGTAGGTTTAATAAGTTTGCCAGTTTCAACCTGTTAATGAAATATCAGTTTTTGGTGGACCGCCTCTTTGATCCACGCTGTATTTCAGATTGCACTATGCGACCCTCTAAATGTGCTATTGTGGAAAATTACATAAGACCGACGAGGATGATTTAAGGTGGCAAGCTGACAGTAATTAGGAGACAAATGGCTTCGAAATTGTCTGCGTCAGCTGTCGCTTTCTGTGTCTGTTCTGTGATATACATCAAAACTTCCCACCATTCAATTGTCACGGATCTTCTATACCATCCCTTTCATCTTCACACTTGTGATATGCAAGAGAATAATATTATGTACTGCTTTCACAAAGTCCCGCGTCATGTCGAGATGCTTCCAATTAAAGAGGAGCAGGGGGAGTCTTTAAAGAATGGCTTTTTTATTCTTTAACACAAGAAAAATGAGAGACTTTTATCTCACTCCTAACTGTTTCTTTTACCTCCTTTCAATATCTATTCTTCCCGGGAGATTACTTGCTTTTAAACAAATCCACCGGTAAATCTTGTGCTACACAAGCAAGCTGAGGATAATCAAGATAAGAAATGAACATGTTTTTCATCAGAAGGCATTGTTGTGTGTCTCTCAATGCAGGTTCTGTGTTAAGACAAATTAGAGAGGCCGTCTCAGTCAAAGTTGGTTAATGACATTTTGTTAGACTGGGGTAAAGGTTTCCTAAGGCATTAGATGAAAGTTACTTGATAGATATGATTTAAGCATCATAATTCTGTTGACTTGAACTCTTGGATTAAATTAAAATTTTCTAATTGGAGTTAAAAGAACCATATTAACAGAATATGTAAAAAGGAAATCAAGGATGCAAAAATTGAAAATAAACAACAGATTGCAAAAGATAGTAGGACAAACCCCCAAAAATTCTTCAAACATAATAATAGTATGTAGCACCCTGGGGTTTAGTCAGGGAGCTCCTCACAAATTTATTTGCCAAGAGTAGTTATCTTGCTCAATTGATAGAGATCTATTAATTTCTCCCTAAGTTTGGCCTTGTTGCACTTTTCTCTTCTACCACTAGGTGGCCAGGAACTTGGTGGTACTAGATATGAGAAGGGCAACCCAAGGTCAGGTTATGGGTATATGGGGTATCTCAGCCAATGAGCAGGGGTTTTCTTGAATCCCTTGGCCTGCTGGGAGAACCTATATAATCGGTTGAGGTCAGGTGATCACTGTTCTGTGCCACCTGGACGGCTGTCTAGGTGGATGTGTGTCGTATGCCCCGGGCTGCTAGGCTGGAGATTGGGCCTATCTGGGGGGCATTTGGCTGCCAGACTGTGTGAGGGCCTATCCAGAAGTAAGAGGGCAGCACAGGGTTGGGATTGCGGCATGCAGTCCAACCTAAAGTGAGGGTTCTGTCGGCCGGAGAACCTGTCAGTGGTCGGAGGTAGAAGGGAAGCTGTCGCCACAAAGGATCCACCTACCTTTACCAGGGACCATAGTGAGTAACTGAAGAAAGTACCGGATCCACATTCTCACCGAACAGGCACGGTGGAGAATCGGGAAACTTCAGGCGGTGATCAAGTCAGGGACCCAACCTGCAGAGAAGTCGCTTGCAGGGCAGCCTGCAGCCTTGTGAGTCAAGCCAGGGACTTTGCCTGTTAGCAGGGGTGAAGCTTGAGACGTATCTGGAGTGCCAAGCTAGGGACCCAGAAGGGAAGCGTGGATGACGCTTGAGGGAGATACCACCGCCAACCTTGGAGGAGCTCAAGGGATTCAGAGTGCAGAAGTGGCGCCTTGCTGGGGCCTTTCCCTGCACGGCTGTCCTCTTATTGAAGTCTCGGAGTCTGCCAATTGAATCTATAACTACTTAAGGGTGTCCTGGCTTTTTCCCCAGAAAATACAAAAAGGACTGTCAAAAGAAAAAAAAACTCTTTTACATCCAAGAAGTGTTTGATGCCCAATGACTTTCACCATCTTTGCACCCACTATGCCTCACAATCCACTACATGTTGAAGGATGTCAGCTATATTTGGCCTTGGAGGTCCTCAACAGACTGGACAAGGCCGGAGACCTTGCTACAAGTAAAAAGGTCAGGTCTGAGCATGTAGGTCCTTTACAAAATAGTATAGAGTGAGTGACTGGGGACAAAGAGAAAGCAAATGTTTTAAATACTTTCTTCAGCTCTGTGTATACAAAGGAGCATGGGGGAGCTCATGTCCATAATAGGGGTGGTAGTGACATCCAACCACGGATACTAAAAGAAGTGAGCTCTGTCATTTCAATGTCATTGTTTCTAATTTTTAGGGACTCGTTAATAACTGGAGTGGTACCACTGGATTGGCGTAGTGCCATTGTGGTGCCCATATTTAAAAAGGTTACAAAGTATTTACCAAGTAACTATAGACCTTTTAACTTCTATTGTCTGGAAGATATTGGAGAGTTTAACAAAAGACCACCTAGATGAGTTGTTTCTGGAAAAAATATTTTAAGCAACAGACAGCATGGATTCATGAAAGACAGAAGTTGTCAAACAAATCTGATTTCTTTTTATGAGGAGATAAGTAAAACCTTGGACAGAGGGGTGGCTGTGGACATGTTATACCTAGATCTTGCAAAAGCATTTGACACAGCTCCCCACACACGGGTAATGTGTTAGATAAAGTCTACAGCATAATCCCCCCTCCACCAAATGAGTTGGACCAGTGCACAAAGCAAGGACCATAAAGGCATGGATCAGCAAGTTTGGGGTGGAGGATCTTGACTGGCATCCACAGAGTCCTGACCTCAACCCGAGAGAACACCTTTGGGATGAATAACAGTGGAGACTGTGAGCCAGGCCTGTTTGTCCAACATCAGTGCCTGACCTCACAAATGCACTTCTGGAAGAATGGTTAAACATTCCCATAGACACACTCCTAAACCTTGTGGATAGCCTTCCCAGAAGATTTGAAGCTGTTATAGCTGTAAAGAGCAGGCCAACTCAATATTGAACCCTACGGACTAAGACTGGGGTGCTATTAAAGTTAATGTGCATGTAGAGGCAGGTGTCCCAATAGTTTTGGTAATATAGTGTATATGATAAAACAAGTATGCCACTGGTAATGCACACATGGTAAAGGAAACAAGCCACTCATGAAGTATACTTGACAAAGAAAGAATGCCACTGGCGAAGCATACATGATGAAGCAGGAGATCTACTGATGAAACATACATGACAAAGCTGGTAGGCCACTGGTGAACCGTACAGGACGAGGCAGGCCTGTCTGATGAAGCATACATAATGAAGCAGACATGGCATATGTGAAGCATACAAGAAGAAATAGGTAATGCCACAAATGAAGCATACATGAAGAGGGAGACAAGCCAATAGTAAGGCAAAAAAATTAGGAAGACATGCCACTAATAAAGCATACATGATGAGGCAGACATGCAATGCAATCAGAAGAAAATTGCTAGCAGTTAAGGATGGAGTTCCCTTTCATGGCTGTAAAGGCTTCACATGAACGTTCAGTGTTCACAGTTGGCAAATGGGCAAACTAAATAGGGTGTTGGCCTTCTATAGCAAACCTTTGGCTGTAGCCAGAAGTCATTAATTTAGTGGTGGTATAGATGAAGGGAATTCCCAGCCACTTTGTTTACAAACAGAAAGAAGATGCTGGGAAATGTCATTTAGCAGCCAGCCATTTTAATTTTCTTTTGTCGCACCCTCCTGACCCCCAGAGACAGGGTGGGCTGACATTTCACCTTAGGGGTAGGTCTCTTAGGTATGATGGGACAGGTGAACAGATGGGCGCCAGTCACTTTTGGACAAAAACAGAAGGGAGTTCATTGCTCATACCAAAAACTCCAGGGAGAGAGGGATAGGGCACAGGACACCCATGAACTAGTAGACGTGCAGACCCCACAAAATTAGAACAAAGTACTCACAGTCCTCACAGATGACAGAACCTTTAAACCATTCCAGCATTCTGTGGTAGCAGCTCCTGACTGTAAAGCACTAAAAGAATCAGCCACCAGCACATACTCCACTGTGGTGCAAGCTCCACTTCCCAGCTTCTTCCAGACCCTCATGACATCTGGAGATCCTCTGTGGCTCTTTATGCTAGTCCCCAACTCCAGGCCTAATCACACAGCTGCTCCACATACACCCACCCCAAGCCACGGCCTGGGTGGAAGAGAGTGAGCGCCTGGCCTTCCCCAAACATTTATACTCTCACACAGCATGCACCAGTGGCCAGGAAATTCCCACTGGTTGAAGTATGAATATTCATAAGCCAGTTTTACTGTAGTTTCTCATACTAATACCAGAGTCACCTGTGACACCTACTGGCAGAAGGGAGAAACCACAGCTACATTGAGTTGTGGGGAAACCAAATGAACATATAGACTGTAAATCAGCTAGGTTGTCTACCACCCAAGCAGAACTAAATTTGACTAGTAGCCCTGTTTAAGACAAGGTGGCTACACTTTATGTATGTCACTTTTCTTGTGTACTGTACATCCCATAGGTGTGCCACTTCACAGGCAGGCTGAGGGCATCCCTGAAGCATGTTATTTGAAAGAATAGTGTTTATTTCCCAGAAAATCGTGTATTTTTAGTGTTTCCCTTTAAGACTTATTAAAAGAGCTGCTATTTGCATGGTATCTTTTATTTATTTATTGTATTTTTACATACCTGTAGGGCGGTACCTAGCTTCCCACACCCCGTGCCATTTTGTACAAAAAAAGCCTGAAGGGAAATGCCATTTAGTGGCAAATGTTTTTTTTTTTTTTCTTAAATTTCAGTTTTCTATAGTACATCTTATAGGGCGTACACACGGTCGGACTTTGTTCGGACATTCCGACAACAAAATCCTAGGATTTTTTCCGACGGATGTTGGCTCAAACTTGTTTTGCCTACACACGGTCGCACAAATTTGTCGGAATTTCCGATCGCCAACCACGCGGTCACGTACACCACGTACGACGAGACTAGAAAAGGCTCAGAACCAAGCGCGGCACCCTTTGGGCTCCTTTTGCTAATCTCGTGTTAGTAAAAGTTTGGTGAGAGACGATTCGCGCTTTTTCAGACTCGTGGCTTTCAGATCGTTTTCTGCCGTTCAGTTTGTGCTTGTGGGTTTGTATCTGCTCTTCAGTGCGTGCAGTCAGTTCGTATCAGAGTTTTCTGTGTGATCTTGCCTGCTCGTTGCTGTTTTTCAGGTCGCTCTTCACAGGCCTTGCTGTTCTTCAGTGCGTTCTGTTACTTCATTCTGAGCAGCCGACCGTTTTCTAGCCATGTTTCGTATGCGTACTCCTCGTAGAGTTCGTGCTGTGCGGGGGCTTGGTGTTGGGGTCCTGACCTTGACACAAGTCCAGTCCATGAACAGGGTGGGGAGGAGTTCATGGACCAAGAATTGGTTGCTCCAGCGTGACCAGTTCTGTCATATGCCTTTGCTCCGTGAGATCCGTGAGAATAATCCTGATGATTTCAGGAACTTTCTTAGGATGACGGACCCCGTATTTCACCGTTTGTTTGCTTCGCTGACCCCCTATATCAGCAGGCAGGATACCTGCATGAGGCAAGCCATCACTCCGGAGCAGAGGATAGTCGCTACCCTGCGGTATTTGGAGACAGGGAGAAGCCTGCAGGACCTCAAGTTCTCGACAGGCATCTCCCCCCAGGCTCTGGGGATCATTATCCCAGAGACCTGTTCTGCCATCATCCAGATCCTGCAGAAGGAGTATATGAAGGTAAGATTTTTATCCTTTTATATCACATTTTATTGTATTGAATGTTTGCTAATATCTTGTATTTCTTTCCTCATTCCCTAATTCCCATGATTGTAATATGCTGTGAATGTCCCCTTTGTCCTCATGCATGCTGGATTTTTATGTAATTATTATTTTAGGTCCTTCATACATATTTGCCCTTCAATAACCTCCCCAGCATGGTGTCTCCTGCCCTATATTCACCTCATGTAGTCACTTAACAATGTATTTTATCAGCTCCATAGTAGTGCTTTACCCCAAACACCCCCTAAAATGTTTAGAAATGTTATTTTTGATTTAAATTCAGGCAGAGTGCCAGAGACATTTTTTTGTGGTGTCCCCAAATAATTTTTAGTAACCCTCCCAACCCCCAACTGCTAAGTCAGCTGATCCTAATTCTCTATCCTCAATCATCTATCTGCTGACGTTGCCAAACCCATACACACTATACCCATCTCTTTTGTGGTCAGATTTATGGATGAATTCCCCAAAGCATGTAGTGCAAGGGCCTGCCTGTATACTTTCAAATGGCACTGTTTAAAGTTTTTGTATCCTATTATTATCTTGATAGGTAATAGCAGAATGTCCAAATGTGCTCAAATGTGTACAGTGTGTATTTATATCTTTGTATTATGACACTTCTTACCTGTCCAGTGGTCTGCCAATAGTGTAACTAAGGAGGGGCTGTTCCAAGTAATATCCTGTATTTAGGCATTCATCTCTCAATGAAGTGAAGAGGGTTACCTGTCCAAGAGTCCCCCCCCCTATAATGTTAGAAATGGCCCATGAGAGGGGGGGGGGGAATATGATAGGTGTACCTTATACTTTGGCCTTGTTAAATTCCCCTTAATAAATGCTATCTGGAGGTTGCCCCATAATGTTTGTGTCTAATCTGCTTGCCATGTTTCTGTGAAAAAATAGTAATGTTTATTGTTTTTTCCTCAACAGTTTCCTTCAACGCCACAGGAATGGCAGACTGTGGCCTCCCACTTTGCCCAGCGGTGGGACTTTCCTAACTGCGGAGGGGCAATTGATGGGAAACACGTCCACATCGTCCCACCACCCAACTCGGGGTCGTACTATTATAATTACAAGGGGTTTAATAGTATAGTGATGTTGGCGGTGGTGTCGGCTAATTACGACTTCTTGTATGTGGACGTGGGGAAGAATGGCCGGATGTCCGATGGTGGAGTCATCGCCCAGATGGAGTTCTACAGGCGTCTCCAGAATGGCAGCTTGGACTTGCCAGCTCCAGAGGACAATGTTGAAGGTCTCCCATTTGTGTTCGTTGCTGATGAAGCGTTTGCGCTGGGGGACCACCTGATGCGGCCATTCCCGATGAGGACCCTCACCCCGGAACAGAGGGTTTTTAATTACCGGCTGGCCAGAGCCCGAAGAGTGGTGGAGAACACATTTGGAATCCTGGCCAGCCGATTCCGACTATTTCTGACACCCATCCATATGGCGGAGTATAAACTGAACCATATAATACTTGCGTGCTGTGTTCTCTATAATTTTTTAAGAAAACATTCAGCCAACTATGCTGGCTCAGTTGGGCCTGAGGCCGGAATCCTACATCCAACAACACTGACGGCGCTTGAAAGTGGCCGTCCTGGCTTGTCCTCCCTGAATGCCCGTGATGTACGGTTACGATACCTGGAGTTCTTTGTGGGTAGGGGGGCTATCAATATGCCAGACAATATGTGAAACCTTTTTCGAATAAAAAAAAAAAACAAAAGAAATTCTTTGTGGACATTTACTGCTTGTGTTTGTTTTAGCTGACCCTGACAGAAATGTGTTGAGTGCAGAAAATGTCGTGATTGGGTAACCTTATAAAAAACACTGTTGGCTGGTACTTCCTAAATGCAAAAACACATTTCACTACAAGTGCACTTGCAACTGCACTGAAACTGCACTTGTAGTGCAAAGTGGATTTGCCCTTAGGAAATAACCCCCATTTTTGCATAAAACAGCTATTACATCACCCCAAAAGTGTTGTAGTGTTGAGACAATAATCCACACATTCTTGAGTAACCAACTTTTTTATAGCTGCACAATCACATGTGCATTTACCAAAGGTTTTTAAAACAAACCAACATGTTTGTTGTATAACAATTTTTGCAGTAGCATAATCAAAAATAGAAATGTCCATTTAAGATAAAACAGGCCTGTGTAAAACCAACAAGAAAGCCAAAAAACTTGAACTTACAAAGTTCACATTAGGTAAAACCTGAAGGCTATATCAGACATGAGTATTTAGGAACTGTGTTTGATATAGCGTTCAGATGGGGGGAAATCACCCTTGGAAAAGCCAAATTTGGAAGATGCACACCAAGTTCAGAATGTCAACATGTGCTATCTGCCATCAGGGGGGATCAAGGGACGTGTTTTGGAGGAGCAAGCCCTTCCTCACCGCTACTTTATAATTGAGGAAGGGGTTGCACCCCCAAAACGCGTCCATTGATCTCCCGTGATGGCAGATAGCACATGTTGGCACACTGTGTGCATCCTCCAAATTTGGCTTTTCAAAACATTGCAAAAAGATTTTAAAAACTGGAACACAATCCCAAAAATATATTTTGTGGGGTTTTAAATTCGCCCCAAAACATCAATGATGTTATTATTTTTTTTAATAACATCAGTGATTTTTTGCTGTATGTTGTGCAATTCGAGATTACACCCCATGATCTCCCCGATCAGGATCTGGGCACTTTCTGATGTAAAGCGTTCTGAATCCCTCACATCATGATCACCTAAAAAGAGATAAAGAAAACAAAAACAGGTATCAAAAATCTGCCACCATCTATCTCTTTTACCTGAGCCTGTGGTCGCAGACACTCACCTGTTGTGGTGCCAATCTCCACCACATCTTCTTCTTCCTCCTGCTCTTCTTCTTCGTTTGGGGGTATTTCACCTTCTTCCAAAGGTGGGGGGTCTCTGGTCTCCTCAGATGAGGGGTGTCCTCCGAGTCTTTTATCCCCTATGTAAAACAAAAATGGTATACTTAGCACACAGATATTTGATGACAGAACTAGAAATAGGAAACATTGCTTGGAAGTGGGGTACAATTATCTATTTTAGCCGAGTTCCAAGATGTAATTTTCTTATTGCCCTTTGTCAAGCTGCAATACTTTACCGGTTTAGTACAAGCTTCACAGATGGAGACCCCCCCCCCCTATAGTATACACTGGAGCACCTGTGTGCCCCCCCTAATAAAAATGGTGTTCTTGTGTCCCACACTAGTGCTCCAGTGTCCAGATGTGAAAACAGCTGCTGAGTGTCCTCTCCTTACACAGAATCTAGTTGTCATTTCATTCTAGTAACAAACCCATCTACACAAACAAATATTTGGCATCCAAGTAGGCCCAAAAAAAATGTGGGAAAATGCATATGGCCTAAACAATGGTGTTTTAGAGGCCGAAAGAAAAATGTTTGATACGAACGAATAATGGGCCCATGAACATTAAAGTTGCCCTTTTAAACGTTACAATTACTAAAAGCATATGGAGCAGAACGAACGGAATAAAGACAGAAAGAATAGGAACACAGCACAACTACTTACTTTTTTGCAGCACTCTCCAGATCTTTCGGTACTGCTCTGGCTCTCTTAATTTGAGGTCCGACCACCGCTTCCGGAGCTGATCTTTTGATCTTCGGACCCCGAAATTCCTCTCAAGACTCCTGACCACTTTCGCCATGATCTTGGCCTTTCGGATGTTCGGGTTGGGGTAAGGCCCATACTTCCCGTCATAGTCGGACTTCTTCATGATGTCGACCATCTCCAACATCTCCCCAAAGGACATATTTGTGGCCTTAAAACGTCTCCTTCTGGATCGGGACGTGTTCGGATCTGGGCTTTCCTCCTCCTCCTCCTCCTCGTTCCTGCAATTATCACGCACCTGCTGTGACTCCGCCATGTGCTCTTCGCCCACTGCGCCAAACGAAAAGGGGCGGGGAATAGAATAGAAAGAACGTCAGGGGCGGGCGGAGTTACACGCATGCGCAGTGTGTATAAAGCGTAACACGCGTGCATATTACGTACGATCTGTGAGCGGAGGAAGGAGCATTGGACGCGCCGATCGTAAGAACGAAGGTAAGAGACAAACTTGTGCCTATACTGCTTCTACATTGAGGCCTATATTGTAACAAGATTAGGAGTGTTTTGTCTGACATTAGGCTTTGTCTTGCGTTGTGTCTTGCAGTGAACATGGATATGGTACTCAAAGATAATGACTTCATGTCAGTATTCATAGATATGCTAAGGGAGCTGCCATGTCTGTGGGAGATTAAACACCCCCATTACAAGAACCAAGCAAAGAGGAAGGCAGCACTGGTGCAATTGTTGGAAATTGTGAAGCAGGTGATCCCCACGGCAGACATCAACTATTTAAATAAATTAATTGGTGGCCTGAGGAGTACATATCTGAGGGAGCGCAAGAGAGTCCTGGATTCGCAGAGATCCGGAGCAGCAGATGACCTCTATGTCACCAGGATGTTGTACTATGACAGGCTGCACTTTCTGGCAGGCCAGACTGAACTCAGGCCATCCCTCTCCAGTCTTCCTTCCACGCTTCCTTCCCCCCCGGCTGAGGCTTCTGACGCCCAACCTGGGCCTTCCAGGCACACATGTGGAGGAGCCCAGATTGAGCCAGGTATAGCATTCCTCTAAATATTTCTGCTTGTCCAATCAATGATGTTAACTAGATGTTAGTTTGGAGTACTAATTTATGATTGTTATTGATGAAGCAAAAACTAAAACCGTGTCCCTTTTTCATACACAGGGAAGTCTCAGCCAGGAGGTGGCCGGGCCGAGCCGGCTGGCTGATATCAAGGTCCCTCCACCCCCCCTGAAAAGAGAAAGTGGCAGGAAGAGGAGTGCCCTAGAGGAGGCTACCGGAGGACTCTTTTGGAGGGCTACAGAGGTCCTGGGAGCACGACAGACTGTGGAGGAGGACATTGCTGCCGTCATTGCATATAAAATGCAGAGGATGGAGGAGGGCCAACAAGTAATGTGAGAGGCCCTCATATCGGAGGCTCTAGAGAAAGGTATGAGTGGCCAAATTACATCTGAGACACACCTTTGTGATGGTCCTCCTCCTCCTCCTGCATGTCCTCCTCCTCGTCCTCCCTCTCCTCCAGGTCCTCCCAGTCCTCCTCCTCCTCCAGGTCCTACTCCTCCTCCTGCCACATCTCCAACAGCACAGCCACAGCCGGGAAGGAAGCGTGTAAGGAAGACCAGAAAGTGAGGACCCTGGATCCAGTCTGGTCGGCCAAAAGATGCAGCCTCTTGTGGTACCACAGCCTGGGGATACAGATGTCATCTGCTGCTATCCGGATCTCTGCGAATCCCGGACCAGACTGCCCTCCTTTACATATGGACTCCTCAGGCCACCAATTTTGATGTTGAAGAATTGATGTCTGCCGTGAGGGTCCCAGGCTTCACTAATTTCTCCTGTTGATCCAGTGTTGCCTTCCTCTTCGTTTGGTTCTGAGCCCTTAATAAAGGATTTTTGGTTTGAATTATACTCTCCTATGTGTTTTACTTCAAAAATGACAGTTTGTTTGTGAGGATTCAGGTACATTTCAAATATACAATGTGAAATGAACAAGGGACACCAACAACAAACAATCTCCTGGAGATTAAATAATAAAAGATATCAATGGTGTTGGGGTAACTTGACACTCAAAACACACACAAAAATATTCTGGAGTAAAAATATAAATAACATTGAACAAAGATCAGCCTTTGAAAAAATCCAAACATTACAGAAAAAAAAAGGTTTAAAAGAAAAAAGAAAAAAAAGAAAAACTGTCAGATGTGACAACTAATAACAATATATTGAGGGAATACCAATAAAAAAACACAAAGAAAAGTTTGTGAGAAGTCTGTGTGAATATGAGCAGCAAAACTACTTAATTCTTGTCACATTATAAAGAAGAAGAGAGTGCGCTGTATTAAACCATTTTTAACATTGCAGCGTGACGAAAGTGCTGTATCCATTGCGAACGCTAAGTTTACCAGAACGAGCTGTCCCGTCTCAGAATTTCTTCTGAGCATGCGTGGCACTTTGTGCGTCGGAACAGGCCACACACAGTCGGAATTGACGCAATCGGATTTTGTTGTCGGAAAATTTTATCTCCTGCTGTCCAACTTTGTGTGTCGGAAAATCCGATGGAAAATGTCCGATGGAGCCCACACACGGTCGGAATTTCCGACAACACGCTCCGATCGGACATTTTCCATCGGAAAATCCGACCGTGTGTACGGGGCATTACAGTTATGCTACTTCAAAGACAGATTTAAGGCATCCTAGGCATGTTATTCAAAGGAATTGTGCTTTTTTTAATGTATTACTTTAAATCGTATAATAGCTGCTACCAATTAAATGGTATTTAAAAACAAAATACTTTCAACTGGTATATGTTCTCCCAGGCAGTGCCCACCTCTCCATGCTCTTTGCTAGACAATTCCCTGCCTATTAGCCTTGGGAATGGTGAGAATTAACTTTCAAGATTCTCATCCTTTTGACTGCATTTTGCATTTTTCAATTTGCTAATTTTTTTGACATGTTCGCCAAACCCGCCCACAATTCGAAAGCTAAGCAGATTTTTTTCATCATTACAAGCATATAAGTCAGAAGCTTTTATGACAAAAGAGTCTCATCTGCAATAAAAGCCAACCTTTTTTAGTTCTGCTTAACCACTTGATGACCGTCCCATAATGCATTTACTGCTACAGGGATGCCGCGCTGCACAGGATCACGTATATATACGTGATCCTGCACTTCCGGGTTCCTGCACATCCGGCGGCTTGCTCCCTCTGTGATTCTACACAGCGGGCCCCGCGAACCCGTTGTCCACCGGCACCCGCTGATCGTTCTGTAAACAGGCAAAATTACAGTCTGCCTATGTAAACAAGGCAGATTGCCATTCTGTCAGTACAGAAGGCAAGGATCCCGTGTTCCCGAAAAGCAGGAACACGGATCTCTGCCTTTCGCTAGTAAAAGCACCTCCCCCACAGTCAGAAAACACATTTTAGGCACACAGAAAACCCTTTGATTGCCCCTGATATTAACCTCTTCCCAGCCAGTGTCAGTACAGTGACCGTGCATGTTTTTAGCACTGATCACTGTATTAGTGTCACTGGTTCCCAAAGAAGTGTCAAAAGTGTCAGTTAGGTGTCCGATTTGTCTGCTGCAATATCACACTCCCTCTATAAGTCGCTGATCGCTGCCGTTACTAGTAAAAATAAATAAATAAATAGAAATTCCATAAAAATATCCCATAGTTTGTAGACGCTATAAGATTTGGCAAACCAATCAATATACGCTTACTGGGATATTCTTTAATCAAAAATATGTAGCAGAACATATTGGCCTAAATTGATGAAGGAATTTGATTTTTTTTTATTTTTTATTGGATATGTTTTATAGCAATTGCCAGTTAAATGAATGCAGTGCCAAATCGCAAAAAATAACCAGGTCAGGACGGGGGTTAAATCTTCTGGCGGTGAATTGTTTAAATATAATGCATAAATATGTATTTTTTTAATTTCTAATCTTTTAATAATAAATATTACTTGAGTTCCTGCAGAGTAATACAACAAAATCTTTAAGCAAAAGTTTTCTTATCAGCTTCAGAAATATCCTTGCCTCATTCTCTTTTATGTTATCTCCTGTCCTTGAACAAGAGCTAAGAAGACTCTAAAATAATTAGCTTGTACGCATATATAGACGTCTGTGCCTCGAACTGACTCATCATAAGGGAAAGTTAGCCAATGAACAGTCACCATTTGACATTAAGACACCTACCCCTTCCTCCCTTATCAGTTTCATAAGATGCTGTGGCCCTGAAGTTCTAATAAAAAATGAGGCCAGAAGGTCATTCCACCCTTTGCCAAGGCAGATGTCAAGAGATATATATTATTTTTTGAAATGCCAATAAGGCAATAACATGGTAGTTCAAGGTAGTTTCACTCATGATTGTTCCACACGCTCATTATTGTTCAATAACGACAACGTTTGGACAAGATTTTGAATAGTATTGGTTTTACGCCCAATGCAACTGTGCTTTTTATTTAAAAGAATTGCTATGAAATTACATAAGTATTTTAATGTATGTGATCTAAAATATTTGTTAATTGGATAATGTCTGCTCACAAATGTATATAAAGCATTCTGTCTTGAAGTCGACTCAGACTTGCATGCTGACTGCCTCGCCCTCTTCGTACTGCCAGCTACAGAAAAGTAATAGGAGACTGTAGTACTCCCTGTTTCATGGCTGGGGACCATGAGAACTTCAGCACAAGCAAAAGGGCTCTACTCATGGGGTCCTAGAATGCACACACAGTCCATAAATGCAGCCCCAAGAAAGCAGTCTAGCATTCAGACTAGGAGTGCCCCAGAGCAAGAATTCCCCTGGAACTCACAGATCCATTCTTACTCAGGGGAAGAACCCTCTCCTCTGGGCTCGAGCCTACTTGACAGGAACGGAACCCATCCATCATCTGGGCATACCTCTTCAGGCCTACTAAATCTTCCGGCCAGGTATTTGAATCCTTCTGCCCTAATCTCCAGAAGCTTCTCCTACAGTCAGGGGAAGGTTCTCAAACTCCCAGCCTGTGCAGCCTTGAGCAGACCAAACTAAACAATTCCAGATCCTGCAGCTGCAGCAGAAGCCCATACTAAATTTACCTAACAGCCTTTGTGGGAGGGCATTACATCTGGATGGAGGAAATGAGGACATACATCACGATGACCCTCCTCCAGTTAGAGAATGCCTTGCATTAGGTAAAAAGAATGCAGGGCTTTTTATGAATGTGGGAGGTGGCTACGTACAACCTCCTGTGATATTGGTACTATGGCCAGAACTACAAACCTCAGCGCTGGACGTTGTGTACCAATAGGGGAGTGTGAGCTAAATAAATAAAAAAAGATATAGCAAAAGTTGGAGCAGCCACTACATTAATTATTTATTTATTTTTACTGTGCAAATGTAAAAAAATTACTTTAATTACTTACTTTAGATTTAAGACACTATCTTGGGGGTTAGCTTGAGTGTTAAAAGGATCTGAACTTTGGAAGCGGTGCCCAAAAATGGCAAGTAGAGAACAAAGGATTAGTCACAAGCAGGGCCGGGACAAGAGCTGGGCAGGAGGGGTGGCTGCCCTGGGCACTGTGGTATCATGTGAGGTGGGGGGGTGCCACAAGGAACTTTGGGGGAGGGGATTTATATTGGGGGGGGGGGAATTTGGGTGGGGGAGCAGGGGATAAGAATTGTTCTAGGAGGGAAAATCTGGGGGTGTGCTAGGAGTGCTGCTTTAGGGGGATTTGGCTTGGGAGGTGGGATATGAAAAAGTTACGAGGGGGGATTTGGTCAGTTTGTGCTAGAAGAGGTGATATGGTAGAGGGGGGAGGGGAATTGTGCTAAGAGGGGATTTTTACTTTTTGGGGGGTGGAATTGTGCTAGTAGGGATGATTGGGGGCTATTTGTGCTAGGAGGAGGGATGGGGTGGAATTTGTGCTTGGAGGGGGGGTGAGGATGTGTACTCAGAGGGGAAATTTAAGGGGTAGAGGATTTGTGCTAGCAGGAGTGATTTCAGCAGGAAGGTGGAGTTGTACTTAGAGGAGGAGAATTCATGCTTAGGGGTAAGCATGCAGATTAGTGCTCAATTTTTTTTTTTGGGGGGGGGGGGGGTTTGCTGACACAATGCTCATACATCTTGGGGGGAGCACCGTTTGACATGTTTGCCCTGGGCACTAGGTGACCTTGTCTCAGCACTGGTCACAAGTACTGCCTGTGGTGTCCCTGCACATGATCTTTTTACCATTACTGACTTACTTTGCTCTGTTCTGCATTTTGTCTACTTGTGGAGGTGGCCACCTTGGAAGAGGAGCAAGGCTTTGCTCCCTCGAGTCAGATGTTTCCCCTTGATGTCTGATGGAGGAATATTCAAGAAGCAGGAGCAGAGGTGGAGGAAGCACAGATCCACAGAATGGATTAAACAAATGCAGGGAGATCCTTGTACTGCAGGTCTACAGGCACAGATTCCTCTCCAGCAAGGAGAACAGTGAGCAGAACAGTAATAACATCATCAAATCTAACTCCAAATCTTGTGACATTAAAACTCAGACTACAGTTCCTCTTACATTGCAGATGTACAGCTTTAAAGTTCAGTCATTTTTTCAACCTTCCATCTATTAAATCTTCTGCCCTTGTTGTTTTAAATTTGGATAATAAAACTTTTTTTTTCTGCCAGTAAATACCTTATACAGCCCACTTCCTGTTTGTGTGGAAAAAACCCTAGGCTTTTGACATCATGCACAGCTCTCTCTCACTCACTCTCATGAGAGTGTGCCAGGAAGGTAGGGGGATGAGTCATAAGAGGGCCATAGAGAGCTGCAGAGCTGGAGGTGTGTCTCTGTGTGTCTGTGTAAATCCATGAAGTGAACAGGCAGCAGCTTCAGCTGCCCACAGTTAAAATGGTTGTAGCCAGACTCAGTGGAGGGAGATTTCTGCCGCATATTTAGCAAGTACAGAATACCAGTACAGTGCCTTGCAAAAGTATTCGGCCCCCTTGAACTTTTCAACCTTTTGCCACATTTCAGGCTTCAAACATAAAGATATAAAATTTTAATTTTTTGTGAAGAATCACCAACAAATGGGACACAATTGTGAAGTGGAACGAAATCTATTGGATATTTTAAACTTTTTTAGCAATTAAAAAACTGAAAAGTGGTGCGTGCAAAATTATTCGGCCCCTTTACTTTCAGTGCAGCAAACTCACTCCAGAAGTTCAGCGAGGATCTCTGAATGATCCAATGTTGTCCTAAATGACTGATGGTGATAAATAGAATCCACCTGTGTGTAATCAAGTCTCTGTATAAATGCACCTGCTCTGTGATAGTCTCAGGGTTCTGTTGAAAGCGCAGAGAGCATCATGAAGACCAAGGAACACACCAGGCAGGTCCGTAATACTGTTGTGGAGAATTTTAAAGCCGGATTTGGATACAAAAAGATTTCCCAAGCTTTAAACATCCCAAGGAGCACTGTGCAAACGATCATTTTGAAATGGAAGGAGTATCAGACCACTGCAAATCTACCAAGACCTGGCTGTCCCTCTAAACTTTCAGCTCAGACAAGGAGAAGACTGATCAGAGATGCAGCCAAGAGGCCCATGATCACTCTGGATGAACTGCAGAGAACTACAGCTGAGGTGGGAGAGTCTGTCCATAGGACAACAATCAGTCGTACACTGCACAAATCTGGCCTTTATGGAAGAGTGGCAAGAAGAAAGCCATTTCTCAAAGATATCCATTAACAGTCTCGTCTAAAGTTTGCCACAAGCCACCTGGGAGACACACCAAACATGTGGAAGAAGGTGCTCTGGTCCGATGAAACCAAAATCGAACCTTTTGGCCACAATGCAAAACGATATGTTTGGCGTAAAAGCAACACAGCTCATCACCCTCAACACACCATCCCCACTGTCAAACATGGTGGTGGCAGCATCATGGTTTGGGCCTGCTTTTCTTCAGCAGGGACAGGGAAGATGGGTAAAATTGAGGGGAAGATCAGTGGCGTAGCGTGGGGGGTGCAGGGGGTGCCGTGGCCCCGGGCGCGATATTTAGGGGGGCGCCAGTGTGTGTCACTGGCTGCCTCCTCCTAATTTCTAATTTTGTGTCCCCGGGCTCCGGCCGCCATGTTAAGTGTCCGGCGCCCTGTGATTGGGTGTATGGGGGTCATGTGAGGCGCCCCGCCTCCGCACATGACCCCCATACACCCAATCACAGGGCGCTGGATACTGAACATGGCAGCAAGCAGAGCGCAGGGGGAGAGAAGAAAGAGCCGCCGCTGTGTTCTCCTCATCCGGATCGATGCAGCCAGGATAAGAAGGTAAGTGAGAGTCATGTTACTGGGAGGGGGAGGGAGGGGGGCGAGAGAGACTGTAGGCAGGACAGACTGCTGCTTCCCCCATGTAATGTGCTCTCTTGTGCCCACCATGTCATGTGTCTTGCAGTGCCCCCCATGTAATGTGCTGTGCCCACCATGTCATGTCATGTGCATTGCAGTGCCCCTATGTAAAGTGCTGTGCCCACCATGTCATGTGCATTGCAGTGCCCCTATGTAATGTGCTGTGCCCACCATGTCATGTGCCTTGCAGTGCCCCCCATGTAATGTGCTGTGCCCACCATGTCCTGTCATGTGCATTGCAGTGCCCCTATGTAAAGTGCTGTGCCCACCATGTCATGTGCATTGCAGTGCCCACTATGTAATGTGCTGTGCCCACCATGTCATGTGCATTGCAGTGCCCACTATGTAATGTGCTGTGCCCACCATGTCCTGTCATGTGCCTTGCAGTGCCCCCATGTAATGTCATGTGCCTTGCAGTGCCCCCCATGTAATGTTCTGTGCCCACCATGTCCTGTCATGTGCATTGCAGTGCCCACTATGTAAAGTTCTGTGCCCACCATGTCATGTGCATTGCAGAGCCCCCCATGTAATGTGCTGTGCCCACCATGTCATGTCATGTGCCTTGCAGTGTCCCCATGTAATGTGCTGTGCCCACCATGTCATGTTATGTGCCTTGCAGTGCCCCCCCCATGTAATGTGCTGTGCCCACCATGTCATGTGCCTTGCAGTGCCCCCCATGTAATGTGCTGTGCCCACCATGTCCTGTCATGTGCATTGCAGTGCCCACTATGTAAAGTGCTGTGCCCACCATGTCATGTGCATTGCAGTGCCCCGCATGTCCTGTCATGTGCCTTGCAGTGCCCCCCATGTAATGTGCTGTGCCCCGCATGTCCTGTCATGTGCCTTGCAGTGCCCCCCATGTAATGTGCTGTGCCCACCATGTCATGTCATGTGCCTTGCAGTGCCCCCATGTAATGTGCTGTGCCCACCATGTCATGTCATGTGCCTTGCAGTGCCCCCCATGTAATGTTCTGTGCCCACCATGTCCTGTCATGTGCATTGCAGTGCCCCCCATGTAATGTTCTGTGCCAACCATGTCATGTGCATTGCAGTGCCCCCCATGTAATGTGCTGTGCCCACCATGTCATGTGCCTTGCAGTGTCCCCATGTAATGTTCTGTGCCCACCATGTCATGTCATGTGCCTTGCAGTGCCCCCCATGTAATGTGCTGTGCCCACCATGTCATGTCATGTGCCTTGCAGTGCCCCCATGTAATGTGCTGTGCCCACCATGTCATGTCATGTGCCTTGCAGTGCCCCCCATGTAATGTTCTGTGCCCACCATGTCCTGTCATGTGCATTGCAGTGCCCACTATGTAAAGTTCTGTGCCCACCATGTCATGTGCATTGCAGTGCCCCCCATGTAATGTGCTGTGCCCACCATGTCATGTGCCTTGCAGTGTCCCCATGTAATGTTCTGTGCCCACCATGTCATGTCATGTGCCTTGCAGTGCCCCCCATGTAATGTGCTGTGCCCATCGTCATGTCATGTGCCTTGCAGTGCCCCCCATGTAATGTGCTGTGCCCACCATGTCCTGTCATGTGCCTTGCAGTGCCCCCCATGTAATGTGCTGTGCCCACCATGTCCTGTCATGTGCATTGCAGTGCCCCTATGTAATGTGCTGTGCCCACCATGTCATGTGCATTGCAGTGCCCACTATGTAATGTGCTGTGCCCACCATGTCATGTGCCTTGCAGTGCCCCCCATGTAATGTGCTGTGTCCAGTATGTCATTTGCTGTACGTTGCAGTGCCCACCATGTAATGCGCTGTGCTGAACAATGTCATGTGCTGTGCATTGCATTGCCCTTCATGTGATGTGCAGTGCCCACTATGTCATGATGTGCCTTGCAGTGCCCACCATGTCATGTGCAGTTCCTAACATGTAATGTGCAGTTGCATTTCCCACCATGAAACGTGCTATGCCATGCAGTGCCCACCATGTAATGTGTTGTGCCCACCATGTAATGTTATGTGCCATTCAGTGCCCACCATGTAATGCGCTGTGCCCACCACGTCATGTGCTGTGCCATGCAGTGCCCACCATGTAATGCGCTGTACCCACCATGTAATGTGCTGTGTCATGCAGTGCCCACCATGTCATGTGCAGTGCCCATCGTGTAAATTACTGTGCAGTGCCCACCATGTCATGTGCTGTGTTGTGCCCACCATGTCATGTGCTGCACCATGCAGTGCCTACCATGTAATATGCTGTACTCACCATGTAATGTGCTGTACATTGTCCACCATGGCATGTGCCGTGCAGTACCCACAATGGAATGTTGTATGCAGGGCTCATCATGTCATGTGTGGTGTCCACCATTTAATGTGCTGTGCTCACAATGTAATGTGCTGTGCGGTGTCATGCAGTGCCCACCTTGTCATGTGCTGTGCAGTGCCCTCCATGCTATGTGCAGTACCCACTATATAATGTGTTGTGCCCACCATATAATGTTCTGTGCAGTGCCCACTTGTAATGTCCAGTGCCCACCATGTAATGTGCTCAGCTGTGCCTGCCATGTCATGTGCTGTGCCCACCATATAAGGTCCTGTGCCCACTGTGTGCATGAGCTGTGCCCACCATGAAATGTGTTGTGTTGTGCAGTACCAACCATGTCATGTGCTGTGCCCACCATATAATGTACTGTGCCTACCTTGTAATGTGCTGTATTGGGCAGTGCCAACCGCGTAATGTGCTGTGCCCACCATTAAATGTGCTGTATCCATGTATCCACCATGTAATGTGTTGTGCCAACCATGTGATGTACTGTGCTATAACCCCCCCTCCCGTGTAATGTACTATGCTGTGCCCCCCACAGACTCACCCCCTCACTCCCACCCCCCTCCCTCTCTCATCCCCTCTCTTTCACCCTGTTCTCTCTCTCACCCCCTTCACCCCCTACCACCCTCTCTCTCTTTCACCCTCTCTCTATTCCCCTTTTTCTCACCCCCCCCCCCCCCCTCTCTCTCTCACCCCCTCTCTCTCTTTAATTTAAATTTCACAAAAAATTGTTTGCGTTTTAATTTTATTTATTTTCATAAAAAGGCCCACCAACATCCTTAGCACCAGGCCCATGATGCTCTTAATCTGGGCCTGAGTATAGTGGTTAGTGTAGTATAGTATAGTGGTCAGTATAGTGTAGTGTAGTGGACAGTGTAGTATGGTGGTCAGTGTAGTATTGTGGTCAGTGTAGTATAGTGGACAGTGTAGTATGGTGGTTAGTGTAGTGGTTAGTGTAGTGGTCAGTGTAGTATGGTGGTCAGTATAGTGTAGTATAGTGGACAGTGTAGTATGGTGGTCAGTGTAGTATAGTGGACAGTGTAGTATGGTGGTCAGTATAGTGTAGTGTAGTGTAGTGGACAGTGTAGTATGGTGGTCAGTGTAGTGTAGTGGTTAGTGTAGTGGTCAGTGTAGTATGGTGGTCAGTATAGTGTAGTATAGTGGACAGTGTAGTATGGTGGTCAGTATAGTGGACAGTGTAGTGGTTAGTGTACTGGACAGTGTAGTATGGTGGTCAGTGTAGTATGGTGGTCAGTGTAGTATGGTGGTCAGTGTAGTATAGTGGTCAGTGTAGTGGTTAGTATGGTGGACAGTGTAGTATGGTGGACAGTGTAGTATGGTGGACAGTGTAGTATGGTGGTCAGTATAGTGTAGTATGGTGGTCAGTATAGTGTAGTATAGTGGACAGTGTAGTGTAGTGTAGTGTAGTATGGTGGACAGTGTAGTATGGAGGACAGTGTAGTATAGTGGTCAGTATAGTGTAGTATGGTGGTCAGTGTAGTATGGTGGTCAGTATAGTGTAGTATGGTGGTCAGTATAGTGTAGTATGGTGGTCAGTGTAGTATGGTGGTCAGTGTAGTATGGTGGTCAGTATAATGTAGTATAGTGGACAGTGTAGTATAGTGGTCAGTGTAGTATGGTGGTCAGTATAGTGGACAGTGTAGTATGGTGGTCAGTATAGTGTAGTATAGTGGACAGTGTAGTATGGTGGTCAGTATAGTGTAGTATAGTGGACAGTGTAGTATGGTGGTCAAGTGTAGTGTAGTATAGTGGTCAGTATGGTGGTCAGTGTAGTATGGTGGTCAGTGTAGTATGGTGGTCAGTATAATCTAGTATAGTGGTCAGTGTAGTATGGTGGACAGTGTAGTATGGTGGTCAGTATAGTGTAGTATGGTGGTCAGTATAGTGTAGTATAGTGGACAGTGTAGTATGGTGGTCAAGTGTAGTGTAGTATAGTGGACAGTGTAATGTAGTATAGTGGACAGTGTAGTGTAGTATAGTGGACAGTGTAGTGTAGTATAGTGGTCAGTATGGTGGTCAGTGTAGTATGGTGGTCAGTATAATGTAGTATAGTGGACAGTGTAGTATGGTGGTCAGTGTAGTATGGTGGTCAGTATAATGTAGTATAGTGGACAGTGTAGTATGGTGGTCAGGGTAGTATGGTGGTCAGTATAGTGGACAGTGTAGTATGGTGGTCAAGTGTAGTGTAGTATGGTGGTCAGTGTAGTGTAGTGTAGTATAGTGGACAGTGTAGTGTAGTATGGTGGTCAGTGTAATATAGTGGTCAGTGTAGTATAGTGGTCAGTATAGTATAGTGGTCAGTGTAGTGGACAATTTAGTGTAGTGGACAGTGTAGTTCTCAGTGTAGTGGTCAGTATAGGAATCAGGTAGGTCAGTACTATTGTATTTGAAGGGACTCAGGGATAGCTAAAAGTCCGCAGGTTGGGGGGGGGGGGGGGCGCAAATTACTTGCCTTGCCCCGGGTGCTGACAACCCACGCTACGCCACTGGGGAAGATGGATGTAGCCAAATACAGGACCATTCTGGATGAAAACCTGTTGGAGTCTGCAAAAGACCTGAAACTGGGACGGAGATTTATCTTCCAACAAGACAATGATCCCAAACATACAGCAAAATCTACAAAGGAATGGTTCACAAATAAACGTATCCAGGTGTTAGAATGGCCAAGTCAAAGTCCAGACCCGAATCCAATCGAGAATCTGTGGAAAGAGCTGAAAACTGCTGTTCACAAACGCTCTCCATCCAACCTCACTGAGCTCGAGCTGTTTTGCAAGGAAGAATGGGCAAGAATTTCAGTCTCTCAATGTGCAAAACTGATAGAGACATACCCCAAGCGACTTGCAGCTGTAATCGCAGCAAAAGGTGGCTCTACAAAGTATTAACGCAAGGGGGCCGAATAATTTTGCACGCCCCACTTTTCATTTTTTTAGTTAAAAAAGTTTCAACAATCCAATAGATTTCGTTCCACTTCACAATTGTGTCCCACTTGTTGGTGATTCTTCACAAAAAATAAAAATTTTATATCTTTATGTTTGAAGCCTGAAATGTGGCAAAAGGTTGAAAAGTTCAAGGGGGTCGAATACTTTCGCAAGGCACTGTATATATAAAATAATATTCAAAGTGGTTGGAGGGAGTCTTCATAATGGCAAAGATGTTTTTAGTACAAATTATGTGAGCAGACTGTAGTTCCTCTTTAAGTTTGTGGACATGGGATAGCCTAGGCACAGTTAAAAGTCAGAAAGTGAACTTCTGTTTTTTAAGGGATAGAAAACTGCCTATGTGGTTAAGAAGAAACAGTAGATAAAAAAACAAACTGTGCAGCTTTGACTGATGTGAAATAATGCACTTGCCATATGTTGGTTATGTGATAAGATGAGCCACTGAAATCCTGAGGAATGGAGAATTCCGCTTTACTTGCATAAGAAAACAGCATGCATGTATGAGAACAGCATTACAGAAGAGAGCAAAGAGAAAAAAAACTTCCTTCCTGTGCAGAATATACAAACGTATATAATATACACACAGACACTAGTATATCACTCCAGTGCCATCTATAGTTTGGAGTGCATAGTACATGATGTTGTACACAGCTGTAAGCCATACTTACCTCCTGAAGTCTGACCGAAAAACTCCCACAGCCCCTAAGATGTTCCCAGCCATTTCTGCTTGCCCCCCACCAAGGCTCTTTGTCTCTGACTCAAACACCCATGCATGTATGGTGTGCTATCTCCCCCACTGCAGCAGTGTTGAGCTCAGAGTCACTGCTAAGAGGGAGGGAGAGGGCATGAGCAGGGTTTTTAATAAGAGAGAGATAGTGCCTGTTATGATTGGGGCGAATAATGTCTGGGAGCATCTTAGCAATGTTGTAAAAATAAGGCAGGACAGGTGAACGACACCTCTGGGAGTTTTTTTGGCCAGGCTTCCAGGGGTACATAGATTGCCTACAACAATAGCAATTGCATTATTTCACATTAATTAAAGCTGCACAGTTTGTTGTCATCTACTGGGGCCCTTTAAATCAGCCCATACATTATGCCCATAATCAAAGCTGCACAGTTTGCTGTAATCTACTAGTGCCCCTTAAGGCTGCCCATACATTATGCTTTCATTTTTGTTTAACCAGCGGATTTAATGAAAACTATTTCTCAATTCCCCCATCCACACATTTGATATAAATTGGGGAATCCCTCCCGCTGTGGTATTATATCGCCGACGGCACTAATCATTCAGGAAGACCCTGACAAGCTGGTTGTACACAATAGATCAATAGATAGACTTGTGTACAACAAGCCTGCTCATACATGGATCGAAATTCTTCTGGTCCCTTCTGAATCGGCTGAATTTGGATCCATGTATGGACGGCTTAACTGCATAGTCAGTTTTCTTGTAAAGGTGAACTAGTCCTTTAAAGTGGAAGTCAAGACAAAAGGTAAATATCTGTAGAGGTTCCCTATGGAATAGAAAATCTCCCCTTTGGTTTAATTTAAAGCGGAGTTCCTCTGAAAAAAAAAATTCTAAGTTAGCAGCTACAAATGCTGCAACTGCTGACTTTTAAAATAAGGACACTTATTTTAAAAACCTCACCCGACCTGTCCCTCGGCTCCGGGTGCAGGCGCTGGCATCCTCAATAAGGGAATCAGGAAGTGAAACCTTGCGGCTTCACAGACTGGTTCCCTACTGCACATGCGTGAGTCACGCTGCACATTTTGACTGGTCCCTGCTGTCTTCTGGGAGCTGTGTGTCTCCCAGAAGACGGGCAGGGGGAGGGGCCGGACATGGCGTTGATCGTCGAGGATTCTGCAGTGATCTTTTGACGGAAGTGGGAGCAAATACCTGGATTAGATAGGTATCTGCTCCCCCCTGAAAGGTGCCAAATGTGACACCGGAGGGGGGGAGGAACCGGATAAGCGGAAGTTCCATTTTTGGGTGGAATTCCGCTGTAAGTTTAATTTAAGGGTCTTTAACTTAATTTATGTAAATCTCTTATGCCGCGTACACACGGTCGGACTTTTCGGCTACAAAAGTCCGACAGCCTGTCCGACAGACTTTCGACAGACTTTCGACGGACTTTTGGCGGACTTGCGGCGGACTTGCGGCAGACTTTCCTACGAACGGACTTGCCTACATACGATCACACAAAAGTCCGACGGATTCATACGTGATGACGTACACCGGACTAAAATAAGGAAGTTGATAGCCAGTAGCCAATAGCTGCCCTAGCGTCGGTTTTTGTCCGTCGGACTAGCACACAGACGAGCGGATTTCTGGGTCTGGCGTAGTTACGACGTAAAGATTTGAAGCATGTTTCAAATCTGAAGTCTGTCAGATTTGAGGCTGGAAAAGTCCGCTGAAAGTCCGCTGAAAGTCCGGGGAAGCCCACACACGATCGGATTGTCAGCCAGCTTTAGTCCGTCGGCATCCGTCTGACTTTTGTAGACGAAAAGTCCGACCGTGTGTACGCGGCATTAGGTATCCCATAGATCAGTCATTTTACTTTGTTTAACCAGCGGTTTGAACGAGAAAAAGTCTTGATTTCCCCATCCAGACGCTCAAGAGAAACTTCCCCGTTGTCAGAATATACTGATAAGCGTCACAGGCACTGATTGAGAGGGGAAAATCTGACAATCTTGTTGTACAAAAGTTGATTGGTAGATTAACTTTTGTACAACCTCCCTGCCCATACATGCATCGAAAGTCAGCCGGTCCCTGCTGAAACGGATGGATTTCAATCCATGTATGGTTGGCTTTTAGCTTCAAAATTTGAAGTAGGTCTCACTCCACAAACAGCAGTGCCCGTCGTAATCCCACCCCGCAGATATACACCTATAAGGCTCAAAACACAGGAGTGCCTAGGCACAGGAAGTGCACTGCTATCTTTCCAGAAGAATTCAAGACAAAATGTAAATCTTTCAGGCTTCTTCTTATGTGCAATTACTTTTTCTGGATGTTCCCTAAGAAATAGCAAATTCACTAAGGTTAAAGCTGAATTTCAGGACTTCAGCTCCTTTCTAAAAACTAAAGACACACTCTGAGTTAAGTCCAAGGAGCTGCATGACATCTCCTGGGCTTATCTCTATTATTAACATCTGACCGTTTTATTGCACTCCCAGAAGACCCTAGGCTATCGCTGTATTTTCGACAGCCCAATGCTGATGCTTCGGGTCTCAGCATCTTCAACATCAACGTTGGTGCAGCTCCTTTGCCTGCCCCTCCCTTCCTCCTGCCCAGTCACAGAAGCCTTTGTATTATTTGAACTTCACAAAATACAAAGGCTTCCCTGAATGGGCAGCAGAGGGGAGGGCCAGGCATAGCTGCTCATGTATATGTCAATGTATGCTCCAGTAGAACCATAAACCCGCCAGATATAAATAATAGAGATAAGTTCAGGCAACATCATGCACCTCCTTGGCCTTAACTCATTGAGTGCCTGAACTTATTACAAAGTGTCTGAATTCCTGGAATTCAGCTTTAAGCTACCATAGCATTGACTTCTAAAATATAATAGCGGTTCTCACCCCTGCATACTCTATTTAATTCCTTCAGCTCCGGAAGGTTTTACCCCCTTCCTTACCAGGCCATTTTATGCAATACGGTACTGCGTTTCTTTAACTGACAATTGCATGGTTGTGCAATGCTATACCCAAATAAAATTGATGTGTTTTTTCCCCACAAATAGAGCTTTCTTTTAGTGGTATTTGATCACCTCTGTGGTTTTAATTTTTTGGGCTAAAAACAAAAAAAGACTAATAATTTTGAAAAAAAAACAATATTTTTTACTTTCTGCTATAAAACACATCCAATAAAAAAAATTAAAAAATCTAAATTTTTCATCAATTTATGCCAATAACTATTCTGCTCAGTGCTTTTTTTCTCAGAGAATAAGTGCAGGGACACCCCCTTCTAAGTCACTTTGTGTCTCCGTCCCCTACCCACTTCCAAGCACCGACCCTTGGTTCCGCCCCTACCCACCTCAGAGCACTGACCCTTGGTTCTGTCCCTACCCACCTCAGAGCACTGACCCTTGTTTCCGTCCCTACCCACCTCAGAGCACTGACCCTTGGTTCCGTCCCTACCCACCTCAGAGCACTGACCCTTGGTTCCGCCCCTACTCACCTTTGAGCAATGACCCTGGGTTCTGCCCCTACCCTCCTCTGAGCATCAACCCTTGGTTCCACCCCCTACCAAGCTCCAAGTACAGCCCCTCTAGACTATAGATCCAAGTATAATTTTTTAGTGCTAAGTAATTTGTATGGAATGTGGTAATGATAACAAGAAAAGCAATAAAATAAATCACCCGCAGCCAGCAACAATAGACCCCCCAGCAGCAACAACAGATGTCCCAGCAGCCTGCATCAATAGACTCTCAGGAAGCCAGCAACAGTAGACCCCTCCCTAAACAGCAGATCTCTTCCAGCACCAATTGACCCGCCCCAGTAACAAAAGATCCTCCACCAGCAACAATAGATTTCCACACAAAAGTAGATCCCCTCCAGCAACAATAGATCCCCCTGCAGCCAGCATCAGTACTGTAGACCCTCCATCACACCCGGCACCCCTTGCCATTGCATATATTCTGTAATGGAGATGCCAGATATGCGTTCCCCAGTGTTCCCGCTGAAAAAAAAGCCCTGATTCTGCTATACTTTTGGTAAAAAAAATCCCAGTAAGCGTATATTGATTGGTTTGCGGAACAGTTATAGCGTCTACAACTATGGGATAGATTTTATGGACTTTTTATTGTTTTTATTGTTTTTACTACTAATGGCGGTGATCAGCGATTTTTAGCGGGACTGTGACATTACATCGGACAAATCTGACATTAAGTGACACTTTTTGGGGACCAGTGACACCAATACAGTGATCAGTGCTAAAAAATATGCACTGCCACTGTCTAAATGACACTGGCAGGGTAGGGGTTAACATCAGGGGCGATCAAAGGGTTAAGTGTGCTCCTAGGGAGTGCTCAGCAGAAACAGAAGATCTCCATTTTCCTCTCTGGCAGAACAGCGATCTGCCTTGTTTACATTGTCAGACAGCTGTTCTGCCTCTCTTCGGAACAATTGGCGGGTCCCGGCGACCATCGCGGCCTCTGGACCTGTTGACTCTGGCGGCGCATGCCCCAGATCTCGTGCACAAAATCACGTACAGGTATGTGATTTTGAGCAGCCGGGCCACCATGCCGCTATGCCGCAGTATATCTGCGGTGGGCGGTCCGGAAGCGGTTAAACTCTAGTCTATTGAAAAAAGAATCTGTTGATTCTGCCCGTGAATTCAAATCGCGTTGCAATGCTGGCAAAATGTAGCAAGCGTGTTTGGGTGGCATTATTTAGAATGGCGGTTTTGCCACGATTGTCACATGGCAAATCGTGCTGCAATCGCAAGAAACTGCAACGCTCTAAGCTTGTCGCCAAAAGAAGCGTGACAAGCTTCACATGATGTGGTTTTGCCATGATTGCAATGCGATTTATTGCATGACAATTATGGCAAAACTGCACCATGCATAGGTGTCATTGACCACGAATGGCCCCCGAATATGCATGCTGCGTTTTGTTAGTATTGTAGTGCGATTTGGAATAGCGGGCAGAATCGCAGCAATCTTGCCACGATCCCAAATCACTAGAACGAGGCCTAACCCTAACACTTAAAGCTGATCTCCAGGAACATATTATTGAAGCTCATTATTTATTAATAGACCATTAAATCCATTTTTAATGCAAGCAATGTATGTACCTGAATTTGGCTTAGTATCAGTCTCTTGCAGTTCCAGTGAAGCAGAGCTTAAAATGCCAATCCACTGTGCTGCACTACAAGGAGCATTCTGATAGGAGGAGAGAGAAAAGTGAAAGAGAAAGAAGCTCATCCATCTTCTGCTTCTTTCATTGTCCAGTGACAGCCGGGGGAAGAGACATGACAAAGATATCCCCGATGTATCCTAACACTTTTGTATAACTAAATGCTGCACCACCATCCTGTTACCCCAACTAGACTTACCAAAAATACCCTGACACAAAGGTTGGAGTAAATTGCCTGTTTCGGCCCCTTTATTAAACAATAACAAATTATGTAAACAAATATTATCAAACAAAAGCATAACACTTTTTAGGTTGCCGATCCTTGGAGGCACCAAGTATCTAATTCTCCCCTTGTATCTGCGTAACTATTTTCAAGGTCCCTGCCGCACTGCACCGGCTCGGGGACGAACCACATTCTGCAGATACCACCATTGTAATTACCGGTTAATCCACCATAGCTGGCATTCCACTGGGAACTCCATACCTTAGATGGGACCCTAATAATCTAATCACAGCAGGTTGTTTTAAAATGCCTCCAAAGACCCAACCATCACAGTGCAAAGTGTGAAAACCTCACACCTTTGTGCCCCGCCAAAAACGCAATAACCTCTGTACCCTGTCTTGTAATCCCAGGGACCACAGATACGTGCCCACCGCATTCAGATGAACCCCATCACTGCAGAGAGCCACGTGCGACCTATAATGTCAGACCAAACCACCACAGTATGACGAAAGGCCAGCTGCAGACGGAGTACGTCAAACTTGATGTCCCGAATGAGGTGTCGGCTGGACCTAACCCCCAGATCATTGCCTCCAGCATGCAAGACCAGAACATCAGGGGGCCTGTTCCATCTTGAAACCCTATGTACCTCTGGGACCACCCTGCTCCATAACAATCCCAGAACACCTATCCACCTGATGCTAGCCTCAGACCTAGGAAAGCCCAGCTGACGACCATTAGCATAGTTGCCAACATTGCAAAAAAATATGTGGGGCACTTTTTTGGCTGTAGGTGGAGCCGTATAATAATTGGGGGCAGGACATGCGTTTGTAGGTGTGGCTTAGCACAAAAAATAAAACTGCGGCGCGCATAGCGGGAAAAAAATGGGCGTGGTTTACGCGCAATAGTGGGCGCGGCTTAAATGGGCGTGGCTCAAAAGGGGTGTGTGGTTAGGGTCTGAGATGAATAAGGGATGGAGAGGAAAAGGGGGAGAGAGGAATGAAGGGACAGCAGCCCCAGATCCTACACAACAATAGAAATATGTGTATTCTAAAAGTTTTAACAATCAGCAGAAAAAGATACTCCAAACACCTGGTGTTAGCGCTTCAATCATCCCGGCACCATGATTGTTATGGTGTCAGAGGATTGAAGCGCATTATTTCTATTATTACATTGTAATATAAAATGAAATCATTCAACTCACCATAATGCTGAATTAGTGGGATCCCTGAGCGTGTCACCTGCCACGTCGCCTGCCACCAGCAGAGTCCATCCTTGCATCAGGTGCCACCAGTAGAGCCGTCCTTGCATCAGGTGCCCCAGCAGAGTCTGTCCTTGCATCATGTGTCCCCAGCAGAGTCTGTCCTTGCATCAGGTGTCCCCAGCAGAGTCTGTCCTTGTATCAGGTGCCCCCGGCAGAGTCCCTCCTTGCATCAGGTGCCCCCAGCAGAGTCCGTCCTTGCATCAGGTGCCCCCAGTAGAGTCAGTATAGACCCCCTCAGTGCAGACCCCCCTCCATCAGTGCAGACCCCCTCAGTGCAGACCCCCCTCCATCAGTGCAGACCCCCTCAGTGCAGACCCCCCTCCATCAGTGCAGACCCCCTTCATCAATGCAGACCCCCTTCATCAATGCAGACCCCCTCAGAGCAGACCCCCCTCCATCAGTGCAGACCCCCCTCCATCAATGCAGACCCCCTCCATCAATGCAGACCCCCTCAGAGCAGACCCCCCTCCATCAGTGCAGACCCCCCTTCATCAGTGCAGACCCCCTCAGAGCAGACCCCCCTCCATCAGTGCAGACCCCCTCAGAGCAGACCCTCCTCCATCAGAGCAGACCCCCCTCAATCAGTGCAGACCCCCTCAGAGCAGACCCCCCTCCATCAGTGCAGACCCCCTCAGAGCAGACCCCCCTCCATCAGTGCAGACCCCCCTCCATCAGTGCAGACCCCCTCAGAGCAGACCCCCCTCCATCAGTGCAGACCCCCTCAGAGCAGACCCCCCTCCATCAGTGCAGACCCCCTCAGAGCAGACCCCCCTACATCAGTGCAGACCCCCTCAGAGCAGACCACCTTTAGAGCAGGCCCCCCTCCATCAGCGCAGACCCCCTCAGAGCAAACCCCCCTCCATCAGTGCAGACCCCCTCAGAGCAGACCCCCCTCCATCAGTGCAGACACCCTCAGCAGACCCCCCTCCATCAGTGCAGAACCCCTCAGAGCAGACCCCCCTCCATCAGTGCAGACGCCCTCAGCAGACCCCCCTCTATCAGTGCAGACCAACTCAGAGCAGACCCCCCTCAGTGCAGACCCCCTCAGCAGAACCCCCTCCATCAGTGCAGACCCCCTCAGAGCAGACCCCCCTCAGTGCAGACCCCCTCAGCAGACCCCCCTCCATCAGTGCAGACCCCCTCAGAGCAGACCCCCCTCAGTGCAGACCCCTTCAGCAGACACCCTCCATCAGTGCAGATCCCCTCAGAGCAGACCCCCCCAGTGCAGACCCCCTCAGAGCAGACCCCCTCAGCAGACCCCCCTCCATTAGTGCAGACGCCCTCAGCAGACCCCCCCTCCATCAGTGTAGACGCCCTCAGCAGACCCCCCTCCATCAGTGCAGACCCTCCCCTCCCATAACGCCCCCCAGGCCCCAGCAGTGAGCACATACAGATGCGGCCGCCGGCGCTGTGTGTTAAGTGGAGAGGGGAGGGGCCGATCCGTGCGAGAGGAGAAGCCGATTCATTGGCTGCACGGATCGAGCTCCCTTCCCCTCTCTTCTGAACACAAAGGGGAGCGATCTAGCGGCGGCGGCCCCGGCGACCATTTTCCTGTAGCCAGCTTCCAAAAAATGTAAATTGCAAACATTGCTGATTTTCCCTGGGCAAATCCCGATTCGGGACAGCCTCCGATCGGGACGAGGGTCCCAAAATCGGGATTGTCCCAGGAAAATCGGGACTGTTGGCAACTATCGGGACTGTTGGCAACTATGCCATTAGGCCTAACATCAGCCCTCTTGGCCCCTCAATGAACAAAGGAATATCCCAAAATCCACACGAGGCATGCATTATCTGAAAAGAAATACATCAAAACATAACACATAACACGGAACATAGCCAAACACACAACAGCACACGTAATAGGAATACCATAAAGGACGCCCCAGGAACCCGTGGACATTAAATCAAGTGAGGACGCACATAAAGTTTAAATCTGTCTGACTCCCACATGCCGATACGTTTTACCACCGCGTTATTCAATGCCCACCGGGCAGCTTCAGTGGCCGCCCCGATGCGGAAAGAATGAGAAGAGTAGCTAAGTGCCTCCAGACCAGCAGCAGTGAGACAGCGCAGAAGAACCGACACAAACTGAAAATTGGACAAGGCCGAACCACTTGAATGAGTAAGAAAGGTACCCGTTACCACAGGGAGAAGCTTTAAGTACTCCTCCACTGTGGAAACCAGGCAGCTGGGCAAACCAGGAATCCGCAGCAACCTAACACGCACCACCCTTCCCACTCGATCTGTCTTAGATCAGCGGAAAAAAAAGTACAACAGAAGAGCCATCACAGCATACATCCGCCGCTAACAAGCCCCCCTGGGCAGCCTTGGACAGACTGACCAGCTCACCCACCCTGAGGGCTTCATAAAAAGCCAAAGCAAAGGCCGCCCGGAATAACAGCCCTTCGAAACCAGACGAACACACCGCAGTCGTCTGCATAAACTCAGGGCCTGCTTCACCAAAAAATCCTTGGTAAAATCTGGGATGCCCTGCAATTTAAACAGGAAGGCCAAACCGGCCAACTTCTGGTTCATAGCAGAAATGGACACAAAGGCAGCGAAACACAGACAAACGAAATAAATCATGAGATGTCTGACCTCAGAACTGACCATCTCCACCCCCGCCCACTGTAGCAGCTCTGTAGGCTTGCGCAGGGGGTGTGCCAGGTGTGCCTGGGCACACCCTAATCACCATGTGCGGTGCCGATTCCCCCCCACCTCCTGCCTGCCCCCCCCCCCACCCCCACCTTGTTTGTCTCCCTGTCCCGCAGTGCTGCTGGTTTCCCTTCTCTCCCCCAGCTGCCGTGGGGGATGTTTCAGTATGGAAAGTGGGGGAAGGGGCTAGTGGGGGAAGGGCTAGTAAATATGTAATTTACCGGCCCCTTCCTTTTCTAATTGAGCACATGCTTCAATTAATTTCTCTGCTATGAGTAAGCACTTTCTGTAGTGTGAAACGCATCAGCTCTTGTTTGTATCACTTTGCTGTGGCTTGTACAGTGTGATCCCAATTTTTCAATAAAAGGCACAAGAAATTTTCTTTGGAGTGCGGCTGTCCAGAGTTTTTCGTTCACCTTCATTTGCTATATGCATTAGCCAGCACCTGGGGCTCTTCAGTTCTAGAGGAAAAGTTTTTGTTTCGCTGACCTACCTGCAGCGGTGGTCTCTCTCTTTATCTAATTGAACACAGTAAACACACTTGCTCACTGTATCCATTCATAACCAAAGCATAGTAAACTGTTACTATGCTTCAGTTTGTAAATGAAGAGGAAGCCACTTAGCACAGAGCACTTCCCATTTATTCACTGCCCCGTGCAGCTGAGGCTGCAGAGAAAGGCATGTGTGTTTGAGCTTAAGGGTGCACATCCTAATGCAGTAGGCTGCGCACACCTATGAGCAGCTCCCAGCACTCCCGCCAGGCCTTAGTGTAGTAAGACCACGTCGACTCACCCAAGGAGCTTAGAATCAAACCGCAGGCAATTCCAACGCAATCCGCCATAGTTAAAGAGGATAAGGGGTTCCATGTTGCTCTGCGCCAAGTGCCAACTCCCGGCACCTGTCCAACTGAAAGCGAGCGTCAGCCAACGTATTCTCCACTCCTGGAATATGCACAGTGTACAGAAACACATTTTGCTGAAGACAACACAAAACCAGATATTGTAAAAGACGTATTACAGGGGCCGGAGGACCCTGACAGAGAGTTGATAATCTGAACTACACCCAGGTTGCCACAGAGGAGACGAACCTTTTTGTTACAAAACAACTCCCCCCAGAGTGTTATGGCGACCACAACCAGAAAAAGTTCCAGAAGCACTAAATTCTTTAGGAAGCCCGCCTCCCCCCACCAGCACTCCACCGACCCCTAAGAATGCTCCATAGCCATTAAAGCCGGTGGCATCTGTGAAAAGCTCAAGATCCTAGTTGCAGACTGGCCCCTCTATTTAAATTGACCGACCATGGAAAGTACCCAAAAATTTGTGCCAAACCAGCAAATCGGCCCTATGCTCCCTATTTAGCGGAACAAAATGCCTAGGCAAACTGACCCCAGCAGCTGTGGCAGATAGCCGCCGACAAAAAACTCTGCCCATCGGCATAATACGGCATGCAAAATTAAGCTTGCCGAGGAGCGACTGTAATGCCCCGTACACCCGATAGCATTTTCCGATGGAAAATGTTCTATGGGAGCTCGTTGACGGAAATTCTGACCGTGTGTAGGCTCCATTGGACATTTTCCATCGGAATTTCCGACCCACAAAATTTGAGATCTGGATCTCAAATTTTCCGACAACAAAATCCATTGTCGGAAATTCCCATCGTGTGTACATAATTCCGACGCACGAAGTTTCACGCATGCTCGGAATCAAGTAGAAGAGCCGCATTGGCTATAGAACTTCATTTTTCTCGGCTCGTCGTACGTGTTGTGCGTCACCACGTTCTTGACATTCAGAATTTTCGTCAAGATTTGTGTGACCATGTGTATGCAAGACAAGTTTGAGCCAACATCCGTCGGAAAAAAAACATGGATTTTGTTTTTGGAAAATCCTATCGTGTATACAGGGCATAACACTCGGAGCTGGATCTTATGTTTGCCAAATGCCAAACACACCTCATCCTTAAGAGCAAGCAACTTGTCATCAGGCAGCCGACACTCCATCGCCTGGGAAACAATCACTATCCCCAGGAACTTGATTGACGACGTGGGGCCCTCTGTTTTGTCCGCCAAGAGAGGAATACCAAAACGTTCAGCGAAGTGCTGAACCATAGCCAGCAAAATACCACATAAATTTGAAGAGGGAGGGCCAACACACAGAAAGTCGTCCAAGTAATGAATCACTGAATTGACCCCCATCACGTCCCGAACCACCCATTCGAGGAAAGAGCTAAAGGTCTCAAAAAAAGCACAAGAGATGGAGCAGCCCATAGGCAGGCAGCAATCCACATAAAAGGCGCCCAACCATCTACAACCCAAGGGATGAAAACTGCGCGGGTGGACTCAGGGCCGATCCTAGGGTCACCGGCGCCTGGGTGCAGAAATATTTCTGGCGCCCCCACATGGGCGTGGTCATCTTACCAACTCCTCCCCTTTACAAATGTTTCTATGGCAACGACTCAAACACAGAGATGCTCCCCTAAGAAGTCTTTGTTACCCTGGGATCCTCCTGTGATCTTTTAATAAAGAAAATACAGGAAGAGAGTACACTAATGAGACCTGGAGGGGAGTATCTCTGATGTACACAGAGAGGGCTTCTGTTAGAGAGTCTGTTAGAAAGAGCCCCCAGACATATTACAGGAGATGATCAGAGACTGCAGACATAATACAGGAGATGATCAGAGACTGCAGACATAGTACAGGAGATGATCAGAGACTGCAGACATAGTAAAGGAGATGATCAAAGACTGCAGACATAGTACAGGAGATGATCAGAGACTGCAGACATAGTACAGGAGATGATCAGAGACTGCAGACATAGTACAGGAGATGGTCAGAGACTGCAGACATAGTACAGGAGATGATCAGAGACTGCAGACAGGATATAAGAGATGATCAGAGACTGCAGACATAGTACAGGAGATGATCAGAGACTGCAGACATAGTACAGGAGATGATCAGAGACTGCAGACATAGTACAGGAGATGATCAGAGACTGCAGACATAGTACAGGAGATGGTCAGAGACTGCAGACATAGTACAGGAGATGATCAGAGACTGCAGACATACTACAGGAGATGATCAGAGACTGCAGACAGGATATAAGAGATGATCAGAGACTGCAGACATAGTACAGGAGATGATCAGAGACTGCAGACATAGTACAGGAGATGATCAGAGACTGCAGACTTAGTAAAGGAGATGATCAGAGACTGCAGACATAGTAAAGGAGATGATCAGAAACTGCAGACATAGTAAAGGAGATAATCAGAGACTGCAGACATAGTACAGGAGATGGTCAGAGACTGCAGACATAATACAGGAGATGATCAGAGACTGCATAGTACAGGAGATGATCAGAGACTGCAGACATAGTACAGGAGATGATCAGAGACTGCAGACATAGTACAGGAGATGATCAGAGACTGCAGACATGGTACAGGAGATGATCAGAGACTGCAGACATAATACAGGAGATGATCAGAGACTGCAGACATAGTAAAGGAGATGATCAGAGACTGCAGACATAGTACAGGAGATGATCAGAGACTGCAGACATAGTACAGGAGATGATCAGAGACTGCAGACATAGTACAGGAGATGATCAGAGACTGCAGACTTAGTAAAGGAGATGATCAGAGACAGCAGACATAGTACAGGAGATGATCAGAGACTGCAGACATAGTAAAGGAGATAATCAGAGACTGCAGACATAGTACAGGAGATGGTCAGAGACTGCAGACATAATACAGGAGATGATCAGAGACTGCATAGTACAGGAGATGATCAGAGACTGCAGACATAGTACAGGAGATGATCAGAGACTGCAGACATAGTACAGGAGATGATCAGAGACTGCAGACATGGTACAGGAGATGATCAGAGACTGCAGACATAATACAGGAGATGATCAGAGACTGCAGACAGGATATAAGAGATGATCAGAGACTGCAGACATAGTAAAGGAGATGATCAGAGACTGCAGACATACTACAGGAGATGATCAGAGACTGCAGACATAGTACAGGAGATGATCAGAGACTGCAGACATAGTACAGGAGATGATCAGAGACTGCAGACATAGTACAGGAGATGATCAGAGACTGCAGACTTAGTAAAGGAGATGATCAGAGACTGCAGACATAGTAAAGGAGATGATCAGAGACTGCAGACATAGTAAAGGAGATAATCAGAGACTGCAGACATAGTACAGGAGATGGTCAGAGACTGCAGACATAATACAGGAGATGATCAGAGACTGCAGACATAGTACAGGAGATGATCAGAGACTGCAGACATAGTACAGGAGATGATCAGAGACTGCAAACATAATACAGGAGATGATCAGAGACTGCAGACATAGTAAAGGAGATGATCAGAGACTGCAGACATAGTACAGGAGATGATCAGAGACTGCAGACATAGTACAGGAGATGATCAGAGACTGCAGACATAGTACAGGAGATGATCAGAGACTGCAGACATAGTACAGGAGATGATCAGAGACTGCAGACTTAGTACAGGAGATGATCAGAGACTGCAGACTTAGTAAAGGAGATGATCAGAGACTGCAGACATAGTAAAGGAGATGATCAGAGACTGCAGACATAGTACAGGAGATGATCAGAGACTGCAGACATAGTACAGGAGATGATCAGAGACTGCAGACTTAGTAAAGGAGATGATCAGAGACTGCAGACATAGTAAAGGAGATGATCAGAGACTGCAGACATAGTACAGGAGATGATCAGAGACTGCAGACATAGTACAGGAGATGATCAGAGACTGCAGACATAATACAGGAGACGATCAGAGACTGCAGACATAGTAAAGGAGATGATCAGAGACTGCAGACATAGTACAGGAGATGATCAGAGACGGCAGACATAGTACAGGAGATGATCAGAGACTGCAGACATAGTAAAGGAGAGGATCAGAGACTGCAGACATAGTAAAGGAGATAATCAGAGACTGCAGACATAGTACAGGAGATGATCAGAGACTGCAGGCATGGTACAGGAGATGATCAGAGACTGCAGACATAGTACAGGAGATGATCAGAGACTGCAGACATGGTACAGGAGATGATCAGAGACTGCAGACTTAGTAAAGGAGATAATCAGAGACTGCAGACATAGTACAGGAGATGGTCAGAGACTGCAGACATAATACAGGAGATGATCAGAGACTGCATAGTACAGGAGATGATCAGAGACTGCAGACATAGTAAAGGAGATAATCAGAGACTGCAGACATAGTACAGGAGATGATCAGAGACAGCAGACATAGTAAAGGAGATGATCAGAGACTGCAGACATAGTACAGGAGATGATCAGAGACTGCAGACATACTACAGGAGATGATCAGAGACTGCAGACAGGATATAAGAGATGATCAGAGACTGCAGACATAGTACAGGAGATGATCAGAGACTGCAGACAGGATATAAGAGATGATCAGAGACTGCAGACATAGTACAGGAGATGATCAGAGACTGCAGACATAGTACAGGAGATGATCAGAGACTGCAGACTTAGTAAAGGAGATGATCAGAGACTGTAGACTTAGTAAAGGAGATGATCAGAGACTGCAGACATAGTAAAGGAGATAATCAGAGACTGCAGACATAGTACATGAGATGATCAGAGACTGCAGACTTAGTAAAGGAGATGATCAGAGACTGCAGACTTAGTAAAGGAGATGATCAGAGACTGCAGACATAGTAAAGGAGATAATCAGAGACTGCAGACATAGTAAAGGAGATAATCAGAGACTGCAGACATAGTACAGGAGATGGTCAGAGACTGCAGACATAATACAGGAGATGATCAGAGACTGCAGACATAGTACAGGAGAGGATCAGAGACTGCAGACATAGTACAGGAGATGATCAGAGACTGCAGACATAGTACAGGAGATGATCAGAGACTGCAGACATAGTACAGGAGATGATCAGAGACTGCAGACATAGTACAGGAGATGATCAGAGACTGCAGACATAGTACAGGAGATGATCAGAGACTGCAGACATAGTACAGGAGATGATCAGAGACTGCAGACTTAGTACAGGAGATGATCAGAGACTGCAGACTTAGTAAAGGAGATGATCAGAGACTGCAGACATAGTAAAGGAGATGATCAGAGACTGCAGACATAGTACAGGAGATGATCAGAGACTGCAGACATAGTACAGGAGATGATCAGAGACTGCAGACTTAGTAAAGGAGATGATCAGAGACTGCAGACATAGTAAAGGAGATGATCAGAGACTGCAGACATAGTACAGGAGATGATCAGAGACTGCAGACATAGTACAGGAGATGATCAGAGACTGCAGACATAATACAGGAGATGATCAGAGACTGCAGACATAGTAAAGGAGATGATCAGAGACTGCAGACATAGTACAGGAGATGATCAGAGACGGCAGACATAGTACAGGAGATGATCAGAGACTGCAGACATAGTAAAGGAGAGGATCAGAGACTGCAGACATAGTAAAGGAGATAATCAGAGACTGCAGACATAGTACAGGAGATGGTCAGAGACTGCAGACATAATACAGGAGATGATCAGAGACTGCATAGTACAGGAGATGATCAGAGACTGCAGACATAGTACAGGAGATGATCAGAGACTGCAGGCATGGTACAGGAGATGATCAGAGACTGCAGACATAGTACAGGAGATGATCAGAGACTGCAGACATGGTACAGGAGATGATCAGAGACTGCAGACTTAGTAAAGGAGATGATCAGAGACTGCAGACATAGTACAGGAGATGATCAGAGACTGCAGACATAGTAAAGGAGATAATCAGAGACTGCAGACATAGTACAGGAGATGGTCAGAGACTGCAGACATAATACAGGAGATGATCAGAGACTGCATAGTACAGGAGATGATCAGAGACTGCAGACATAGTAAAGGAGATAATCAGAGACTGCAGACATAGTACAGGAGATGATCAGAGACAGCAGACATAGTAAAGGAGATGATCAGAGACTGCAGACATAGTACAGGAGATGATCAGAGACTGCAGACATACTACAGGAGATGATCAGAGACTGCAGACAGGATATAAGAGATGATCAGAGACTGCAGACATAGTACAGGAGATGATCAGAGACTGCAGACAGGATATAAGAGATGATCAGAGACTGCAGACATAGTACAGGAGATGATCAGAGACTGCAGACATAGTACAGGAGATGATCAGAGACTGCAGACTTAGTAAAGGAGATGATCAGAGACTGTAGACTTAGTAAAGGAGATGATCAGAGACTGCAGACATAGTAAAGGAGATAATCAGAGACTGCAGACATAGTACATGAGATGATCAGAGACTGCAGACTTAGTAAATGAGATGATCAGAGACTGCAGACTTAGTAAAGGAGATGATCAGAGACTGCAGACATAGTAAAGGAGATAATCAGAGACTGCAGACATAGTAAAGGAGATAATCAGAGACTGCAGACATAGTACAGGAGATGGTCAGAGACTGCAGACATAATACAGGAGATGATCAGAGACTGCAGACATAGTACAGGAGAGGATCAGAGACTGCAGACATAGTACAGGAGATGATCAGAGACTGCAGACAGGATATAAGAGATGGTCAGAGACTGCAGACATAGTACAGGAGATGATCAGAGACTGCAGACATAGTACAGGAGATGATCAGAGACTGCAGACATACTACAGGAGATGATCAGAGACTGCAGACAGGATATAAGAGATGATCAGAGACTGCAGACATAGTAAAGGAGATGATCAGAGACTGCAGACATAGTACAGGAGATGATCAGAGACGGCAGACATAGTACAGGAGATGATCAGAGACTGCAGACATAGTAAAGGAGAGGATCAGAGACTGCAGACATAGTACAGGAGATGATCAGAGACTGCAGACAGAATATAAGAGATGATCAGAGACTGCAGACATAGTACAGGAGATGATCAGAGACTGCAGACATAGTACAGGAGATGATCAGAGACTGCAGACAGGATATAAGAGATGATCAGAGACTGCAGACATAGTACAGGAGATGATCAGAGACTGCAGACAGGATATAAGAGATGATCAGAGACTGCAGACATAGTACAGGAGATGATCAGAGACTGCAGACATAGTACAGGAGATGATCAGAGACTGCAGGCTTAGTACAAGAGATGGTCAGAGACTGCATTTCCTATGAACGTTAGTAGATAATGGCCAATCGGCCCTCTCACCCGACCCAGCGATACAGCAACGGTTCCTCTGATCAGGAGTCAGCTCACTCTGAATTGCCCGTGGTGACTCCGCTTGGTAGAGCCCAGATCTATATTCTGGCAATGACTCCATTACTTTCTCTGCCAGGGATGACGCTAGGCTGTGTGGCTTTCCCTCTGGTGGCGCAGGGCAGTGGGGTTCCCTCTCTGATGGTGTTCTCTCAGCACTGTCCTGGGTGTACTTCCCTGAAAGCTTTCCCAGGCTCCTGGCTCTCTCTCTCCCATTCAGCTGAGCATGCTGTGTGAGCTCCAGTTTCCGTGTTACAGTGGGGCTGCCAGTCCTCGGGACTACATGTCCCACAATCCTCTTCTCTGCTCCTTTTTCTATTCTGTTTCTTCCCTGGGCATATGAAGGCGGGGGAAGATACATAGTGGGCAGCTGTGCTGGCAAGCGCTGCTCAATAGTACAGCAGCGTGCGCGAGAGGGAGGGGGGAGAGGGAGGGGGAGAGGGAGGGGGGAGGGGGAGAGGGGGGGGGGGAAAGAAGAGCCCGCAGCTGCATTGGCATCACTAGGGTTGGGGTCACCCCCCCTTCCACCAACTATAGTCGCCCCTCAGTACAGACCCCCCTCCACTAAGTATAGACCCCCTCCATCAGTGCAGAACCCGCACTAAGTATAAACCCCTCCCTCAGTACAGACCTTACTCAGTACAGACCCCCCCCAGGAAAACCCCCCTCCATTAGTACAGACCCCCCCAGGAGAGACCCCCCTCCATTAGTACAGACCCCCCTCCATTAGTACAGACCCCCCAGGACAGACCCCCCTCCATTAGTACAGACCCCCCTCCATTAGTACAGACCCCCCAGGACAGACCCCCCTCCATTAGTACAGACCCCCCCAGGAAAGACCCCCTCTATTAGTACAGACCCCCCATTAGTACAGACCCCCCAGGACAGACCCCCCTCAATTAGTACAGATCCCCCAGGACAGGACCCCCCCTCCATTAGTACAGACCCCCCTCCATTAGTACAGACCCCCCATTAGTACAGACCCCCCAGGACAGGACCCCCCCTTCATTAGTATAGACCCCCCAGGACAGACCCCCCTCCATTAGTACAGACCCCCAGGACAGACCCCTCCTTCATTAGTACAGACCCCCCCAGGAAAGACCCCCTCTATTAGTACAGACCCCCCATTAGTACAGACCCCCCAGGACAGACCCCCCCTCAATTAGTACAGATCCCCCAGGACAGGACCACCCCTCCATTAGTACAGACCCCCCTCCATTAGCTCAGCCCCCCATTAGTACAGACCCCCACCTCAATTAGTACAGACCCCCCTGGACAGGACCCCCCTCCATTAGTACAGACCCCCCAGGACAGACCCCGCCTCCATTACTACAGACCCCGCAGGACAGACCCCCCTCCATTAGTATAACCCCCCCCAGGAGAGACCCCCTCCATTAGTACAGACCCCCAGGACAGACCCCCCTCCATTACTACAGACCCCCCAGGACAGACCCCCCTCCATTAGTACAGACCCCCCAGGACAGACCCCCCTCCATTACTACAAACCCCCCAGGACAGACCCCCCTCCATTAGTACAGACCCCCCAGGACAGACCCCCCTCCATTACTACAGACCCCCCAGGACAGACCCCCCTCCATTAGTACAGACCCCCAGGACAGACCCCCCTCCATTACTACAGACCCCCCAGGACAGACCCCCCTCCATTACTACAGACCCCCAGGACAGACCCTCCCTCCATTACTACAGACCCCCCAGGACAGACCCTCCCTCCATTACTACAGACCCCCCAGGACAGACCCTCCCTCCATTACTACAGACCCCCCAGGACAGAGCCTCCCTCCATTACTACAGACCCCCCAGGACAGACTCCCCCTCCATTACTACAGACCCCCCAGGACAGACCCCCCTCCATTAGTACAGACCCCCCAGGACAGACCCCCCTCCATTAGTACAGACCCCCAGGACAGACCCCCCTCCATTACTACAGACCCCCCAGGACAGACCCCCCTCCATTACTACAGACCCCCCAGGACAGACCCCCCTCCATTACTACAGACCCCCCAGGACAGAGCCTCCCTCCATTACTACAGACCCCCCAGGACAGACCCCCCCTCCATTACTACAGACCCCCCAGGACAGACCCCCCCCTCCATTACTACAGACCCCCCAGGACATACCCCCCCTCCATTACTACAGACCCCCCAGGACAGACCCCCCTCCATTAGTACAGACCCCCCAGGACAGACCCCCCTCCATTAGTACAGACCCCCAGGACAGACCCCCCTCCATTACTACAGACCCCCCAGGACAGACCCCCCTCCATTACTACAGACCCCCCAGGACAGACCCCCCTCCATTACTACAGACCCCCCAGGACAGACCCCCCTCCATTACTACAGACCCCCCAGGACAGACCCCCCTCCATTACTACAGACCCCCAGGACAGACCCCCCTCCATTACTACAGACCCCCCAGGACAGACCCCCCTCCATTACTACAGACCCCCCAGGACAGACCCTCCCTCCATTACTACAGACCCCCCAGGACAGAGCCTCCCTCCACTAGTACAGACCCCCCTCTATTAGTAATGACCCTCCAGGGCAGACCCCCTCCCCCCTCCATTAGGGTACAGTACAAAAAAAAAACACCCGGGCAGCAGCTGGAGAGGAGAGGAGAGTGTGCAGCCGCGCCGCCCGGGTGGAGAACAGAACAGTACACAGCAGGCAGCCGGAGTGAGAGACACAGACAGGAGGAGAATGTGTCAGCACGGACCGCTCCCCCCCGCGCGACATCACTCACTGCACGGCTGGTCTCTCTCCACACAGAGACCAGCCGCTCTGCCTCCCTTCTCATCTCCGGCTTAAGCAGTTAATACGGCGGCGCCTTTCTTCTTAGAACACCGGCGGAGAGGCGCCGCCGGACACAAACAAGAGGAGGAGGAGGGAAGGGAGCACTCTGGCGCTGAAGCGCCCCCACCTCTCTGGCGCTCGGGTGCACTGCACCCCGTGCACCCCGTCTAGGACCGGCCCTGGGTGGACTGGCAGCAACCAAAAGGCAGACTCGATGTTGGTCTTAGCCATAAGGGCACCCTGACCGTAGTGCCGTACCCAAAAAACTGCGGCATCAAACGAGGTATAAGACACCGCACATGCCTCAGGATCAATAGCATCGTTAATTGACCCGCCTTTTGGAAATGAAAGATGGTAGTTTAGGCAAAATTTATTGAGCTCCTTCTTTGCAACAATGCCCAAAGGCGAAACCACCAAATTTTCCAAGGTGGATGAGTAAAAGGGCCGCACATGCTGCCCATTAACACCTCCTTAGCGAGTTTTTCGTAAACCACTTTGGAGTGTAAAATAGCTGACCTCAAGTTGTCAGCCGCGGGAGGGATTTGAGAAAGGGAGCAAGGGATCAAGAAACCCTCTGCAAAACCTGCCTGCAACAACCGAGCTGCAGGCCGATCTGGATATCCATTTAGAAAGGGGGCCATCCTGTCCACCCTCACTGGGGTCCTGCCTTTTTCCCACAGTATCCCTGGGACAGGCCCTGTCGGCCTTAAAACAGGGGTGAGCCCCCCCGCAGTGAGAGCATTTGTGTTTGTATTGGCAGCCAGTGCCAAAGAACCCTCATTGAACTGCCAACACTGGCCCTGCCATTTTGCGGCCAGTTATCTGGGGGCGGTCGGACTCCCGGCCCCCTCGCTGGAAAGAACGAAGTAGAGGCCCGTGGAGAGGACATACGTTTCATCCATAAACTGATGTGTTTATGATCCCAGTGTAGCGAGGGCCAGATAGCCTTACGTTAACAAAACTGTTTCTCATACCTCAGCCAAGACTCGCCCCCATAAACCCTCTGGGCCTCACTAATGGAATCCAGATAACAAAAGAGGGGGAACAGTTCTCAAAGGATTTTTCCCCGATAACGCTCGTAAAGATGGCGAAGGCCTGGAGCCAATTGCTAAACGTCTGCGGAATCAGACGGTAACAACGCTTTTCCTCATCCTCCTGCTTGGACTCTTCCTGTTTTATCCTATCCAAGTTAAACTTTTCAAGAGGCAACAATGTGAAAATCTCCACATAGTCCCCCCACCAATTTTTTTCTCGCACCTCAGATTTGAAGTGCATACACCTCACATTTGGCCGAATCGGCCAAGTGAACCAAGTCCGTATTTTTACTAGCGTCCCTCGGCGAGTCTGCCGAGGTAGTGGCACCCGTTCCCGGAGAAGCCATACCCCCAGCATCACTCCAGCCACCTGCCCCTGACCAGGCGCAGGCACAGAAACTGCTGGAACCTGGGTCAGCGCCCCCAGCAAGTCCGGAACCCAAGCCGATACCGGCGCAGAGCTAGCAGACGAACCTGCATCAAAACGTTGCACCAAGGAAGGCTGCCCGACCAAAACGTCATGGACGGCTGCGGAATCTCCTCCCCCAGCCGTGGGGGAGGAGAGGCCCTGCCCACTGGGGAGGTAGGGATACCTGAACCAACCCCGGGGGGCCCTGCCCACCCCTAACACCCAACATAGGGGACACAGAAAGCTGTAAAGAAGGGACAACATTAGATATGGACTTATCAGGCTGACCAGGACCAGATCCCACAGCCACTGTTTCGGAATCCACTGTTGACAACCTCAGTGGAGCAACACCATCTTCTGCACTGGACAGCTCCACCTTGGAGCACGAGGAATCCTGTTGAAATTCTGGACTCAGGACTGGCGAAGTTGCACCGCAGACTGGCGAAGAAGGCCCTGGCAGTTCACTGTCCCTCCTGCACCTCTGCCCTGCAGGACTTGCATACCTGGCCATTGCTGTGTGGCTCCTCTTCCCCCCCACTGGTGGGAGGGGCCCTGCTGCTCCGACCTGCTCCCTCGCTTTGTTGATACTGCCCAGATCTGGGGGTGAGGGAGTCTCCGGCTGCTCTGACCGACTGGCCGTGACCCGCATGGCGAATCCTCCCACGCTGAGCCGCCACTCCCGTCGCGACCCCCACCTGAGAGGTGGCCGCATGCTACTGAGTCCTCTGTCTAGCAGAGCTATGTCCCCGTCCCGCAGAGCTCCGCCCGTGATGGGGATTCATCCCAGCGCTCACACTGGAGCTAGCCAGCTGGGCTGGAGGGTCCAGGTCTGGGCTCCCTGAGTGGCGCTAAGCTCAGGGGGGAGGTAAAGGGCTAAGATGCTCCGAGAGGCGTGCCTGCCAAGCCTGTCGAGCTGGTGTGTCAGCCAAAGCCATGGCAGATGCTCCCAGCATGGCTGCAATCTGATGCTGCAGCCAATCTGTCCCCATAGAATCCGCAATGGGGTGGAGCTGCTCTTCTAGCTGCCTTGAGTCTACCATGGGAGAACCGTGGAGGAATGTTTCTCCTTTTCGTGTCCTCCCCCGGATGTCTGGCTCCACTTGCCTCCCCACAATCCTACCCTTGCAGTCCCTCCCCCTCGCTGGCTGCCCAATGACATACAGCCCAAGTTCCCTAACAAAAAAATATTAACCCCGACTTGCCCGGCCCCTGTGATCCTTTTCATGCCAGCCCTGCGCTATTTTTTTTGCTTTGGGCTATACTAGACCTGTGAGTGTTACTTTACTCTCCTGCCCTGCCAGACAAGGCCATGCTGTGTGAGTGATTAGAAATGGAAGCGCCACATCATAATATTCTAGTCCAAACACAAGTTTATTCCAATTTTAAAATGTTTTAAAGCCAATGTGTTTCAAGGGCTGTATAACCGGGCCACTTCATCAGGGCTAACATGTAACATGAGAACTAAATAAATATGGAAACGATCACCCAACATTTAAAAAAGGATAAAAGTGATCACACAAATGTAGCACCCTCTAGTGTGTGCTAGAAGTAATTGTTAGTGTAGGCAAATGTAGCTTGGCTGAGGGCCAGGTTGGGTTGAATATGGGTTAGGGTTTAGTAAATCAGGGGCTGGATGACTCATCCTGACAGTTCTTCTGGTGCCTCCCCCTGTTTTATGGAACATTGGAGAATGTTCTACAAGTAGAGGGGGGAAGCTAGGAGGGGCTGTCATGCATATTTATGAGGACCTCGACCAATCCCCAATAAAAAGGGGCTGCAAGGGGGCAGGCCACCTCAGAAATAGACATTGGCCATGACAGCAGGGAGGTCGGATGGAAGATGGAGCTGGAGTGCTGAGGAGGCTGTGGCCCTTGAGGGTGCCCCCTAGTCGGGGGAGGGGAGGCAGAGCTGTGTAAATCTTAGGACTGGATGGACAGAAATACAAATACTGTGTCAGGTATAACAGATTGAACTGCTTGAATGGGGTTCAAAGATCACAACATGGATACAAAGCAATTGCACAAAGAATTCTCAGGGTTCCAGCATCTCCTCCCCATTTTTCTAGGGATGTGCTGGGTGGCAGAGCTGTGTAAATCTGAGGACTGCATAAACAGAAATATGAATCCTTTGGCAGTTAAAACAGCTTTAGATGTTTGCCTTGGGTTTGGCTTTAACTACTGACCCTTGGTCCTTACAACAACGTAGCCCCCAAACATTAAATAACACCGGAAGCATCCATGCTAAAAGCACCGGGTCACACTCTTTGCTCCTGGTAGATCTTGGTGCTGAATAAGACTGACCTGCCCATACACCAGCACCCTTGTTTCTACATGAAAGAACCCAGACATAATATTTTAAATACCTAATATCTAGAAAGGAGCCCCCACCTCTGCTTCTCCTCATTAAAAAAAAAATGACCATACCCAAACCGTGAAGTGTTAGCTTGTGACAATGATACGGTACGCTCCCCGCGCACACACTGTTATCTATGGCATTCATTACAGCCTTAACATGTGTCTAATGCTTGTTTAGAAGAACGGGCTGGAGGTAATCTTCATTTATGCATGGTCCATTGGCCCCACAGCTGGAATTGATGAAGGATCACTTCTGGACCTGAAAAGGTTAATTGACGCCCCGCTGTGCCGCCGCAACTGAGAAGGAGGCCGACACGTTTGATGCGAATTGTTATTGGGCTAAATGAGGTTTTCTTTCTATCGCGGCGTGCTCAGAACACGCTAAAAGGGCACCGGTTCACAATCACTTTCTCTGAAATTACCAAATCTGCTCGGGAAGCCTTCATTAGGATATTAAACGCGACTTAATAAGTGAAAGTGATTTGCATCACGGGTAATCGCAGGCATTAATCAAGGCAGCTTCTGGCCCCTATCACAATATGTTTCATGTTCCATTGTAAAGCCTCTCTCTTTTTTTTTTCATTTCTGTAGGGCTTCTTAAGAGGCAAACGTTACATTTAGAAAGCCATTTTTAAAATGATTTACTTAGCAAAGATCACTATAAATAACGGTCAACTCACTTTGCAGCTTTGTGCATCAATATAATTAATACTGCGGTCTCGGGCCAAGCACCCGCGGCAGATGTGTGCGTCCATTATCAGACTTAGACTGCACTTACTCTAATATGTGCCCCGGATTCCCAGTAAGTTTTCTCCACCAAATGTCTGCATCGGCTGCATTATATCCAAGTCACGGGTTTAAGGCTGAAATCTGCAATTTGCTTCTTTTTTTTTTTCAGCCGTGCATATAATAAATAGAAATCCTAGCCTACACCATGATGGGGTTTTTTTTTTTTTTTTTAGACAATGTAAAAGTGTCAAAGCTGCCACACTCTAATGATTGTTGTTAAAGTTGAACGCAAAGCAGATCTAAAAAACACAAAATAATGCAGCTCTGTATTCATCCAAATATCAATACAACACAATATTCATCAATACAATATAGTATGTTGGTATTAGATTATTTATGATTTTGGGTAATGCTAGAGAAAGGGGTGTACTATTTGGATTTTGGAAATTAGATTTTCTGTTATTTTTAAATCTGTAATAAATTTATGTTATTTATTTTATGTTGGAATTTAACCACTTCAGCTCCAGAAGGTTTACCCCCTTTCCCCCTTTACCCCCTCACCCCCTTTCATGACCATGCCATTTTTTGTGATACATCACTGCGTTACTTTAAATGTCAGTTGCACGGTCGTGCAACGTTGTACCCAAAGAAAATGTTTGTACTTTTTTTCCCCACAAATAGAGCTTTCTTTTGGTGATATTTGTTAATAAAAGTTTATTTGTTGGATGTGTATAGAGGGTGTTTTTGACTAAATATGTGCCAGTTTAAAGTCCTACCATTTACTCTTTTGTGCTAAATACTTTGAAGAAATTCAATTTTTTACATTTTTTGAGTATGTTTTATAGCAAAAAGTAATATATATATATATATATATATATATATATATATATATATATATATATATATATATATATATATAAATTTTTATTTTTTTTTCAAAATGATCTGTTTATAGCGCAAAAAATAAAAACAGAGGTGTTTAAATACCACCATATTTGATCACCTCTGCGGTTTTTATTTTGAAAAAAATATTTAAAACATAGCTAATGAAAAAAATGTTAAAAATCTAATTTCTTCATCAATTTAGGTCAATATGTATTCTGCTACATATTTTTGGTAAAAAATCCCAGTAAGCGTATATTGATTAGTTTGCGCAAAAGTTATAGCTTGTACATACTATGGTTTTTTTTGTTTTTTTTTTTACTAGTAATGGTGGTGATCAGCGACTTATAGCAGGACTGCGATATTGCAGCAGACAAATTGGACACCTAACTAACACTTTTGACACTTGCAGCTGAAGGCCCCAAGACGTCCAAGTTAGTATGCGGTATGCCCACAGCACCCCTTCAATACGTGGCAATTGTGGAGGTGGTATGGCTATTACTCTGTCCGACCACCTCCGCTTGTCAGCTTGTGTAGTCCATACCTGACACAAAGATATGGCAATTCACTTATCCTATCCATCCATTCATTGAATTTGGTATATTTTAGCCATGTATGTGCGGGGTCACTGGTAGAAAACCATCATGGTGTCACTATGGCGACTGAGTGACATTAGGGAGGGCCCTACCACTTTAAAGGGGGTTGTGATCCCTGTGCAGGTGGGCGTAACCTGTGTGGGCTGGTGCTGGTGGTGATTGGGATGCATAGTTACACGCACACACATATAGAGGAGCTCTCACATGTGAGCAGCCATTACCCGTTTAGGCTCTGAAGAAAGGGGTTCTCCCCCGAAACGCGTCAGCCATTGCCTCATCCACCTGATGTCCGGTCCAGGTTTTTTGACCTTTGTTACTGCTCACCTGCAGCTATTGTCCATGCCTGATATTCATGCTCGTTTGTGAGTATTCATTTGCTGTTTTATCTTTTTTAATAAATGTTACCAGTGGTAATGCACTAGGTTGGTGCGCCCTCCTTTCTTTCTTTTTTTTTGTAGTCCATGAATACCCATTATTCTGAGGAGGGCTGCAAGACGGCAAATACCACTGAGTCATTCGGTCATACCACACATTGAGGCACTAGATACCCGAGCGCAGGAGAGATTTCTGGTTAAAATAATTGCTCTCACACGGGCGTGCGTAACGAGATGTAACATGTATATTGCCACCAACGTTTTCACGCGTAAGCGCCCCCTACGCATGCGTTTACATTCGTACATGTGGGGGTTGGGGGCCTCAAAAAAATTTTGCAGGGGATTTTATGTGCTTGGATGTAACTTTCTTTTTTTTTTTTTTTAATGTTTTTACTTGACTTTTTCATCATCACATAGGGGACAAAATGTGTGTGAGTGTGTGAACACCCGCCCCCCCCCCCCCCCCCCCCCCGCTGTCAGGTGCGTATGTCGTACGGCAGCAAAAGGATTAAATGTATTTTTTTAATACAAGCAGTGTTACTACCTGAAACCACTTGCTTACAGTTTCTCATAGTCCCTGTACAGCAGAGCTCATTAATAATGAATGCATTTTATTCTTAAAGGAGAACTTTAGTTTAAAAATGGGCCAATAAAAGATACATTTGCTTTTACTGCAATACTAACTGTAATTTTGGAGCTGTCCCTCACCATATTTTTTTCCACCACTAGATATTCCCAGTCTTTCAGGTTGAATTCTGCATAGCATCATTCAACCTACTTTCATTTGGCCAATGGACTTCCCCTCAGCCTATGATTAGACAGTAAAAAGGGAAGCAGCACAGTAATAAGTTATTGTCTCTATCACTCTCCTCCCTTCGCCTATCAGCATGTTCCTCCTTGTCAGTACATGAGTTGATTGGCTCCTTATGCTGCTTGTTGCTCTCCTCAGCTCTAGGGGTTGGGGGGCATTTTGGCATCTTCTTGTTTTTATGCCTCTTTTGGCCCTTGTCAACAGCACTGGAGCCTGGAAAACCCACCACTGGGGCTCATTCGGATACACACAGTAACAAACCTTTTAGTGGTTTAAAGGACTGCTGTGTCTTTGATAAAGCGAGGGGTTGCGGGCAGCAGCTCCTGTGTCCTGTCCTCCACGGCTTCAGCAGCGAACAGTGCGACTCCTGTGTCCTCTCCTCCTCGGCAGCGGGCAGCGCAGCTCCTGTGTCCTCTCCTCCTCGAGGGCGGGCAGTGGGCGGGTTGTGGCAGCCTGTGTCCTCTCCTCCTTGGTTTCGGCGGCTTCCGTCGTGCGGCTCCTCCTTCCTCCTCCTAGGTGTCCAATAGGATTGCCTCTCCTTTCAGCCAATCAGGTGGTGAGTCTCAAGACCCGCTTCCTGATTGGCTGGGTGGAGGATCAGTGTGGCGATAGCGAATATTCATTCGCTATTGTCACACAACTGAACACTGCGCCCCAAGCCCTCCCTTTTCTGAAGCCTATTAGAGCCTCTGGCTCTAATCACGTTCTTCAAAAAAACACCCCCGCCATTGGAATCCATGAGTCCCGCACCATGTATGTAGATCAGGGTGCCGGACACATGGACAGGGGGGCAATGCCCATGCTCCCCTAATGGACGGGCCTACGCTGGGGGCCACAGTTGAAGAGGACCTGATGGGAATGGTTTGAGAAGCAAGATTGTGCAGCCCTAGTCATTCCTATTGGGAGGCATGCCCAAGCAGGGCTGGTGCTACCACTAGGCAAACTAGGCAGCCGCCTAGGGCACACTGCTGCCTAGGGTGCCCGGCCACTGGTGTTCCTACTCTCTTCTCTCTGCAGCAAGTAACTAAGTCTCAGCATCAGCAGGCAGCCACTGCTCCGTTCGCACATAGTCTCATAGGCGCAGCAGTGGCAGAGAAATGTGTCTGTGTCCCGACTCCCGAATGAATGGAAGCAAGCAAACATTCATTGATGGGTGCTGGTGAGGCTGCATTTGATGGGTGCTTCATTAAAGAGGTGAGGTATACATGGGCATTGCAAATGGGGTGGAGTCAGGGGTGGAGCCAAAGGGGGTGGCAGGGAAATGAGGTTTCGCCTAGGGTGTCAAAAATCCTTGCACCAGCCCTGTGCCCATGGTGGCCTCAAGCCATACCTCCCAACATTTTGAGATAGGAATGAGGGACACCCACTAACAAACCTATGTAGGCATAGAACACGCCCCCTGCCACACCCCCTTAAAGGAGAATTAACCAAAAAAAAGGTTAATTAAATCCACAAGTGCTTTTTTTTTTACGTTTACTATTCCTTTATATTGGCTTTTAAAGTGTACAAATGCAGCAACTTAGAAATTGGATGAAAGGTTTAGCACTGGGAAACACTTTTTGAAAGATAAAAAGTCCTTTTTTATATACAACTATATGCATCAGACCAAAATAAGGGACAAATGAGGAGGAAAGAGGGACAGAGGGACATTGCTCCAAATCAGGGACAGTTGGGAGCTATGCCTCAAGCGGTCCTGCAGAGTACGGCTTTCCCTATGGAAATGAATGAAGCCACACAGCTTAAGACGACCTGATGGGATAGGTGTGCGCAGCCTATTGCATTAGGGTGTGCACCTTAAAGCTCAAACACATATGTGTGTGTGCATGTGTGTATATATACTGGCGGTGTCAGTAGAGCAGTGGATGGTGTCAGTATTTTTTATTTGTACTATTTTCTTTTTTTATTATTTTTACAATTTAATTTTTGTTTACACTTTTTTTGGAGCTTTGGTGAAATATCAGGGGTTTAAATGGGTAATCTCTGCCACACAGGGTGAAAAGGGTGTGCCCAGGCACAACTGGCACACCCTGTGCGCATGCCTATGCCTGATGGGAATGGTTTGAGAAGCAAGGCTGTGCGGTGCCCAGGGGGGATGCACAGTGAATATCAGTGGACCTAAAATGAAGATGAGTAGAAGACCGGGTGGGCTGCATTTATTAAAATGACAACTTTTGGACTTTAACTTTTAAACATCTACAAGAACAAAATATCAGTTTTCAGTGGACATTTAACTCCTTTCTCAACCAGGGTTCCTCCCGAGGTTGCTAGGCGTTCCTCTGTAGGCAGCTTTCTGCAGAGCATTCCGTTCAGCACAATGCAGGTGTCCTATTGCAGCAGATCTGGTAAATGGCAGCAGTGAATATAATATACAGACGGATTTTTCTACATACGCTTCACACTTATGCTAAATTCTTTGTGTGATTTGGCAGGCAACAGCATGTGAAGAGGAACTAGTATGACAAATCTCCCCTGAATATTCCATAAAACTACCTGAACTTTAAAGGAAAGCATGAATGAACTTTTAACCAGCTGTGTGTAAAGAGGTTTTATGTGGTACAACCAATGTTCTGACATTAACCCCTTTCTATAAATTAACTTCTCAAATCACAGTCCACTGCATTTTTTACAGGGGTTGATAAAGATATTTTTTACTGTGCAGCTGGAGTTGGCCTTTAATTTGTAGAAAGCTTATCCTAGATCTGTAAATGCACAAAAACATAGTCAGGAAACTAGCAGTGATCTCTATCATGTCACTTGGCAGTAAGGGGAAATGCCTTGTTTACAATGGCATCTACCCGTTCTTCCGCTCCGTGACAGGATTGCGGGCACCCGGCGGACATCGAGTCCACGGTCACGGAGCTCGCGGCGGGCGGGCGTGCGTGCCCACAATGCCGTTTCTTAAAGGGGACGTAACTGTACGTCCATTTGCCCAGCCGTGCCATTGTGCCGACGTATATCGTCATGCGCTGGTCGGCATGTGGTTAAATTGATACTAAACACACTCTGTTTACATAGTCCCTTTTATTTCTGTATGTGGATGATGGCACTGTAATTATTTTAATAAAAAAAAAATCTAAGTACCTTTCTCCTAATTAATATACAGCTGTCACATGACCCAGCTCTTTCCCAGCCTGTCTGCAGGGAAACATAAGCAGGAGGAGCTTCTAGCCCTCCACTGCTGGTCACATGTTCAAAATATATAAAAAAAAACAGCCTTTGGAATACATAGTAAAAATAAATACGATTGATAAACTGTTTTAAATTATCATACAAAAATATATTCCACATCAAACCTTTATTTTTATTTTGGCAATAACATGGCGTGGGCAGAGTTCAGCCAGTCAGAGGCTGTGTCACGCCCCTCAGCCTGTGTCTTAGAATAACAGGGAGGTGAAGCCTTCATTAATCTACATGTAATATCCCGCCCCCATTGTGTTTAGCTGGTTAGGGAGCATGGAGGAGGAGGGAGGGAGTGGGCTGTCATTTACCACTTTGTATATGCCCACATGTGTGACTCTGTAGTCACATGGGCTGCTCAAATGTGATAGGGAGAAAATGGTCATCACAAAAACTCACAAAAAACTGAGCATGTGCAGAGTTGCCACCAAAGCTGCAAAATCCCTAGCTAAATTGGGGACCTGGACAGAAGGGGGAGATAGAGAGCAGCGGGATCAACCAGGTTATTTGTAGAATACAGAAAACGATTCTCAAAAGTGACTGAGTGAGTATGAACAGCATGTAATACAACGTTTATTGATAGTTATTATTATGTGGGTTTAGTGACACTTTAACAGCTTATCTTTTAAGGAAATCTTTCCTGAGACAATCATGAGTGCTGCCCTTGCTGATTTGACAGTTGCCTGCCTAGCATTTTGATCCCCAGGTATCAAAAGTGTGGAGAAATATTCAAATTTTTTAACCAGCACCAGGGACGGTACTTAAAATGAATGAAAGGTGTCCCTTGTGATGGTGGCTGTTATGATCCTTGAAACCTTCATTCCTTTGCCCCCCCTGGATACCCCCGCAGCTGTAATCATCCCGTGCTGTGGGGGTAACACGAGCCGGCGCTCATCAAAGGTGGCGACTGTACCCATCTTTTCTGACCCCTCCTTCATTCATAAAGGCTATACTATAGCTTCCTGTAATGAAAAGCACTCTATGAATGGAGGATATGGACTTTTCATTCATCCACCCCTCCTCCATTCATAAATCACTTTTTATTGCAGGAACTGATAGTACAGCTTCTATGAATGGAGGAGGGGGAAGAAAGAGTGGGCATAGCCAGCACCTCTAACAAGTGCCTGTGACAGATCCAGTGGCTTGTATGAACCCCTGCAGCCCTGGAAAATCACAGCTGCTGGGGTAACTGAAATGGATCAATCTGCGCTCAAGAGAAATGAACCGGCAATAATGGACCACAAATTCTTTAGCTACTTCAATGTTGGCAAAACGTTGCCACCCCCTAAGGGCTGGGGAAGCCCAGAAGTCACACCAGAAAAATAAAACAGAGGGCCCACCAGCCTTGCGCATTACCTTTGTGATAGCTTTGTTATTATGGTAAAAACAGATGTATACTCATAAACAGCATTAGCAATCAAGCACATCAGTATCCACAGTGCCCTGACGACCTGGTCAACTGAACAAGTCCCAAATGCAAGAAGACCATAGAAAAATGTCTGACGCATTTTGAGGGGGAACCCCTCTTGTTCGGGCCCAATCTGGCTTTGAGGAAGAGGGGATCGCCCCTTGAAACATTTCAGCCAACTTTGAGGGTCTTCTTGCTTTTCGGACTTGTTCAGTTTACCAGGTCGTCGGGGCACTGTGGATACTAATGTGCTTGATTGCTGATGCTGTTTGTGAATGTACATCGCTATCGCAAAGGTAAAGGCTGGTGCACCCTCTGTTTTTGTTTTCCAGTGATACTTAATAGTATGACTGAGCTGACTGAGCATTTGTACTGACACTGGCTGGGAAAGGGTTAAACATCTAGGGTGATCAAAGGGTTAACTGTGTGCCTAGCCTGTGTTTTACTGTACTATGTGTGCTGCTTTTACTCTGGGAAGCCAGCACCGTCTTTACCCTGGCCGGTTCTTCAATGGTTTTCAGGTCCTCGCCATATTTACTTTGGGAACCCAGCTGTGTTATTTAGGCGATCCAAGTGGAAGTGGGAGCAGGTACCTATCAAAACTAGGTACCCCCCCCCCAAAAAATGGCCAAAAGTGGGAGGGGAGGAGGCAGGGCCGGACTGGCCTACGGGGATACCGGGAGATTTCCCGGTAGGCCGCCTGAGTTGCGGCTGCAGTGCTCCCCTCCTGCTCCTGTGTGTCACGGAGCTGGCTGGATCTGTGTTCGGCGGCCGCGCTGTAACACGGTCCCGCCCCCCTAGACCGGCTTGTGTGATAGTGGATAGAATCAGTGTTCCGCCTATCACATGAGCCGGTCTAGGGGGGCGGGACCATGTTACAGCGCGGCCGCCGAACACAGATTCAGCCAGCTCCGTGACACACAGGAGCAGGAGAGAGGGATCCAGTAGATGCCCGCCCGTACAGGCCGCCCTGTGTGCCTGGATAGGAGGATCGGCGGGGGGGCGCATATAGAGGAAATGAGCTTTCTATATTCCTCCATGCAGCCGCTGAATACTTGCAGGAGGGAGAGGAGGAGAATCAAGTATTCAGCGGCTGCATGGAGGAATATAGAAAGCTAATTTCCTCTATATGCGGCCCCCCGCCGATCCTCCTATCCAACTTCTTTTACTGGCCCCCCCAGTTCTCCTTGTGCTCCCTGGCTCCCCCCATGCTCTCCTCCCCTCACCACACTCTCCAGCCCCCCTCCCTCACAGTTCTCTCCACCCCTGTTTTTTCTGCCCCCCCTGCTCTCCAGCTCTCCCCATCCTACTCCAGCCACCATCCCAGTGCTCTTCACTGCCCCAGTGCTCTTCACTGCCCCAGTGCTCTCCACCCATGTTCTTCCCCCCCCCCCAGTGCTCTTCAGCTCTCCCCATCACTCTCCAGCCCCCACCCCAGTGCTCTCCGCCCCCCACAGTGCTCTCCAGCCCCCCATTCTCCGCACCCCTGTTTTCGGTCCCCCCCGGTGCTCTCAAGCTCCACCCATCGCTCTCCAGCCCCCCCCCCGTGCTCTTTGCCCCCCGCGCTCTCCACCCCTGTTTTTTTTGGGCTCCCCCTCCAGTGCTCTCAAGCTTCCCCCCCAGCACTCTCCTCTCCACTCCCCCCTGCATTTTGCCCCCACCCATGTGCTCTCCAACCCCCGCCAGTGCTCTCCAGTCCCCCGTGCTTTCCACCCCTGTTCTTTCTGGCCCCCACTGGTGCTTTCAAGCTCCCCCCATTGCTCTCCACTCCCCCCTGCTCTTTGTACCCCCCAGTGCTCTCCACCCCTGTTTTTCTGCCCCTCCCTCATTGCTCTCCACTCCCCCCTGCTCTTTGTACCCCCCAGTGCTCTCCACCCGTTTTTCTGCCCCTCCCCCACTGGTGCTTTCAAGCTCCCCCCATTGCTCTCCACTCCCCCCTGCTCTTTGTACCCCCCAGTGCTCTCCACCCCTGTTTTTCTGCCCCTCCCCCAGTGCTCTTCGCCACCCCACACTCTTAGCCCCCACAGTGCTCTCCACCTCTGTTCTTTTTGGACCCCCAGTGCTCTCAAGTCGTCCCCCCCCCCAGCGCTCTCCGCTCCCCATCCCTGTGATCTCCACTCCCCCCTGCTCCTTGCCCCCACCCATGTGCTCTCCAACCCCGCCAGTACTCTCTGCTCCCCCTTCTTTCCAGATCCCACCCAGTGCTCTCCACTTCCCCAGGACCAGAGGACAGGCTGACTGGGGCCGGAAAATGAGGATGGCTGAAGGTGCAGGTGGCCAGGGACCACTCCATCTCACAGCAAACAGATCCTCTGGAAGGAGCACTGTCCCCATCCAAAACGAGAACAGACCCTGCCTGCTGTTGGCCATCATGGATATCCTGCTGGCATGCAAGGTACCGACCGAGCATCAACAACACACCTTCCCACAGACAGGGACTGCTGACTGGGCCATGGGGCACAGGAGGGGCTGCAATGATGGGCACAGTGAAGCTGCATTCCTGGGCACTGTGAGACTGCATTCACTGGCACAGTGAGACTGCATTTGATGGGCACAGTGAGGCTGCATTGATGGGCACAGTGAGGCTGCATTGATGGGCACAGTGAGACTGCAATGATGGGCACAGTGAGGCTGCAATGATGGGCACAGTGAGGCTGCAATGGTGGGCACAGTGAGGCCGCATTCATGGGCACAGTGAGACTGCATTCACGAGCAGAGTAAAGCTGCATTTGATGAGCACAGTGAGGCTGCATTTGATGAGCACAGTGAGGCTGCATTTGATGAGCACAGTGAGGCTGCATTGATGGGCACAGTGAGGCTGCATTGATGGGCACAGTGAGGCTGCATTTGATTGGTACTGATGAGGCTGCATTTGATGGGCTCTGGTGAGGCTGCATTTGATGGGCACTGGTGAGGCTGCATTGAGCTCCTGTATCATGTCTGCAGTCTCTGAGGGAGTCTGCAGAGGAGTCAAGAGTGGGAGCACCGCCGGGATGGGGGTCATGGGAGAAGTCAGACAAGTGTGGACTGTGGAGAGGAGACTATAGGATAAAACCAGAGCCACCGAGCTGGAGCCGACTGACTGAGCCCTACACGGTGCACCTGAGAGGAGGTCAGTGACAGCACCCCTAGGCCAGTCTGAAGGGGGGGTCACTGATGTAAGGGGGGAGTGAATACGATAATGTAAGGGGGCACCGATATAAAGCACAGCCTTATATCAGTAACCCACCCCCCCTTACCTTAGTGTATTCTTTCTGCGGAAGGTGGTTCCCCCCCCCTCCCACGTTCTGAGTTCCTGGGGTCCCCCTTGATGATTGATCACTTGCCACTTTTAACTGGAATTTGCTTTCTTTTATATATATATATATATATATATATATATATATATATATATATATATATATATATATATATATATATATATATATATCCCTATGTGATTTCATATCTGTCTTATCTATATATAATACACTCTTCAAATGTGCATTTTATGGTTTTCCCTTTCATGAACAAGAAATCAATGACGTTATGCTGTTGCGGTGGTATAATAATGCTGTGGGGCTGGTATGAAATTTTTTCCAGGGCTGGATGTTATTCCCAGTCCGGCCCTGGGAGGAGGTGAAAAAGCGGAATTTCCCCTTTGGGCGAAGTTCTGCTTTAAAGCTCTATGGCTTCTTTTGGTTACATTTTTTAATCCGTTGTAGTCCTTTTAGTGGTGTGTATTGGGTTTTTGGTTTTTGGCTCTTCAATGCTGTGCACTGGATGATCCGTATTACCAGACTGATCTTTTTAATAAGTTGATAACTTTCTTCACTTAGAGGGAGACACCTATGACCATGAAACAATTCTCATATTTCTATAAGTTTTTTTTTAAGAATTGGATGTTGCTCCAAGAAATGAATCAGACCAGAACCATCATATGCAGTTTATTCTAATATACGTCTGTATAAGGACAAAAAAAATGATTGGACTTTTCATACGAAGTATAATTAAATGATTATCCGATGCTTTTATTCATCTTTCCATTAGAGCTTTTTTTAAATTAAAAAATAAATAATAATAATAAATAATAATAATAATAATAATAATAAATAAACAATCTTTATGAGATATCTGACATGTTTAATGGATCATACCATTAATTCCCCCTCCTTTTAATGGTATGTTTTTCTGAAACCTATTGCTAGATATTAAACAAAATTTGTAAGCTGAGTTCCTTCTCACTGTGAACATATTTCATTGCCTCTATAACTTTTTATGTAGACAACTCAAGAACAATTCACCAAAAAAGGAGTATTTTTTTGTAATACCTCTTATATCCAATGAATGATATCCATTATTAATTAAGCTAATCACATGTTTAATTCATCGTTTTTAGCAGCCCCTAACGAGCCTTGTAAATCACAGTTTCTCTAATATTCCAAACGTTCCTTTTTTCACACTAAATAAAGTTTCCTGACCTTTGGAGGAAACACTTGCTCCCGGCTATGTGTATTAAATCCCCTTCTTCTTCGGCTGAGTTAAGATTCTTCTCTTATGAAGAAGGCACCACGGTGATTTTGTCACTGTCATGAAAGCTTACAAATTCTTTTGAGGTTCAGCGACTCAGCTATTCCACTCTTACCACCAAAACTTTGAAATTCAAAAAGTAAAAAAAATAATGTAAGTTTTTGAAGGACATGTGTTGCTCTAGGTGATCCTCTTAATTAAAGTGATTGCCTGCCAGGAGATGATACTTTTTTTTTCATACAAGGGAAAAAAAAAAAGTTTTTATGAATTTATTAGAACCCTGAAGGTAACTTTGTATGCATAAGGCAGCTTTATATGCCACTTATGCAATTTTTGTTTCTGATCTGCTAAAACCTACTTCGACGCTCCCTGAGCATGCCACAGCACTGTTAGCGATTGTATGTGTTTATATTAATTGCGCTCTATGGCAAAACATACTAATGAAGTGAATACTGAGTTATCAATTTATTTTTTTAAGGAAGAAATGCATTAAATTCGCACAGACAAAAGCCAAAATGCATTTACCGGTAGCAGGCAAAATATGTCCTATATTAAGAAGAATTGCATAAGATCAATGCTGATTGGTAGCTTTGGTTTAATGCACATCATTATTTTCCTTTACAATGTTTTACTTAATGGGCTTGTACATGTGTATAAAATGTTCACATAATAGATCATATTTATACTGTACAAACATTAATTTACACAAAAAAAAAAATCTTGTGCGCTCGAGAGAAGTGCACTGGAAAAAGTAAACCAAAAATCTGCGGCTAATCCAATATTTGCCCCGGCTTTGCTGCCCTCTAGGGGCCAGGGAAACCCATGAGAAATACTGCAAAAACAAGGAACAGAGAGCACACCAACCTAGTGCATTACCTTTATGATAGCTTTATTAGTGTTAAAAGAACAGATGTATACTCACAAGTAACATCAGCGATAAGTCAAAGTCCACAATGTGCTTGAAACAGCCTGGTCATCTAGATAAGTCCCAAGCTCTAGAAGACCTTCCAAAAGGCTGATGCTTTTCGAAGGGAGATCAAGGCTTTGAGGAAGAGGGGATCTCCCCTTGAAGAGCATCAGCTTTTGAAAAGTCTTCTCGCACTTGTCTAGATGACCAGGCCATTTCAAACACATTGTGGCCTTTGATGTGCCTTATTGCTGATGTTATTTGTGAGTATACATCTGTTCTTTTAACAGTAAAAAAGCTATCACAAAGATAATGTGCTGGATTGATGCACCCTCTGTTCCTTGTTTTTGCAAACATCAATTTAGGCCTGAAGATTAGTTACAACCCCCCCAAAATATTATACATTTTCTGAAAGCAGTAACCCTGGAAAATACGATAGTGGTAGTTCCATTTGTTTATGTCACATGATATTAGCACAATAGTTTATCAAGCACAACTTTTCAATATAAAATAAACAAAAGTCAATTTTAGGGCACACAAACACAATATATATATTACCAGATTTTTGGTGATGCACAAAGTAAATAGATACCGAACATGTCAAGACAAAAATTTGTGCTCCCATAAAATGGCGACAAACTACTGTACCCTTAATTTTTCATAGGTGACGCTTTAAAAGCAGCTACAGGTCATCAGTTTATAACTAATCGTGAATAATGGGCCTAGAGTTATTGCTCTCACTCCAGATGAAGATGATAGGGTGACTGTAGAGCTACCTAATAATTTTCATCTGAAAGCCAACAGTTGGCTTGTAACATATACAGTGGGGCAAAAAAGTATTTAGTCAGCCACCAATTGTGCAAGTTCTCCCACTTAAAAAGATGAGAGAGGCCTGTAATTGTCATCATAAGTATACCTCAGCTATGAGAGACAAAATGTGGAAACAAATCCAGACAATCACATTGTCTGATTTTTGAAAGAATTTATTTGAAAATTATGGTGGAAAATAAGTATTTGGTCACCTACAAACAAGCAAGATTTCTGTCTCTCACAGACCTGTATCTTCTTCTTTAAGAGGCCCCTCTGTCCTCCACTCATTACCTGTATTAATGGCACCTGTTTGAACTTGTTATCAGTATAAAAGACACCAGTCCACAACCTCAAACAGTCACACTCCAAACTCCACTATGGTGAAGACCAAAGAGCTGTCGAAGGACACCATAAACAAAATTGTAGACCTGCACCAGGCTGGGAAGACTGAATCTGCAATAGGCAAGCAGCTTGGTGTGAAGAAAACAACTGTGGGAGCAATAATTAGAAAATGGAAGACATACAAGACCACTGATAATCTCCCTCGATCTGGGGCTCCACGCAAGATCTCACCCCGTGAGGCCAAAATGATCACAAGAACAGTGAGCAAAAATCCCAGAACCACATGGGGGGACCTAGTGAATGACCTGCAGAGAGCTGGGATCAACGTAACAAAGGCTACCATCAGTAACACACTACGCCGCCAGGGACTCACATCCTGCAGTGCCAGACGTGTCCCCCTGCTTAAGCCAGTACATGCCCGGGCCCGTGTGAGGTTTGCTAGAGAGCATTTGGATGTTCCAGAAGAGGATTGGGAGAATGTCATATGGTCAGATGAAACCAAAGTAGAACTGTTTGGTAGAAACACAACTCATCGTGTTTGGAGGAGAGAGAATGCTGAGTTGCAACCAAAGAGCACCATACCTATTGTGAAGCATGGGGGTGGCAACATCATGCTTTGGGGCTGTTTCTCTGCAAAGGGAACAGGAGACTGATCCGTGTACATGAAAGAATGAATGGGGCCATGTATCGTGAGATTTTGAGTGCAAACCTCCTCCCATCAGCAAGGGCATTGAAGATGAAACGTGGCTAGGTCTTTCAGCATGACAATGATCCCAAACACACCTCCCGGGCAACGAAGGAGTGGCTTTGTAAGCAGCATTTCAAGGTCCTGGAGTAGCCTAGCCAGTCTCCAGATCTCAACCCCATAGAAAACCTTCGGAGGGAGTTGAAAGTCCGTGTTGCCCAGCGACAGCCCCAAAACATCACTGCTCTAGAGGAGATCTGCATGGAGGAATGGGCCAACATACCAGCAACAGTGTGTGACAACCTTGTGAAGACTTACAGAAAACGTTTGACCTCTGTCATTGCCAACAAAGGACATGTAACAAAGTATTGAGAGGAACTTTTGATATTGACCAAATACTTATTTTCCAGCATAATTTGCAAATAAATTCTTTCAAAAATCAGACAATGTGATTGTCTGGATTTGTTTCCACATTTTGTCTCTCATAGTTGAGGTATACCTATGATAACAATTACAGGCCTCTCTCATCTTTTTAAGTGGGAGAACTTGCACAATTGGTGGCTGACTAAATACTTTTTTGCCCCACTGTACATACAATCCATGCTGCTGTGAACTCATCAGATCTGGAGTGAGATTTGGAGGTGCCACAACTGTGCTGCTCACTGTTTCCCTTGCTGCAATGGAAGTTGTACTTGAGGACCTGCAGTACAAGGATCTCCCTGCTTCTGTTTCATTCATTCTGTGGATCTGTGCTTCCTACACCCCTCCTGCTGCTGCTTCTTGAGAATTTCCTCAACTATCATCAGATGACCAGTGATCAGAGGGGAAGCTTTAACATGAGGAAGCAAATCCTGCTCCTCTTCCAATATGGCCTCCTTCACAAAGAGACACAGTGCCGGACAAGGTTTAATAAGTCAGCAATGGGACAAGATCAGCTGCAAGGAGACCACAGACAATACTGGTTACTAGACCTTTGCCCTCTGCAAGGCCTTTCTTCCTCCTGACTAGGGATGAGCCGAACACCCCCCGGTTCGGTTCGCACCAGAACCTGCGAACGGACCGAAAATTCGCACGAACGTTAGAACCCCATTGACGTCTATGGGACTCGAACGTTTGAAATCAAAAGTGCTAATTTTAAAGGCTAATTTGCATGGTATTGTCCTAAAAAGGATTTGGGGACCCGGGTCCTACCCCAGGGGACATGTATCAATGCAAAAAAAAAATTAAAAACGGCCGTTTTTTCGGGAGCAGTGATTTTAATGATGTTTAAAGTAAAAAAAAAGTGAAATATTCCTTTAAATATCGTACCTGGGAGGTGTCTATAGTATGCCTGTAAAGTGGCGCGTGTTTCCCGTGTTTAGAACAGTCCCTGCACCAAATGTCATTTTTAAAGGAAAAAATCTCATTTGAAACTGCTTGCGGGTTTAATGTCATGTCGGGTCCTGGCAATATGGATGAAAATCAGTGAGACAAACGGCATGGTTATCCCCCAGTCCATTACCAGGCCCTTTGAGTCTTGTATGGATATTAAGGGGAACCCCGCACCCAAATTAAAATAAGGAAAGGTGTGGGGCCACCAGGCCCTATATACTCTGAACAGCAGTATACAGGCGGTGCAAACAAGACAGGGACTGTAGGTTTGTTGTTAAGTAGAATCTGTTTGTAATTTTGAACATTTTTAACGTGTTTAGCTCCAGCCAAAAAATCTTTTTTAAGCTTTTTGGAAAACATAGGGAAGGGTTATCACCCCTGTGACATTTGTTTTGCTGTCTTTCCTCCTCTTCAGAAGATTTCACCTCACTTTTGTCCCAATGACAAAAGTTTTTTGAAAATTTGGGTTTTTTTGTGGAACAAGGATTGGAAAGCATCAGTGGAAAGGAGAAATGTTTTCCCATATTAACTCTTACAGGAGAGAATTTCCCTTCCTAGGGGTAGATTTCATCTCACTTCCTGTTGTCTCCTTCCGTTTGCAAGTAGGAGTCGTTTGTAAGTTAGATGTTTGAAAGTAGGGGCCTGCCCTATATACTCAGCAGAAATTTGGGCCTTAGGTGTTGTTGTGGCCACAACACTGTAAGCCCTCACAGGGCCCTGCTGTGAAATATTAGATCAAGAATTGTAATTACATGCCCCTGTTGAAACAGGGGCAGAAAAACTGGGCCTTTGGTGGTGGTGCTGGTGGTGCTGGTGCCACAACACTGTAAGTCCTCACTCGATCTTGGTGGGTGCAGAAATGGGCCCTGCTGTGAAATATTAGATCAAGAATTGTAATTACATGCCCCTGTTGAACAAGGGCAGAAAAATTGGGCCTTTGGTGGTGGTGGTGGTGCTGGTGCCACAACACTGTAAGTCCTCACTCGCTGTTGGTGGGTGCAGAAATGGGCCCTGCTGTGAAATATTAGATCAAGAATTGTAATTACATGCCCCTGTTGAATGGGAGCTGAAAAATTAGGCCTTAGGCACTGGTGCTGGTGCCACAACACTGCAACCGCTCACAGACACTCTAGTTGGAACGCAGGAACGAGCCCTGCTGCAAAGTATTGCATCAAAAATTGTAATTACACGCCCCTGTTAAACAGGGGCAGAAAAATTGGGCCTTAGGCACTGGTGCTGGTGCCACAACACTGCAACCCCTCACAGACACTCTAGTTGCAACGCAGGAACGAGCCCTGCTGCAAAGTATTGCATCAAAAATTGTAACTACACGCCCCTGTTAAACAGGGGCTGAAAAATTGTGCCTTAGGCACTGGTGGTGGCGCCCAGAACCAAAAATGTTCTTACAAGCTATCAGGGTCATCATTGAGGAGGAAGAGGATAATTACTCAGGGATAGTCACTCAGCATCAGCATAGGCAGTCTTTGAAGGGATCTGAGATTTCAAAAAAAATTATTCGGTTACATCAGCATTGGGTGCTTGGTAGCTGGTGGTGATCCAAGACTGATTCATTTTTATGAAGGTCAGTCGATCGACCGAGTCGGTGGACAGACGCACCCTGTGATCGGTTACCACGCCTCCAGCAGCACTGAATGTGTGTTCCGAAAGAACGCTGGATGCAGGACAGGCCAGTAGCTCAATTGCATACTGTGCAAGCTCTGGCCAGTGATCCATCCTCAAGACCCAGTAACCCAGAGGATTTTCGGTGGGAAAGGTGTCCAAATCTGATCTGCCCCTAGGTATTCCTGCACCATGTAAAACAGACGCTGGCGATGGTTGCTGGAACCGATCATGACTGTTGGATAACAGATATGCTTAACATACCCTTTTACCCCCATCTTTTTCCCATTACCCCAATAACTAAGACCACACCAAGATTGGAGTAATAAAAGGCCTTAGCAGCCTACTTTATTTAAACAAATAAATCTTTTAATTAGAAATATAAACATATTAACATTAACTCTCAAGCGTTGGTCTGCGCAATCTCTTAATAATCAAAACATGTCCATAACACACTTGCACTGCGGCCCCATCAAATATATACCATAGGCCTCAAGCCGACAAGCTGGCACAGAGACTAACCAATGACCGCAGTGCCCCATTATCACTTCCCGGCTAACCTCCGTTAACCGGGAACCACCATAAGGACCCATATCAACTTTTTCTCCCAAACCAACTCTTACTTTAGTCATTTTCCTTCTTTTGCACAGACCAACGTCCGCTCTACCAGGATCTCTCCTCGTCCTCAACCTGTAAGAGAATAAAAACACAATCCTCCAAACGCAAATTCCCTTCACCGATAAAAGGGGAGGGTGGGCGGGAACTTTCCTCCACTCTACTGTTACTCCCCCAGGGCGGGATTACCAATTTAAGGCATACCTTAATACCTCCCCCTCGGCTAACTCCAACCCCTCCTACCAGCTTGGTTAACCCTACTGCTCCCAAAGTCATGCACGCCCTGCACCTAGGCATTGCATGCTGCTGTTCCGGGCTCTCCTTACCTTGGGGCTGCGGACCAAAAAATTGTCTGAACGCATCGGTCAGACGGCCACCTTCTCCACCGCTCCTTCTTTGACTGACCGAAGCCTCAGCAACACGTTGTCCAGAAACAGGAGTTTGTAACCTCCCAGTCTCTGGGAACGCGTTGCACAGACCTTTCTGCAAGGCCTCCCGAAGATGTTTCATCCTCTGCTCCCTCTGCGATGGCAAGATAAGGTCCGCAACCTTACCCTTGTAACATGGATCAAGGAGGGTTGCCAGCCAGTATTGGTCCTTCTCCTTGATCCCACGAATACGAGGATCCTTACGCAGGCTTTGCAGGATCAGGGAGGCCATGCAGCGTAGGTTTGCTGAGGCATTCGGTCCGGAGTCCTCTGGGTCACTAAGGACGACATGGTCCGCAGCCACCTCCTCCCAGCCACGTACAAGTCCATGTGTTTCTTGGGACTGATCCCTTAAAGACTGCTGCTGATGCTGAGTGCCAGGCTCCACCTCCATACTGACACAATCTTCCTCCTCCTCCTCCTCTTCCTGTGTGATCGGCGGGCACGCAGGAACACTGTCTGTATAAAGGGGGCCTTGAGAGCTAAGGAAGTCCTCCTCTTCCTGCCTCTGTTCTGCCTCAAGTGCCCTGTCCATTATTCCAAGCAGCGTGTGCTCCAACAGGTGGACAAGGGGGACAGTGTCACTGATGCATGCACTGTCACTGCTCACCATCCTCGTGGCCTCCTCAAATGGTGACAGGACAGTGCATGCATCCCTGATCATGGCCCACTGGCGTGGGGAAAAAAAACCAAGCTCCCCTGACCCTGTCCTGGTGCCATAGTCGCACAGGTACTCATTGATGGCCCTCTGCTGCGTGTGCAGCCGCTGCAGCATGGCCAACGTTGAGTTCCACCTGGTGGGTATGTCACAGATTAGGCGGTTCTTGGGCAGATTGAACTCCTTTTGGAGGTCCGTCAGCCGAGCACTGGCATTATATGACCGGCGGAAATGCACACAGACTTTCCTGGCCTGCCTCAGGACATCCTGTAAGCCCGGGTACCTGCCCAAGAACCGCTGCACCACCAAGTTAAGGACGTGAGCCAAACAGGGCACATGGGTCATTTGTCCCTGTCGGAGGGCAGAGAGGAGGTTGGTGCCATTGTCGCAAACCACCATTCCTGCCTTAAGTTGGCGTGGCGTCAACCACCTCTGAACCTGCCCCTGCAGAGCTGACAGAACCTCTGCCCCAGTGTGGCTCCTGTCCCCCAAGCACACCAGCTCAAGCACCGCATGGCATCTTTTGGCCTGCGTACTTGCGTAGCCCCTTGAACGACTACGGAGCACCGCTGGTTCTGAGGACAAAGCACAGGAAGAGGCCATGGAGGAAGGAGAAGAGGAGGGGGTGGAGGAGAGAGGTGTGTCACAATCATTAGCATTTTGGAGGCGTGGTGGCGGAACAACCTCCAACACTACTGCACCTTGTCCTGCATCCTTCCCAGCTGCCAGCAGAGTCACCCAATGTGCCGTGAAAGTTAGGTAACGTCCCTGTCCATGCCTGCTGGACCATGAGTCAGCGGTAATATGCACTTTACCGCTGACCGCCCTGTCCAGCGAGGCATGGACATTGCCTTCCACATGCCGGTAGAGAGCCGGAATCGCCTTCCATGAGAAAAAGTGGCGTTTGGGTACCTGCCACTGAGGAACCGCACATTCCACAAACTCACGGAAGGGGGCAGAGTCTACCAACTGAAAAGGCAGCAGTTGAAGTGCTAGCAATTTTGCCAAGCTAGCATTCAACCGCTGGGCATGTGGATGGCTGGGAGCAAACTTCTTTCGGCGGTGCAGCAGCTGGGGCAGGGAAATTTGCCTGGTACAATCTGACGTCGGTGTACCAAAAGCAGATTGCCCACAAGTACTTGGCTGTGACACACCTAATTCTACACCTTCATTCCTCTCAGTGCAGGTCTCAGAGAGGACTGAAGGTCTAGTGGAGTTGGAAATCTCATCTGATGAGGAGCAAGGAGAGGTCCTCTTTGTTCTTTGGTGTGCGTCTTTTAGATACGCTTGCCAACGAACTGCATGGCAGGTCAACATATGTCTGGTCAAGCATGTGGTACCCAAGCGGGAGATGTTTTGGCCACGCGAGATACGCTTGAGACATATGTTGCAAATAGCAGCGGTGCGATCTGATGCACTCGTCTCAAAAAAGGCCCACACCAAAGAACCTTTTGAATAACGCGCAGAGACTGCAGCGCCCTGCACATGTGGAGCTTTGGGGTGTGATGCAGTCAATGTGCTGCCCTTAGGCTGGCCCCTGGAGGGCATCCTGCCTCGTTGGTGATGTGCCGCCTCCTCCTCTCTCCTATCAGGCACCCACGTTGAGTCAGTGACCTCATCATCCCCTCCCTCCTCATCACTGGAGCAAACCTGGCAGTATGCTGCAGCAGGGGGAGCATGACTGCCAGATTGCTGTCCTTCTTGGGCACCCCCTCTGTCCGTGCTCATGTTACTGCCTTCATCGAGCTCAGTATCATCATCAGAGCCTTCCAAACGCTGGGCATCCTCCTGGAGCATGTACCCAACACTGTGGTCAAACAGTTCGAGGGACTCCTCAGGAGGACATGGTGGGGCTAGGGAAGGAGTCACTGATGACATTGAGCCGAGGAAAGAGGCCGCTGCTTTGCCAGACAAAGTACCCTGGGCATGGGTGAGAGAGGATGAGGAGGATGAGGACGGCTTGGTCATCCACTCGACCAAGTCTTCCGCATGTTGTGGCTCAACACGGCCAGCTGCCGAAAAAAAGGCCAAGCGTGTCCCACGGCCACGTGCTGATGAGGATGCACCGTCTCCACGACCAGCACTAGACACAGAGCCTGCTTGCCCTCTCTTATTGGCTTGTGACTGTCTGCCTCTCCTTCTTGGCCTTCCAGACATACTAATGGCCTGTAGCTGCACTAAGCTGGGATATATATATATATATATATATATATATATATATATATATGTACTGATACTGCAGCTAGCAAAATCAACTGCCTGCCTGTAGTATGAGAACACCACCAACCTTCTACAGGTAGATTTAGCTGAACACTGTGAGCAGGACGCACCCCACTAACTTGTAGGTTTAGCAGAACACTGTGAGCAGGATGCACTGCACTAACTGTAAATAGTCTAGCTGCCTGACTGTGGTACTAATAGGATCAAAAGAACACCAGTAATTTTCTTCAGGTAGCTGTATATACTGTAACAAGACAAGCCTGCCTGTCAGTAAGAAGATAACAGGAACGGATCTAGCTGAACACTGTGAGCAGGACGCACTGCACTAACGTTAAATAGTCTAGCTGCCTGACTGTGGTACTAATAGGATCAAAAGAACACCAGTAATTTTCTTCAGGTAGCTGTAAATACTGTTACAAGACAAGCCTGCCTGTCAGTAGGAAGATAACAGGAACGGATCTAGCTGAACACTGTGAGCAGGACGCACTGCACTAACTTTAAATAGTCTAGCTGCCTGACTGTGGTACTAATAGGATCAAAAGAACACCAGTAATTTTCTTCAGGTAGCTGTAAATACTGTTACAAGACAAGCCTGCCTGTCAGTAGGAAGATAACAGGAACGGATCTAGCTGAACACTGTGAGCAGGACGCACTGCACTAACTTTAAATAGTCTAGCTGCCTGACTGTGGTACTAATAGGATCAAAAGAACACCAGTAATTTTCTTCAGGTAGCTGTAAATACTGTTACAAGACAAGCCTGCCTGTCAGTAGGAAGATAACAGGAACGGATCTAGCTAAACTGAATACAGTGTATATATATATATATATGCAACACCTGGGATGCATATATATACACAATACACTGTAAGTGCAGCTAACTGACTGACTGTCCTGCCTAATCTAGCTAACTCAAATGAAATGACACTGTCTCTCTCTCTCTCTATCTCTCAGCACACCGGAACACACTGCACAGGGCCGCCATGTAGGCGGCCTTATATAGTGTGGGGCGTGTACTAAATCCCCTAAACCATAATTGGCCAAAGCCTCCTTGGCTTTGGCCAATTACGGCTCTCTGTTCAGGCGGCGCTGTGATTGGCCAAGAATGCGGGTCATAGTGCATGCTTGGCCAATCATCAGCCAGCAATGCACTGCGATGCCGCAGTGAATTATGGGCCGTGACGCGCCACACGAATTTGGCGCGAACGGCCCATATCGTTCGCAATTCGGCGAACGACCGAACAGACGATGTTCGAGTCGAACATGGGTTCGACTCGAACACGAAGCTCATCCCTACTCCTGACCATGTCATAACTGATCCATGCAAAACACAACTGCTGCAAGTTTTCTGTGTTCAGAGGCTGCTTGAGGTGTGTTGACAGCCAGGATGGTGCAGCAAGGAAAGTGGACATAACAGTCAGACAACTAGCATTTCCAAAAAAAAAACACCAGCAGTGGCAGTAAATGGCCTGTTTTTCATAAGCATTGGTCAGAATTGGGATCACTATTTGCTTTTACCGAGTAGTATATGGCAAGACTTTATTATATATAAATGTGCAGCACTAAATAAGAACGGTCATAATGGATAGGACCGTATACAAATAATTACTGTTAAGCATTCTAAACATGTCTAAACCTCAATGAGTATATAAATTAAAGTCCACACTGATCGTGAATAAGTGAAAATAATCCACAAATAAGAGACTAAGGTGTGATGTTGATCCAGGTAGATGAATATCAACTTCCAGACACCAATAGGAAAACAAATGTGAAGAGAAGATAACGGGAGAAGCCACCAACATAAGAGGGGCTTACCATAGCTAATGGACTCAGCAAGGCATACGCCTAATGAGTCGTCAAGACTTGTGGTGACAATGTACCAATACACAGGGACATCCACGCCTCAGGATATTGTCACAGGAAGACATGTCATGGGCTCACATGTTGTAACCATAAGTGAAATAAAAATTCCAAATAATGTGAATCTGCATAATAAGGAAATTTATTTAAAATTTGAGAAAACTCACATTTGAGTAGATAAAATAAGCGCTTGTAAGAAGACTGAAAGTTTAACGTATTGGCATCAGCAGACTCATCTCGGTGCGTTTCCTCTAAGGAAACATCATCTGGGGTGTAGACATGCTGTGGCCATTGTGTTTATATAGGCCTAGAACCCCAATAACAAGATACAAACCTGTGGGTAATTGGTCATGCAAAAATGCAATCACTTCCTGGTTCTCAAAATGGCGGTGGGGCGTGCCACTCATGCCTTGCTATGAATAACGAATCAATGTAAATACAGACAAGGTCACCTGACCATCGTCCTATAGACTTTCGATGCGTGTACCAAGCCTCAATATCAAACCTGTAGATGATTGGTTATGAGAAAATGCAGTCACTTCCTGGTTTGGAACATAGCAGCAACACGTGCGATTCATACCTCGCTATGGATAGCGAATCATCGGCATACAGACTAAAGAGGTCATCAGGGTTTCGACTTTTAGGTGTGTAGTGCACGCACTAAGCCTCACTATCAGACGCCCGTGGTCTTCCTGATCCCTCAGCGGCGATGGTAATTGGTCCACCCACACTGAGTCACGAGTGTAGGACCGCACACCGTAGAATCCGTAATCCTGAAGACACGGACATCTGAAACAGCTAGAAGAGCCCGTAACCACACATCATTGGCTGAATGTCGCTCTGATTTGTATAATAAAAATGTCATAGGACAATACCTAAAAGCTACATTATAATAGCGTTAGTATTGTACCAAATGTGTATGGAAGGTGAAAAAGAAACGATTTAGATGATATATTGCAAAAGTATGTTAAATGCCCCACAGGGTTGAATTTTAACTGGGGTGATAATCCACTGCAATTGTAAACTTAAAAATATACATTCAATTGAATCTAAAACGATTAACATGTAGAGTTGCATGGAAGTGAAAAAGAAAAAAGTTTACATAAAAAATATGCAAAAAAGTAATAAATTAAAATCAGAACCCAGATGATCCCAACGGAGTAATAATGAATAATATATATATATATATATATATATATATATATATATATATATATATATATATATATATATACTGAAAAATAAAAGGGTTACAATTATGCCTTATTGAGAAAAGATATTGTCAATAGTGTCTAGGTACAGTATGTTTAATACTGCCCTTAATTTTAGCTATGTGTTCATTAACCCTTGTTGTAAAGGACCTAATGGTACAGCCCACGCATTGTTTCCCACAAGGGCAAGTAAGTAGGTATACAACATTCTTAGTGGCACAAATGCAAAAATGTTTAATAGGATACACTTGATTAGTGGTTATTGACCTAAACTCTTTGGTCTTACATTTGCTACGTGTGTTATATTGACAGATGCCACATTTTTTACATGGATAGTAACCCCTACCATTTTGCCAAATAAGGAGGGTCTGACCGGTGGGTTGATGATATTGGGGACAATTTTTCTCTGTAAAGAGGGAGCTCCCCTATATACAACTTTAGCTTGATCTGGCAGCAAGGAGCCTAAAACCTGTTCGCTTTTCAGTACATTCCAGTGTTTGTTAAGTATAGACTTTACCTGCTTATGTTGCACAGAGTATGTTGTCAACATTGACCATTTGAAAGATTTGTTAGAATCCTGATGGGGTTTCTCTACCAACAAGGAACATCTATCCACTTTTAGAGTATTTTGTAACTCTAAATCAACCTCAGGTCGATGGTAGCCTTTGTCGAATAATCTCTGTCTCAAGACCATGGCCTGTGATTTAATGGTCTCAATATCGGTGTAGTTCCTACGCAGTCTCAAATATTGGCTGCGTGGAACAGACCGTAGCCACGATCTGTGATGACAGCTATCCAAGGTTATGAACCCATTGCGATCTGCATGTTTGAAATATGTTTTTAATTGAAACTGACGCTTGTGAATTTCTATTTCCAAATCCAAAAAATGGAGCTTATCCCTGCTGAATTCATAAGACAAAGATATACCTCGGTCATTACAATTCAGCAAGGAGAAAAACTGGCCCAAGGAATCTGAACAACAATCCCACAGGAGGAGGATGTCATCAATGTACCATGCCCACAGGACCAATTGGGGCCCACCGTTGCCATAGACGACATCCTCCTCCCATTTGGCCATAAACAGATTGGTGAGGCTGGGGGCAAATTTAGCCCTGATCGCTACGCCTTTCTGCTGTAGATAAAAGCGGCAGTTGAAGCAAAAATAATTATGTTGGGTGGGGAACTCAAGTAATTCCATAATGTAGCTGCCCTGGGACTGGGTAATGGAGGGATCCTGGTTTAAGAAATATCAGACAGCATCGGTCGTGGCCATGATGTAGTCTCCCTGTATATTCACAGTTCCAAGCTATTTAATGATGTCCCTAGTATCCTTAAGATATGAGGGAGTTTTCCTCATCAAGGGCTGAAGAAAAAAATCTATATAACGACCAATACGTAAGGTTTTGGAGTCTATGCCACTCACGATTGGGCGTCCCGGGGGGTGTAAAGAGTCATTATGGATTTTCGGTAAATAGTACATGGTTGAATTCTGGGTGCAATGGGTACTAAAAATGTTTTTTCTTTTTTCTTTAAAATATATTCGTTATAACCTTTACTAATAAGATCCACTAATTTGTTTTTATATTTAGAGGTGGGATTGGTTGGTAATTCCTTATAGGTATCTCGATCGCTTAAAATTCTATACATTTTTCGTAGTCTACCTTGTCTAACACAACTATACCACCCCCTTTATCAGCAGGGGCGGATGACAGGGACCCTTCTCTCACATAGAGATTTAAGACCAGCATTTGGTAATGAATGGTTGTAAATTTTTTGGGGCAGTAATTTAGCAAGATCCTTAAGGACTAAATCCCTAAAGATGTTGATGGCGGGGGCCATCTGAGCAGGGGGATTAAAAAGAGAGGGATTGGATAATCCCGAATTTACTGTCCCAGAGATGGCAGCCCTTGGTGGGTTGCAATAGGGATTTGAGATCAAATATCTTTGGATGCTAATTTTTTCTAATACACGTATGTACATCTATAAATGTGTTGAATTTATAAATTTTTTTTTTGAAGGGGCAAATTTAAGACCTTTATCCAAGATTTTTAGTTCCTCTGAGTTTCAGATCGTGCCACAGATCATGGCTACGGTCTGTTCCATGCAGCCAATTTTTGAGACTGCGTAGGAACTGCACCAATATTGAGACCTTTAAATCACAGGCCATGGTCTTGAGACAGAGATTTCTCGATAAAGGCTACGATCGATCTGAGGTTGATTTAGAGTTACAAAATACTCTAAAAGTGGATAGACGTTCCTTGTTGGTAGAGAAACCCCATCATAACGAATCTTTCAAATGGTCAATGTTGACAACATACTCTGTGCAACATAAGCAAGTAAAGTCTATAGTTAAAGTGGGGTTCCACCCAAAAAAACAAAAATACCTCAAAAATTCTAAAACAAAAAACAAAAAAACATTTGGATATTTTTTTTTTCACTTACCTCTAAATGCCTGTTGCTAGGTGGTCCCTCGTAGTCTGCCTCTTCCTTTGCCTGGGCTGGTGACATCAGTTCCCCCTCGGCACAGGAAGGGCTCCGCTCTGCTCCCTCCCTCCTGTCAATCATCTGGGACCTATTACAGGTCCCAGGTGATTGAGCGGCCAATCACGGCGTGCGGCGCCGCTCGCGCATGCGCATCGCTGGACCCAGGGACAGGTAAGTGTCCAATTAAAAGTCAGCAGCTGCAGTATTTGTAGCTGCTGACTTTTAATTTTTTTTTTTTTGACGGCCCCCCTGGGTGGAACTCCTCTTTAACAAACATTGGAATGTACTGAAAAGCGATCGGGTTTTGGGCTCCTTGCTGCCAGATAAGGCTAAAGTTGTATATAGGGGACCTCCCTCTTTACAGAACAAAATTGCCCCCAATATCATCAACCCACCGGTCAGATCCTCCTTTTTTGGCAACATGGTAGGTTACTATCCATGTAAAAAATGTGGCGTCTGTCAATATAACACACGTGGCAGATGTCAGACCAAAGAGTTTAGGTCAACAATCACTAATCAAGTGTATCCTATTAAACATTTTTGCACTTGTGCCACTAAGAATGTCATATACCTATTTACTTGCCCTTGTGGCAAAAAATATGTGGGCCGTACCATCAGGTCCTTTACGACAAGGGTTAATGAAAACATAGCTAAAATTAAGAAGGGCAGTATTAAACATTCTGTACCTAGACACTATCGACATTATCATAATAGATTCATGTGAATGTATATTTTTAAGTTTACAATTGCAGTGGATTATCACCCCAGTTAAGATTCAACCCTGTGTGACATTTGAAATACTTTTGCAATATATCATCTAAATCGTTTTTTTTTTCTCTCCTTCCATAAGCATTTGGTACAATACTAACGCTACTATAATGTAGCTTTTAGGTATTGTCCTATGACATTTTTATTATACAAATCAGAGCGACATTCGCGAGGCGTTGCCTGCAGACGTCCGTGTCTTCGGGATTACTGATTCAGCGGTGTTCGGTCCTACACTCGTGACTCAGTGTGGGTGGACCAATTACCATCGCCGCTGAGGGATCAGGAAGACGTCAGACGTCTGATAGTGAGGCTTGGTGCGCGCACTACACACCTATAAGTCATTAGCCTGATGACCTCTTTAGTCTGTATGCCGATTCGCTATCCATAGCGAGGCATGAATCGCATTTGTTGCCGCTATGTTCCAAACCATGAAGTGACTGCATTTTCTCATGACCAATTACCTACAGGTTTGATATTGAGGCTTGGTACATACATCGTAAGTCTATAGGACGATGGTCAGATTACCTCGTCTGTATTTACATTGATTCGCTATTCATAGCAAAACATGAGTGGCACGCGTCGCTGCCATTTTCAGAACCAGGAAGTGATTGCATTTTTGCATGACCAATTACCCACAGGTTTGTATCTTGTTATTGGGGTTCTAGGCCTATATAAACGCGATGGCCACAGCATGTCTACACCCCAGATGATGTCTCCTTAGACGAAACATGTTGGAACGAGCCTGCTGATACCATTGCGTTAAACTTTCAGTCTTCTTACAAGCGCTTTTTTATCTACTCAAATGTGAGTGTTCCTCAAATTTTATATAAATTTCCTTGTTATGCGGATTCACACTATGTGGAATTTTTATTTCATTTATGGTTACAACATCTGAGCCCATGAAAAGGATTTAAAGTGGTGTTCCGCCCAAAAAAAAAAATGCATGAATGTGCCTAAAAAAAAAAATAAAATAAATTTTTAAGTCACCTCTAAATGGCTGTTGCTAGGGGGTCCCTCGTAGTCTGCCTGCCTCCTTCAGTGCCTGGGCTGGTGACATCACTTCCCCTCGGCGCAGGAAGGGCTCAGCTCTGCCCCCTCCTTCTTGTCAATCATCTGGGACACATTACAGGTCCCAGATGACTGAGCGGCCAATCACGGCGCGCTTCGTCGCTCGCGCATGTGCAGTGGGTGCCAGGCTGTGAAGCCACAGCCGAGCGCCCGCAGTTACAATGCCGGCACCGCCGAGCAGAGGGGGAGACAAGCGGGGCTTCAATCCCCCGCATCACTGGACCCTGGGACAGGTAAGTGTCCGATTATTAAAAGTCAGCAGCTGCAGTATTTGTAGCTGCTGACTTTTAATTTATTTTTTAACCACTTGCCGACCGCCTCACGCCTATATACGTGAGCAGAATGGCACGGGCAGGCAAAATCACGTACCTGGTACGTGATTGCCTTCCCGCGGGCGGGGGGTCCGATCGGACCCCCCCCGGTGCCAGCGGCGGTCGGCATTTGGCTGGGAGAGTTGAGAGACGAGGGGGAGGCCATCCGATCGTGGCCCCCCCCTCGCGATCGCTCCCAGCCAATGCCTCTGTATAGTACACAGAGGCAGAGGATGTGATGTCATCTCTCCTCGGCTCGGGAGTTCCGTTCCAGCGCCTAGGAGAGAAGACATATAAGTGCACAACAATACACAACACAGTAGAACATGCCAGGCACACTAAACACCCCCGATCCGTCCCGATCGCCCCCCGATCCCCCCCCAATCACCCCCCCCCTGTCACAAACTGACACCAAGCAGGTTTTTATTTTTTTTTATTTTTTTTTCTGATTACTGCATAGTGTCAGTTTGTGACAGTTAGAAGTGTTAGGGCAGTGAGTATTAGCCCCCTGTAGGTCTAGGGTACCCCCCTAACCCCCCCTAATAAAGTTTTAACCCCTTGATCACCCCCCGTCACCAGTGTCGCTAAGCGATCATTTTTCTGATCGCTGTATTAGTGACGCTGGTGGCGCTAGTTAGTGAGGTAAATATTTAGGTTCGCCGTCAGCGTTTTATAGCGTCAGGGACCCCCATATACTACCTAATAAATGTTTTAACCCCTTGATTGCCCCCTAGTTAACCCTTTCACCACTGATCACCATATAACTGTTACGGGTGACGCTGGTTAGTTCGTTTATTTTTTATAGTGTCAGGGCACCCGCCGTTTATTACCGAATAAAGGTTTAGCCCCCTGATCGCCCGGCGGTGATATGCGTCGCCCCAGGCAGCGTCAGATTAGCGCCAGTACCGCTAACACCCACGCACGCAGCATACGCCTCCCTTAGTGGTATAGTATCTGAACGCATCAATATCTGATCCGATCAGATCTATACTAGCGTCCCCAGCAGTTTAGGGTTCCCAAAAACGCAGTGTTAGCGGGATCAGCCCAGATACCTGCTAGCACCTGCGTTTTGCCCCTCCGCCCGGCCCAGCCCAGCCCACCCAAGTGCAGTATCGATCGATCACTGTCACTTACAAAACACTAAACGCATAACTGCAGCGTTCGCAGAGTCAGGCCTGATCCCTGCGATCGCTAACAGTTTTTTTTGTAGCGTTTTGGGGAACTGGCAAGCGCCAGCGGCCTAGTACACCCCGGTCGTAGTCAAACCAGCACTGCAGTAACACGTGGTGACGTGACGAGTCCCATAAGTGCAGTTCAAGCTGGTGAGGTGGCAAGCACAAGTAGTGTCCCGCTGCCACCAAAAAGACAAACACAGGCCCGTCGTGCCCATAGTGCCCTTCCTGCTGCATTCGCCAATCCTAATTGGGAACCCACCGCTTCTGCAGCGCCCGTACTTCCCCCATTCCCATCCCCAACCAAATGCAGTCGGCTGCATGAGAGGCATTTTTATGTCCTCCCGAGTACCCCTACCCAACAAACCCCCCCAAAATAGATGTCGTGTCTGCAGCAAGCGCGGATATAGGCGTGACACCCGCTATTATTGTCCCTCCTGTCCTGACAATCCTGGTCTTTGCATTGGTGAATGTTTTGAACGCTACCATTCACTAGTTGAGTATTAGCGTAGGGTACAGCATTCCACAGACTAGGACACACTTTCACAGGGTCTCCCAAGATGCCATCGCATTTTGAGAGACCCGAACCTGGAACCGGTTACAGTTATAAAAGTTACAAGTTTGCAAAAAAAACACAAACAAAAATAAAAAAAAATAGTTGTCGTTTTATTGTTCTCTCTCTCTCTATTCTCTCTCTATTGTTCTGCTCTTTTTTACTGTGTTCTATTCTGCAATGTTTTATTGTTATTATGTTTTATCATGTTTGCTTTTCAGGTATGCAATTTTTTATACTTTACTGTTTACTGTGCTTTATTGTTAACCATTTTTTTGTCTTCAGGTACGCCATTCACGACTTTGAGTGGTCATACCAGAATGATGCCTGCAGGTTTAGGTATCATCTTGGTATCATTCTTTTCAGCCAGCGGTCGGCTTTCATGTAAAAGCAATCCTAGCGGCTAATTAGCCTCTAGACTGCTTTTACAAGCAGTGGGAGGGAATGCCCCCCCCCCACCGTCTTCCGTGTTTTTCTCTGGCTCTCCTGTCTCAACAGGGAACCTGAGAAAGCAGCCGGTGATTCAGCCAGCTGACCATAGAGCTGATCAGAGACCAGAGTGGCTCCAAACATCTCTATGGCCTAAGAAACCGGAAGCTACGAGCATTTTATGACTTAGATTTCGCCGGATGTAAACCGCGCCATTGGGAAATTGGGGAAGCATTTTATCACACCGATCTTGGTGTGGTAAGATGCTTTGAGGGCAGAGGAGAGATCTAGGGTCTAATAGACCCCAATTTTTTCAAAAAAGAGTACCTGTCACTACCTATTGCTATCATAGGGGATATTTACATTCCCTGAGATAACAATAAAAATTATTTAAAAAAAAATGAAAGGAACAGTTTAAAAATAAGATAAAAAAGAAAAAAAATAATAAAGAAAAAAAAAAAAAAAAAAAAAAAAGCACCCCTGTCCCCCCTGCTCTCGCGCTAAGGCGAACACAAGCGTCGGTCTGGCGTCAAATGTAAACAGCAATTGCACCATGCATGTGAGGTATCACCGAGAAGGTCAGATCGAGGGCAGTATTTTTAGCAGTAGACCTCTTCTGTAAATCTAAAGTGGTAACCTGTAAAGGCTTTTAAAGGCTTTTAAAAATGTATTAATTTTGTTGCCACTGCACGTTTGTGCGCAATTTTAAAGCATGTCATGTTTGGTATCCATGTACTCGGCTTAAGATCATCTTTTTTATTCCATCAAACATTTGGGCAATATAGTGTGTTTTAGTGCATTAAAATTTAAAAAAGTGTGTTTTTTCCACAAAAAATGCGTTTGAAAAATCGCTGCGCAAATACCGTGTGAAAAAAAAAAATGAAACACCCACCATTTTAATCTGTAGGGCATTTGCTTTAAAAAATATATATAATGTTTGGGGGTTCAAAGTAATTTTCTTGCAAAAAAAAAATATTTTTTCACGTAATCAAAAAGTGTCAGAAAGGGTTTTGTCTTCAAGTGGTTAGAAGAGTGGGTGATGTGTGACATAAGCTTCTAAATGTTGTGCATAAAATGCCAGGATAGTTCAAAACCCCCCAAATGACCCCATTTTGGAAAGTAGACACCCCAAGCTATTTGCTGAGAGTCATGTCGAGTCCATGGAATATTTTATATTGTGACACAAGTTGCGGGAAAGAGACAAAGTTGTCACTAAATGATATATTGCTCAAACATGCCATGGGGATATGTGAAATTACACCCCAAAATACATTCTGCTGCTTCTCCTGAGTACGGGGATACCACATGTGTGGGACTTTTTGGGAGCCTAGCCGCACACGGGACCCCAAAAACCAAGCACCGCCTTCAGGCTTTCTAAGGGCGTAAATTTTTGATTTCACTCTTCACTGCCTATCACAGTTTCGGAGGCCATGGAATGCCCAGGTGGCACAACCCCCCCCCCAAATGACCCCATTTTGGAAAGTAGACACCCCAAGCTATTTGCTGAGAGGTATAGTGAGTATTTTGCAGACCTCACTTTTTGTCACAAAGTTTTGAAAATTGAAAAAAGAAAAAAACATTTTTTTTCTGGTCTTTCTTCATTTTCAAAAACAAATGAGAGCTGCAAAATACTCACCATGCCTCTCAGCAAATAGCTTGGGGTGTCTACTTTCCAAAATGGGGTCATTTGGGGGGTTTTGTGCCATCTTGGCATTTTATGGCCTTCAAAACTGTGATAGGTAGTGAGGAGTGAAATCAAAAATTTATGCCCTTAGAAATCCTGAAGGCGGTGCTTGGTTTTCGGGGCCCCGTACGCGGCTAGGCTCCCAAAAAGTCCCACACATGTGGTATCCCCGTACTCAGGAGAAGCAGCTGAATGTATTTTGGGGTGCAATTCCACATATGCCCATGGCCTGTGTGAGCAATATATCATTTAGTGACAACTTTTTGTAAATTTTTTTTTTTTTGTCATTATTCAATCACTTGGGACAAAAAAAATAAATATTCAATGGGTTCAACATGCCTCTCAGCAATTTCCTTGGGGTGTCTACTTTCCAAAATGGGGTCATTTGGGGGGGTTTTGTACTGCCCTGCCATTTTAGCACCTCAAGAAATGACATAGGCAGTCATAAACTAAAAGCTGTGTAAATTCCAGAAAATGTACCCTAGTTTGTAGACGCTATAACTTTTGCGCAAACCAATAAATATACGCTTATTGACATTTTTTTTTACCAAAGACATGTGGCTGAATACATTTTGGCCTAAAGGTATGACTAAAATTTAGTTTATTGGATTTTTTTTATAACAAAAAGTAGAAAATATCATTTTATTTCAAAATTTTCGGTCTTTTTCCGTTTATAGCGCAAAAAATAAAAACGGCAGAGGTGATCAAATACCATCAAAAGAAAGCTCTATTTGTGGGAAGAAAAGGACGCAAATTTCGTTCGGGTACAGCATTGCATGACCGCGCAATTAGCAGTTAAAGCGACGCAGTGCCGAATTGTAAAAAGTGCTCTGGTCAGGAAGGGGGTAAAACCTTCCGGGGCTGAAGTGGTTAAATGGGAACTCCTCTTTAATCTGCCTGCCTCTGAGTGTTCCTCTTGGTTGTGAGTTCCCTGAAGGACAGAGTGAACATCATCTTCCTGTGACAACATCATTAGACATATTGTCTAAAATGTCTTTGTATTCTGTAGCATTCATTACCAGTACCCTTCACTGGAAACTCCTGTATAGGTATCCACATAATTTTGGTTATATTACAGTTTATACACTGGTTATATATAGATTTTCATATATTGCCACTATGCTGATTGCACTTTCTTACATACAGACAGCCACTAGAGGGAACTCTTTTATAACTGTATGTATGAAATATGTTTATGAAAATATGGCAAAGTATATAAAACATTAAAAATATGTAAGTTACTTTCAAGTAAACACCACAAGAAAAAAATAATATAAACATTCAATGAACATATACGATAGCTTCCAAACTAAACCGTGAATGTGACAGTGAGACTCTTACAAATACATCATTTAAACCTCTCTTACAACGGAAACAGCCGATTATAAGACTTCTGCCGAAATTCTTTTTTCATTCAACATATTTTCATTTATTAGTCACGTATTTGTCGGGCAAAAGACAATAAAGGAATCTTGACACATCACCTTCACTTCCTCTTTGAACGATGAAATCCCTGGAACTTTGTTCTCATGAAGCAGGTATCTCCCTGGAACAGGAAAAACAAGCCTCGTCTTTACTGCTGAAAATATTCCCCTGACTCTTCGCAAAAAGAAAAAAAAAAGAAAAGATTTTCGTGCCTTGACACAAATTTGGCAGAGCCCAAAAGCAGCACAGCAGGTGAGAAAAAAAAAGTGTAAAAATAGATTTCCATTTATTTCGACTAAACTGCAAGTCACAGAGCCATTAAATCTGATTAAAGCAATGCCGCCATCATTTCCAGACATTTTAAATTTTTTTCCACATACAAAAGATGTTAAAGAGTCATTCCAGGCACCAAGCATCATTCTGTAAATTGCTGCAAACATTAGAAAGTCCACTCATTTTACCTCCAGGCAGTTGTGGTGACATCATCACTGTGCTGTATAGCCTGTGCAGGGAGCAGAGCTGTGGGAGGGGCCCAGAAGGACCACCCATAATGGGCTGCAGGAGGGGGTGGAGACAAGACCAGTCACCCTGCACAAGGAGAGAGAGCAACAGTGACTGGTCTTTATTACAGGAAGCTCCTGCACAGAAAGAAGGAAGAAATACACAAAGCACACCCAGTAAGAATATTTATGCCTCTTGTATATAGACAATATTTGCTTATGTCAGAGTTCATCTTTACATACATTTTTTTTAAATAGAAGCAGTGTAAGGATCTGAATATATGACCAGGTAATGATATTTACTACTTTCTGTCATGAAACATATCCAATAAAATCAAATATCATTACAAACTTAGGCCAAAAACTATTCTGCTGCATGTCTTTGATTAAAAAATCCCAATAAGTGTATATTGATTGGTTTGTGTGAAAGTCTACAAACTATGGTATACTGTATACATAAGAAAATGCCTTAATGGGATGCCATTAAAGTTCATGTGCGTGTAAAGGCAGGCGTCCCAATACTTTTGGTAATATAGTGTATATTTGAAAATTGATAAATCCCGATGTACTCACAGCCTATCACATTTCTTGAGGCCCTAAAATGCCAGGACAGTACACATACACCCCAAATTACCTTTTTTGGAAGGTAGACAGTCAGGCATTTAGTAAGATGCATGGTGAGCTTTTTGAAGTTGTAATTTTCTTAAAATGAGGAAATTGAATAAAATGTATTTTTGTTTACATTTTTATTTTTTACATACTGTCACCAGCACAGTACAGTGTCATCATATGACTGATGTGGCGGTGATCAGGGACACTGACTGGTGACAGTATGTTTAAAAAAACAAAAAACATTTTTTTCATTCATTTGTTTCCTTTTTTTTTCATTTTTAACAGTTTTTTCCTTTTTACTATTTTTTTATATATTTTTTTATAACGGACTGAGGTCTCTGATTTTAACCACTTCAGCCCCGGAAGATTTTACCTGTGTAGCGCTGGTAGATTTGCAATCTACCGCATGTTAGGTAAATTTAGTAAATTGTGCGTTTGTAAGGTTAAAAGTTTGCCTCGGTTCCAGCTTGGCTGACGTTGTGTGTGCTTCCGTGCTGACCGGTGGGTGTCGCTGTTACCACTGGTCAGGGTTGGAAAGGCAACGTGTTGAAGCGAATGGATGCTCCTCTGTCCCGGTGGCACGCTCGGTGAGGTGGTCCTCTGAGTTGCATTCTGGTCGAGGGTATTTATGGGACAGACGCCATATTTTGGGGTTCGTTTTTCAGCCACCTGCTGGCCCTCCTGGCCGACAGGTATGCGTTAAGGAGCTACTTCGTGGTCCTCCGTTCCGGAGGCCCACGATACAGCGGCGCAGGGGTGGGTCCAGAGGCTTGCCTGGAGCCTACCACCGCGGCCGAGGAATGGTCCTGAGCTGTCGGTCCTGTGTGACGAAGCTGGACAACCGAGGAGATCCCAGGGGAGGACCCATCTTGGAGAGATCATGCGGCGTGCTGGTCTATAGAGGGGCCCGGTGACTCGGTTGGAGGAAGTATCCAAAAGTAAATATACAGCATAGTGTTGCCGGGTTGGCTTAAAGGTTCAGGCACTGTGACTGACTTTCACTACAGAAAATCTATACGTCCTATGGCAGAGGATCGTATGGATTTTATTCCCAACTAAGTCTGGCAGAGACTTTAATTCGTGCTGCGTGCTGGCTGCTAGACCGGTGAGAGAGGCCTATCCAGATGAGTAAGGAGTGTGTCCCACGAGGGGAGCGCATTTCCAATAGTGTTTGAATTCTACCAGGACATTTTGTCAAGAGAACCCTACCAGAGAATATTTGAGTTTCTTCTGCAAGTTTCCTTTCCACCTCTTTCCTGCTACTTCCTAAGTCGTTTGTTTAATAAAGCATTGAAAACGTACTCCAGTGTTGGTGCGTGTGTCATCCAGAAGTAAACTCAACGGAACCCCTAGACCCGGTGCCGGTGAAACAGAGGGAAGCAGAGTGAAGGTAACAAGCCGCTTAAACCAGCAGCTCCACCGTGAGTTAGTGCTACACCTGACTAGAGCACTTTTTGCGTTTCGGCACTGCGCCGCTTTAACTGACAATTGCGCGGTTGTGCGACATTGCACCCAAACAAAATTGACATCCTTTTTTTCTCACAAATAGAACTTTCTTTTGGTGGTATTTGATCACCTCTGTGATTTTTATTCTTTGCGCTATAAACAAAAAAGAGTGACAATTTTGAAAAAAAGTAGAGAAAATTGAGTACTGTCCGTGATACTTTTTTTATTTGCACTGACATACAATTTTTCAGGACAAGCTTTTGGGGTATGTCCCCTTCTTCAAGGTCCAAACAGTACTAATTCACCAATTTTTTAGCAGAATGTTAAAAAAAAAAAAATCTCTAAGGGAAAGGAGAAAAAAAAGAAAAACAAACATACAAATCAATGGTAATAAAGATAGCAGCAGAGTTAGTGAGATAAGACAGAGGGAGAGCTATAGACTGCTAGTCACAGAGACGGTCGAAAAACTTTAGTATAATGGGTAATGTAACCAATATCTAAATTTAGGCCATTATTTTTTGTATCAAAAAGAAATATCATTCTTAGTTAAAAAAAAGCAATATTTTTTACATTTTGCTATAATAAATATCCCCCAAAAATATTTTAAAAAAACAAATGTTTTTCTCAGTTTAGGCCAGTATGTAAACTTCTACATATTTTTGGTAAAAAAAATCGCACTAAGTGTATATTGATTGGTTTGCGCACAAGTTATAGCGTCTACAAAATAGGGGATAGTTTTATGTAATTTTTATTATTATTTTTTTCTTTACTAGTAATGGCAGCGATCTGCGATTTTTATCATGACTGAGACATTATGGCGGACACATTGGACACTTTTGACACTATTTTGGAACCATTGTCATTTATACAGTGATCAGTGCTATAAAAATGCACTGATTAATGTGTAAATGACACTGACAGAGAAGGGGTTAACCACTAGGGGGCGATGGAGAGGTTAAGTGTGTCCTAGGGAGTGATTCTAACTGTGGGGGGGGGGGTGGACTTCAACACACATGACAGCAATCACTGCTCCAGATGACAGAGAGCAGTGATCTCTGTCATGTCTAGATTGTAAGCTCTAGCGAGCAGGGCTCTCTGATTCCCTCCTGTATCGAATTGTATTGTAATTGTACTGTCTGCCCTAATGTTGTAAAGTGTTGCGTAAACTGTCGACGCTATATAAATCCTGTATAATAATAACTCCAAAGACATGCTGGTAGGTTAATTGGATCCTGTCTAAATTGTCCCTAGTATGTATGAATACGAGTTAGGGACCTTAGATTGTAACATCCTTGAGGGTAGGGACTGATGTGAATGTACAATGTATATGTAAAGCGCTGTGTAAATTGATGGCGCTATATAAGAACCTGAAATAAATAAATAAATAAATAAAATAATGTCACAAGGCAGAACAGGAAAATGCCCTGTTTACATAGGCACTTCCCCATTCGATGGCTCCGTGACACAATGGCCGGAAGACCAGCGGACATCGAGTCCGCCGGTCCCGCGGGCGTGGTCACCCTGTGTGCGGCGGGCACGCGCGCGCCCGCTAGCCCCGCCACTTAAAGGGGACGTACAGGTACGCCCATTTGCCCACCGCTGCCATTGTACCAACGTATATCAGTGTGCGGCGGTCGGCAAGTGGTTTTTAAAGGGGGGACTGAGGACTCGGATGTACTGGGTGGGGTCTGAGGACTGATACTCTGATGTTAAAGGGAGGCACCCCATTTTAGATTGGGGTACCTTGAGATTCTGCTTATTTTCAGAGGGTGCCATTACTGAAAAAAGGCTAAACAAGAAAAACACTATCCTAAAACATATTGGCTCTTCATTTTTTAGGACCCGGTGCACTTTCAGCTAGGACACACATAAAATGCCATGCATGTCAGTGTATTCACAATCTCTCTAAAATGAATGTACGTGTAGCTAGCCTGGTGAATATAAAGCTCCGTTTCTGGTTATATTTTAACTTCCAGGCAGTTGTAGCAGCTGAATACCTGGCTGCAGCTCCACAACAGCCCAAGTCTTGTCAGTCGGCAGAGTTTTTTACCGAGTGCACCTGCTGCACAGATGGTGATTTTACTGGCTGCCAGTCTGGAGAAACGTAACATATGTCCTTCTGAGATTGTGCCTGAAATAACTTTATCTGCTTTCTTTATGGAGTTCAACATTTGCAAATACGGCTTTCTACGCTGTGCTGACTTCTCGCTGACCTCTGCAGGAACACCATATAGCATGTGCAAGTCGCACAGCCTCTTTGTCCATAACTTGGATGCACACCGCGTGACTGCAACTGAGAGCGCATAAATTTGCAGAGAGCGCATAATTAAAAAGTGTTCTGCAGTCAGACATTCAAATTTGACATTAAAAAAATGCCACTTTCATAATATATGTAATAATGTAATTGCTAGATCATTTCACAAACAAATGTTAAAAGAGGTAACTTGGTATTGCATTTGCTACCGACAGCCAGCTGTAACGTTCCAAAAATCTAAAAATGTTCAAACTGTTTGCTTACAACCATGACTAGAGTACATTTTTTTTTAATGCAAGATTTACCAAAATGTATATCTCCTTGCATGTACAGTTGGCTTACTGATTTTTCCAGAAAGCTGCACAGTGTTTGAAGTCAAATTTCATGTATCCCCAGCATCATCCAAGGTTTTTCTGATTTATGCCTTTTATCTTTTGTGATATACAGTATTGACCAAGGGTAGTAAATGGATACTGGTGATGCAGTGTTTCTCTTTTAAACTTTATACAAAAATGCAAAGCTGTACCTGCAAAATAATAGGGTCACTTTACTCCATGGAACACATGAACATGTACACTCACTGGCCACTTTATTAGGTACACCTTGCTGGTAGCGCGTTGGACCCCCTTTTGCCTTCAGAACTGCCTTAATTCTTCGTGGAATAGATTCAACAAGGTGTTGGAAACATTCCTCAGAGATTTTGGTCTATAGTGTCATGATAGCATCACGCAGTTGCATATTTGTCAGCTGCATATCCATGATGCAAATCTCCCGTTCCATCACATCTCAAAGGTGCTCTATTGGATGAGATCTGGTGAGTGTGGAGGCCATTGGAGTACAGTGACCTCATTGTCATGTTCAAGAAACCAGTGGTGAGATAATTTGATCTTTGTGACATGGTGCATTATCGTGCTGGAAGGAGCCATCAGAAGATGGGTACACTGTAGTCATAAGGGATGGACATGGTCAGCAACAATACTCAGGTAGGCCGTGGCTTTTAAACAATGCTCAATTGGTACTAAGGGGCCTAAAGTGGGCCAAGAAAATATCCCCCACATTATTACACCACCACCAGCCTGAACCATTGATACAAGGCAGGATGGATCCATGCTTTCATGTTGTTAAAGCGGGGGTCCACCTACATCATCTAAAAAAAAAAATATTAAAAGCCAGCAGCTACAAATACTGCAGCTGCTGACTTTTAATACATGGCCACTTACCTGTCCCAGAGTCCAGCGATGTCGGCAGGCGACGCCGAGAACCCGCTTGGTTCTCGGCAGCTGCCGTCGCCATCCTAGGTGAGGGAATCAGGAAGTGAAGCGTTGCGGCTTCACTTCCCGGTTCCCTACTGCGCATGCGCGAGTCGCGCTGCGCGTCCCAAGTGGTCCCCGCTCTCTCCTGGGAGCTGTGTGTTTCCCAGGAGACAGTGCGGAGGGACAGGAAGAGGCATAGACTCCCATGGGAGTCTATGCCGGAAGTGGGTGCAAATACCTGTCTTAGACAGGTATCTGCACCCCCCTCCCCCCTGAAAGGTGCCAAATGTGACACCCCGGAGGGGGGGAGGGTTCCAAAAAGCGGAAGTTCCATTTTTGTGTGGAACTCCGCTTTAAGTCAAATTCTGACCCTACCATCTGAATGTCCCAGCTAAAATCGAGACTCATCAAACCAGGCATGGCTCTTCCAATCTTCTATTGTCCAATTTTGGTGAGCCTGTGCGAATTGTAGCCTCACTTTCCTGCTCTTAGCTGACAGGAGTGGCACCTGGTGTGGTCTTCTGCTGCCGTAGCCCATCTGCTTCAAGGTTCAATGTGTTGTGCGTTCAGAGATGGTATTCTGGATATCTTGGTTGTAACAAGTGGTTATTTGAGTTATGCCGCGTACACACGAGCGGACTTTACGGCAGACTTTGCCCGGCGGACTGGATTTCGTCGGACAATTCGATGTGTGTGGGCTCCAGCGGACTTTGTTTTCTCAAAAGTTGGACGGACTTAGATTTGAAACTTGTTTAAAATTTATCCGACGGACTCTTCTTTCTAGCAGACAAACCGATCGTCTGTGTGCTAGTCCGACAAACTCAAACTGACGCATGCTCTGAAGCAATTACAAGACGGAAGCGCTCGGTCTGCTAAAACTAGCCTTCGTCTTGAAGCTAGCACATTCCTCTTCTGTCGTCTTTAATACAGCCTTTTTTTTAGGATTGATAATGCGAGAGGAATGAAGTTGTTTTTCTGCTTTATATTCACACAGAGTTCTCACAAACTACTTTCTTCATGATTTATCCTCCTGCCATGACTAATATAATATTTTGTAAAAGCCAGATCTCCATAACTTATAAATTTTAAAATCGATTTTGGACTAATTTTATTTATTTTTTTTTATTTCAACACTTAGCTATTTTACAATGTGTGTGAAATGCTAATCACATTTTTTGTGTGTATTTTCAAGTTACCACAATTAACATTCATATTTTGTGTTGTTTTAATGAACCTTAATGAGGTTGTTGTCCCTTGTTCATTAGACATAGGGGGGTGTATTTAACAAAGGCAAAATCATTTTTCACTACAAGTGCTAATTATACATTGAATTCCACAGAAAGAGCATTTTGAAGTGCGTTTGCTGTGGATCCGAGGGGCACATGCAAGGAAGCCCAAAAAAAAGCAAATAATTTTTATTTGACATGTTTTTCGGAATAAATCAGCAGAGCTTCCCCGAATTTAAGCTCTTCCCCTCAGATTTTCAGCGACTGCACTTCCAACAAGTGCACTTGCTGTGCAATTTCTCAAGTGAACGTTTCACTTGATATTCTAAATGATTTAAGCCTTTTGTCAAAAACACACATAGGGGTTGATTTCCTAAAGGGAAAAAGACTGTGCACTTTGTAAAGTGCAGTTGCCCTCTGCAAGAGCAGTTTCTCCCAAGCTTTATTAAATGTGAAGCAGCTCTGCTGACTTCCATCATCCAATCATGTTCAAGCAAAAATGTTTTTTTTTAATTTTACTTGCACAGGATTGGGTACTCTTTGCAAAGTCAAGCTTTTAAATAATTTCTGATGCTCTGGAGCAATTGCACTTGCAGAGGGCAACTGCCCTCTGCAAAGTGCACAGACTATTTGCTTTTCTCAAATCAACCCCATAGTCTTTTGGACCTGTACCTGCCTACTCCCAAACAAAATGGCGTTTTTTAATCAAAAGACATAGGCAAGAATGTAAGGTAACCAAAAATGTATTTATTTTATTAGCAAAAAAATTAGGAAGGCAACACTGGAGACACTTTTAGAATCTGTGAAGCCTTTCGTCCCCCAGGACACACATCAAGTTTGAGGACAAGAAAATTGCTATCTTGCGACTATAGGGAGCACAGGGAGCACAGTCAGAACAGACAGAAACCAGGCAATCACTTTCGACTCTTCCGTGGAGCCTTCCCTCCACGCTTCTCTGCAGCCTTCCCTCCACGCTTCTCTGCAGCCTTCCTTGGAGGTTGTGCCTCTGGTGGTGTACTTGGGGCAGGAGGAGGAGGAGGAGTGGCTTCATCTGCCAGATACGTGGTAGCAGTAAGCTCCCCTCTCAAGCCCTTCTGGTAAGCCTCAAAAATTAGACCCTCACAGAGGAGGCGTTGGCCCTTTTCCAAATCCAGCAATCTGCTGGCTATATAGGTGCCATACGCCTCCTCTGCATTGGGTGGTTTGCTCAGGATGAGGCTTGCTTCCCGTATGAGGTCTAGGGATTCCTGCTCTGTTGGTGTCATTCTCCTGGGCCTTTTGTGGAGAATGCGGGAGGCACCTGACACTCCGTGCGGCTTCTACTTGGCCCAGCCACAGCCTCCTCCTCTCTCCCACTGGGCAAGGCCTCCTCCTCTCTCCCACTGGGCAAGGCCTCCTCCTCTCTCCCACTGGGCAAGGCCTCCTCCTGGCTGAGGTCATCCTGTGTAAAAAAAAGGGACATAAGTTGTAATTTTCTGTTATGCAATCACACACAATTTTCAGCTCATAACTTTCAAATATAATTACACAAAATAGTAAAGGCTATCTATTTGACAACACCATTATTTCAGATGATCAACAAGATCTGAAGTGAAGTATATATTTGGCCACTACTGTCTAGTGATATGTCTACATATTACTCTTTGTGCAGAAGTGATTTTTTAGGAAGCACTTTCAAAATTAACACCTTAACATCATTAATAACATTTACACAATCCCAAATTAAAAAAAAAAGGATACCTGGCTGAAGCTGGGCGCATCAACTTCATCAATGCTGAAAAGGCCCAATTCATCCTGGGACTCCTCAGCTGGGGTGGAGGTGGATGGAAGGCTGGAGGGAAGAGTGGAAGGAAGGCTGGAGGGAAGGGTGGGGGGAAGGGTGTAAAGTGATTGCCTGGCTTCGGTCTGGTCATCCAGGAATCGCATTTTGTTGTAGTACCACAACTTGGGTACATATACTTGGTCAGCTGCTGCCCCGGATCTGAGCGACTCCTGGATTTTTTTGTGTTCCCGCTTATACATGTTTTGCAAGATACCAATCTTCTTGTCCACAAACTTGAGGTCTGCCTGGGGGAGTCGAGTCTTCACAAACTCTAAAAGTGTGCCCAGTGTTGCCTTCCTAACATCCCGATTATAATATAGGGGGTGTTTGACCTCCCACAGGTTTTTCTTGTCCTCATAGAGCTCAATAAATTGGCACAAAAATTCTTCCTCTTTAAAGGGATTCATTTTTTCTGCAAGACAAGACACAAGATCCAAACTTAAATGTCAGTCCCAAATCACAGGATTAGTTTGGGTTGTAATCTAGGGGACACATACACACACACACACACACACACACACACACACTTTAATCTTACCTTCGTTTGTGCCGCTCGCTACTTCCGCACGGACATACGTAGGCCAGCGTAATAGCTTTATATACACTGCGCATGTGTCATGCTCCGCCTGCGTCGCCCGCCCCTGACGTTCGTAAGTACGATTTGGCCCCGCCCCTTCACTCTTCATTGCGCAGTGGGAGTAGATAGCAAAAGATGGCGGAGAGATTAAGTGGAAGTAGCGCGGAGGAAAGCCCGGAGCCCCAAACATCCACATCCCGGAGGAGATATAAGGCCACCAACATGGCTTTTGAAGAGATGGTGGAGATGGTGTCCATATTGAGAAGGGAGGACTACGATGGCAAAAAAGGACCGTACACACGACCGAATATGAGGAAGGACAAAATAATGTCCTCAGTTGTCACCGCTCTTGAAGAGAAATTTGGTACAAAACGTTCGAAAGAACAATTGCGGAAGCGGTGGTCTGACATCAAAAGTCGGGAGCCAGAACAATATTGGCGAATAAAGAAGCTGCTTAAAAAAGGTAAGTACTTGTGTTTTACTATTGAGATACTGAACTTGCATGCTGATCCTTATTTTTGGCGTTTTTTCTGCATCGTTCGTAAAGACCGTTCTTTAGAATAGATATGATACTTTCTAAAGTGGCGTTATTTTTTCGCCAAATACGATGGGACAGGGTTGGACATACATTTATGTCTTGCTAATTTGTCGAATTCCCACAATGAGTTGATGTGGTGTAGATGTGTTTGAAAATATAATGCTTCATCAAAAATGATTCAGTGTAATGTAGGGACAGGACACATCAGCTGTTTCCACATCTGGACTCACGAGCACTATAGTGTACTATGTGACCATAAATACATTTTAGAGGGGTAATACACATAGGAGATCATTGAGGTGTCAGCATCTGTGAAACTTGCCCGAAAAAGAGCATTCTTTATAATTTTTGTTCAGAGGTAATGTTCATCCTGTCTTCAACATTTATTATGATGAAAAATTGGCCACAAATCATAACCAACGTTTAACTTTATTTATTAAAAGCTAAAAGATCAGTGTGTTTTAACTATACCTTTTGTTCAATTCTCATAGGGGAGAAAAGACTCAGACAACAGTCCAAGGATCTCAGGACCCCCCCCAAGTCACCAGCCTCAGGCCGAAGATACCCCAAGCCCCAGCCCAAGACCACGCCCACCCGACGACCTTGAGGAAGGAGAGGTGGAGGAAGTGTGCGAGGTTTCAAGCCCACCAAGTGAGTGACTGACACCCCAGCTTGAGTTACTGTATTTTGGCGTGCATATTGTAAACCTTGTTTTTATTCACTCATTTTAGTTGAGTTTCTGGTTGTGGAAGGCCAAGCGGCAGAGCACTTCACCACAGACAGTGCGCAAAGACTAATTGGCCAGATAATGCTGTGGAATGGCCAGATCGATACAATGCGTGACCAAATTCACAGCATGCAACTTCGCCTGGACTCCATGCAACAGGAAATGAAGAACATGATTGATGTCATTTCCTTGGGAAGTTGTTTTGTTTTAAATATTGTATTTTAAATTTTTGGGGTATACCCAAATTTACATTGTGTGATGCACACGGTGTGTCATCATGTGCTATCTTCCATCATGGGTTAGCAATGTACTTGTTTTGTGTTTGCAACCCCTTCATCCTGAAAAATCTTTGGTGGTGAGAGGAACCAAAAATGGGATTGCACACACAAAACACGTACATTGCTCACCCATGATAGGAGATAGCACATGTTGACTTGACCCTTTTGTAAAGCTCAATTTTGAGCATCTTATAAATGAACAATTTCTGCAAGGGTGACATTACATGCACCGTTCTCTAAATATTGAACTTTGTAAGTTAATTTATTTTTGGTTTTGTTTATAAAAACACTGTTGTGTATGTAAATCTTTTTATATAAAAGTCTATATATTTGTGAAAATATGCCTTGAATAATTTAGTAAACAAAATTTTTTTTACATAACGTAAAATAATTAAAAAAAAAATCAAACTAAAAAAAAAAAAAAAAAATTTTGGTTAAAAAATGCACCTTTCAATGTGCACAAAGTAAAAATTTTTACGCTATACAATGTGTGTGGCTGATTCTTGAAGTCAAATTTTGTGGTTTCTTTTTGTGGGCCTGATTAACTAAAGCTAAATGCACTTGACACTACTACAAGTGCACTAGGAGACAGACATAACTTAAATGTAAACAACAATAAAAACAAGATATTTAGATAAACCAATTTTCTTTTTTATTTTTGTAAGAAACTTACAGCTGTTGCTGAATAGCAATGGCCCCCCGACCATTAAAATAATTTACATAACGGTCACGCACTTGACGTGCGGTTCGGGGGGCCAAGCCAATACGGCCAATTTCTAGGCCTGTCAAAGTGCTATCCTGATCCAGTCTGGCCTCAGGCCCAACAGAGGATAGATATGTAGCTGAATGTCTCCTTAAAAAGTTATGCAAGATGCAGCAAGCAAGGATGACGTAGTTTATTTTATAGTCCGCCAAATTAATTGAAGTAAGGAATAAACGGAACTGGCTGGCCAGAATCCCAAAGGCATTCTCCACAACTCTTCTTGCTCTGGCCAGCCGATAATTAAATACCCTCCTCTCAGGGGTGAGTGTCCTTTGGGGGAACGGCCTCATCAAGTTCTCACCGAGAGCAAATGCTTCATCAGCAATAAAAACTGAGGGGAGTCCATCCACATTCTCGTCATCAGGTGGCAATTCCAGGCCACCGGTCTGGAGACGATGGCACAGCTCGGTCTGTGCAAAGACTCCTCCATCAGACATCCGGCCGTTCTTACCCACATCCACAAACATAAACTCCAAATGTGCCGAGACCACCGCCATCAAAACTACACTATGGAACCCCTTGTAGTTATAGAAATAAGACCCCGAATGCGGTGGTGGCACAATCCGGACATGCTTCCCGTCAATCGCCCCTACACAGTTGGGAAAGTCCCAATGGTCAGCGAACTGGGAGGCCACAGTCTGCCATTCCTGTGTACTTGAAGGAAACTGTGGAGTGCAAAAAAAATAAGATAAGGACTTTAAAAAAAAAAATGTATATCAGATTACACCAAAACATTAGTAAACAACAGCAGTCAAATATTATTAATATGTGTGTTTGTAATTGAAATGTTTAAAAACATAAGGCACACTTATAAGATTACTCACCCCCTCTGATGGCCCATTGATACATTTGAATGTGGGGGGAGGGGTTCTAATTAGGTTAACAAACACACCTGACTGGTTGAAACATTTGTGGGGTGGGGGAGGGGTTCTAATTAGGTTAACAAACACACCTGACTGGTTGAAACATTTGTGGGGTGGGGGAGGGGTTCTAATTAGGTTAACAAACACACCTGACTGGTTCAAACATTTGTGGGGTGGGGGAGGGGTTCTAATTAGGTTAACAAACACACCTGACTGGTTGAAACATTTGTGGGGTGGGGGAGGGGTTCTAATTAGGTTAACAAACACACCTGACTGGTTGAAACATTTGTGGGGTGGGGGAGGGGTTCTAATTATGTTAACAAACACACCTGACTGGTTGAAACATTTGTGGGGTGGGGGAGGGGTTCTAATTATGTTAACAAACACACCTGACTGGTTGAAACATTTGTGGGGTGGGGGAGGGGTTCTAATTAGGTTAACAAACACACCTGACTGGTTCAAACATTTGTGGGGTGGGGGAGGGGTTCTAATTAGGTTAACAAACACACCTGACTGGTTCAAACATTTGTGGGGTGGGGGAGGGGTTCTAATTAGGTTAACAAACACACCTGACTGGTTCAAACATTTGTGGGGTGGGGGAGGGACAAACAAGACAATGGAGCAGACAATATACATTGTTCAAGGGACTATAGGCTAGAGATATAAATGGACCCAGCATTGCATGGTGGGGAGGTTAATGAAAGAAATTATGCATGTAGGGCAATAAATAATTAAAATAGGCATGCACGAAGATAAAGGGGACATTCACAGCAGATTGAAAGCATGGCAATTAGGTAAAGAGGACAGTTCTACAATACATCAAAAAACATTTAATACATATCATGTAATGTTAAAGGATAAAACTTACCTTCATATATTCCTTCTGCAGGACCTGAATAATAGCAGAACAGGTCTCTGGGATTATGATCCCCAGAGCCTGGGGGGAGATGCCTGTTGAGAACTTCAAGTCCTGAAGACTTCTCCCTGTCGCCAAGTAACGTAACGTGGCAACTAGCCTCTGCTCCGCACTGATGGCTTGCCTCATGCAGGTATCCTGCCTGCTGATATAGGGGGTCAGCATAGCCAGCAGACACTCAAAGACGGGGTCCGTCATCCTGAGAAAATTCCTGAAATCCTCAGGATTATTCTCACGGAGCTCACGGAGCAAAGGCATATGACAGAACTGGTCACGCTGGCGCAACCAATTCTTGGTCCATGAACTCCTCCCCACCCTGTTCATGGACTGGACTCGGGTCAAAGTATTAACCCCAACACCAAGTCCCCACACAGCACGAACTCGAGAACGAGAACGTCCACGCGACATGGCTTCAAAACGGTCGGCTGCTCAAACAAACAAACTTATAACAAACGCACTGAAGAACAGCAAGGCCTATGAAGAACGACCTGAAAATCAGGAACGAGCGGACCAGAACGGCCTGCAAGGCAGGTTACGAACTGACCAACACGCACTGAAAAGCAGATACAAACCTCACAAGCACAAACTGAACCGCAGAAAACGAACGAAATAATCTGAAGTGTGAAAAGCGCGAATCGTCTCTAACCAAACTTCTACTAACACGAGATAAACACGAGATTAGCAGAAGGAGCCCAAAGGGTGCCGTAGTGGGGCTTGAACTTGCCTTTTTCTAGTCCCGTCGTACGTGCTATACGTCACCGCGTTCCAAACCAGCGGACTTTTGCAGTGAGCGTGTGTGGCCAAGTCCGTCCGTTTTTAAGTCCAGCGCAAGGAGCCAACAAAGTCCGACGAAAAATCCGCCGGGCAAAGTCCGCCGTAAAGTCCGCTCGTGTGTACGCGGCATTACTGTTGCCTTTCTATCATCTCGAACCAGTCAGTCCATTCTCCTCTGACCTTTGACATCAACAAGTCATTTATATCCACACAACTGCCACTCACTGGATACTTTCTCTTTTTCGGACCATTCTCTGTAAACCCGAGAGATGGTTGTGTGTGAAAATCCCAGTAGATCAGCAGTTTTTGAAAAACTCAGACCAGCCCGTCTGGCACCAACAACCATGCCACGTTCAAAGTCACTTAAATCCCCTTTGTTCTGATGCTCGGTTTGAACTTTTGAAGTCATCTTCACCACGTCGAGTTGCTGCCAGGTGATTGGTTGACTTGTGTTACCAAGCAATTGAACAGGTGTATAAAGTGCCCGGTGAGTGTACATACTTTCTGTTGGGTTTCTCGCCCCTCTGATTAATGCCCATCCAAAAGCACACAACAAAAATGGGAAGCTGTACCTGCATAATAATAGGGTCACTTTACTCTATGGAGTATATGAATGTGAATTTGCTCTCTCGTGGGTTTCTCGCTCCTTTGATCTACCAACATCCAAGAAAAACACACAGCATACGGGTATGGGTAACAGGCGACGGTTGCCCTGCCTCATCCCAATGCAGCCCCAGGTTCCTAAAACAATCCCAAGACCCGAGCGCTGTCATATAAGGGCGGTGAGAGTGTGTATAGCATTGTGTAAATTTTAAGTAACAATTGCACTAATATGGCTACAACCACCTTAGACATACACAAAAATGTCAGATGGAATAGCAGTGGGAAAATTAGTTATTATTATTATACAGGATTATATAGCGCCGACAGTTTACGCATCGCTTTACAACATTAGGGCAGACAGTACAAGTACAATACAATTCAATACAGGGGGGAATCAGAGAGCCCTGCTCGTTAGAGCTTACAATCTAGGAGGGAGGGTCAAGTTATACAAAAGGGCAGGGGCGGACTGATAACTCATGGGGCCCCCCGGGCAATAGGAGATTATGGGGCCCCCAGGCAATCAGAGATTATGGGGCCACACAGTATACACACACACAGTATACAATCACACTGTATACACATACATGTACACACAGTATACACAGACAGATGTAAAAAAAACACAGATTTATACATATTGTCCCTGGTTTTACTAAGACTGGCAACCCTGATGGGGCCCCCTAGTGGCCCAGGGCCCTCGGGCAGTGCCCGAGTGGCTCAATGGTCAGTCCGCCCCTGCAAAAGGGTAATAGCTGTGGGGGATGAGCTAATGGGGAAAATAGTGCAGTTGTTAGATGGAGGCAGGATCGCCTAAAAGTGGATAAATTTGGAGACAGTCTGACCGATTGGGGTAGCGAATTCCAGAGGATGGGCGAGGCTCAGGAGAAGTCCTGGAGGTGGATATGGGAGGAGGTGATAAGGGAGATAGAGAGCATGAGATCTTGGGAGGAACAAAGAGGATGATTAGGTTGGTATTTTGAGACTAGGCTAGTGATGTAGCTGGGGGCAGAGTTGTGGATGGCTTTGTAACTTATTGTTAGTATTTTGAATTTAATTTGTTGGGCGAGTGGCAGCCAATGGAGGGATTGGCAGAAAGGGGTAGCAGACACAGAGGATTCCCAGGTCATGGCACGGAAACAGCACTTCTAAAAGTATGGGACGATGCACTTGAAGCAGCAGATGACGGAGAGTCTTGTCTCCTGGTACTGTTAGACCTCAGCGCAGCATTTGACAAAGTGGACCACAATACTCTACTTGGCCGGCTCACAGAAGTAGCAGGAGCCACAGAGTCTAGTCTAAAATGGTTCGCATCCTTCTTAGAGAATCGCTCGCAGACAGTGAAACTAGGAGCATTTACCTCGGAAACCCGGGCAATCTCCTGTGGAGTCCCTCAGGGCTCCCCCTTGTCGCCAGTGCTATTCAACATTTACATCCGCCCTCTCCTCAATATCATCAGAAAATCAGATCTCTGCTTCCATTCATACGCGGACGATACCCAAATCTACTTTCGGATCACCGGACAAAAAGACCACCATCAGCAACTAGAGAAATGCCTCACTTCAATAGATAACTGGATGACCATTAGTTCCCTCAAACTCAACGGGTCAAAAACAGAACTTCTCTACCTGCACGCTAACCAAAATCCCAAAACCAAGACTCCATGGACACCCCCCGCCATCTTCGGACAAACCATTTCACCGAGCACCAAGGCAAAAAGTCTTGGAATTATCTTGGACCCAGAAATGACAATGGATGCGCAAATAGGATCAGTAGTTAGTGGATCGCACCATCTCCTCCGCAAGCTACGCAGACTCATCCCCTTCATCCCAGAAGATGACAAAGCAGCAGTAGTTGGAACAATCATTAATTCCCGTCTCGATTACGCAAACTCACTCTACCTAGGATTACCCCAATATCAGCTTACGCGCCTACAGGCCATTCAAAACGCAGCGGCAAAACTAATAACAGGAAAAAAACCTTGGGAGACCATTACTGAGGAGCCTACACTGGCTAACAGTAAAGAATCGGATCACTTTCAAGATGCTCTGCCTCACCCACAAATGTATACATGGAAACGCCCCTCAATACCTCCGAGAGAAAATAAAACATTACACACCGAATCGCAATCTGTGATCATCTAGCCAAAACCTCCTCCTCATTCCCAAATACCGCTACAAAGCAAGGGGAGAACGAAGATTTGCAGTCCAGGGACCTCAGCTATGGAACACTCTTCCGACTCACATCCGCATGGAAGAAAACCATCTGGCTTTCAGGAAAAAACTCAAGACCTACTAGTGAAGCTTGACAACACAACGCATTAGCACCTTGAGGCGATTCAGTTCGCATTTGCAGCGCTTTACAAATCATTCATTCATTCATTCACAGAGCGGTTTGTAAGGTGGATGAGTCTGGCAGCAGCATTCATGATGGACTGAAGGGGGGATAGTCTATTTAAAGGTAAGCCAATGAGGAGGGAGTTACAGTAGTCAAGGCAAGAGATAACCAGGAAGTGAATCAGGAGCATTGTAGTTTCATTGGTTAGAAAGGGACGTAGTTTAGAGATCTTGCGGAGGTTGAGGCGGCAAGCTTTGGAAAGTGATTGGATGTGGGGCCGAAAGGAGAGTTCAGAATCCAGGATAACACCTAGCACCCTGACATGTGGGGATGGGTGAATGGTTGTGCCATTCCTCTTGACAGATAAGTCAGGGGAAGAGGCACGTGGGGGAGAATATTATAAGCTCAGTTTTGGACAAGTTGAGTTTGAGGAAGTGGTGTGACATCCATACAGATATGTCTGTTAGTAAGTTAGTGATGTGTGAGGAGACTGATGGAGTGAGTTGAGGGATGAGTTGAAGGTAAGTACATGTATGTTATGCTCCATACAGTAAAGTAAACCTGTTGCTTTGCTCAGCAGGTTCACCTTAAAGTGTATGTCAGAAAATTAAAAAAATATATGCAATACATATCTGCAACATATGCATTTTTGTCTGTTTTATCAGTTTAAAAATATTGCAAGTACAAAAAAATATCTGAAGTTCTTCTAGAAATCCAGTGTGCTCCTAGCTTCCTTTTGGGGCTTACAGCACAGTTCCTTTCTTGCACTGAAATCCCAACCAATATTGCCAGCCCCACCCGTTGAACTACAGAACTCCACCTACCCATCACCTCTTCTTGTCTCTCTTCACATGTCTACGTTCTTTCCCAGCAAAACAATACTGTCGCCTTACTATCAAGAGCCTATCCGCACACTGTTTGTAGGGAAAGGTCTCTTGGAAGATGTAGTTCTGGGGGTGTGGGCAAGGCTAGCAGTACCCTAGTGGGGAAAATGTAGAACTGCACTCGCTAAAGCCTGAATCATAAGCAGGAGCTGCGATCATGTGACATCAACATTAACCACTTCCCTACCCGCCCATAGTCATATGACGTCCACAGATGGGATCTCCCATCCTGGGTGGGCGTCATATGACGTCCTGGGATTCCCGGCCGCCTAGGGGGCGCGCGCGCGCCGCCGGGAGCGCGCGCGCACGCCCGCCGCGTTCCTCGGGACCCGGTGCGTGTGCCCGGCGGCCGCGATGTCCGCCGGGCACCCGCGATTGCCCGTTAACCGGGCCGGCATGTGGATCTGTGTGTGTAAACACACAGATCCACAGCCTGTCAGCTCTGAGGAGAGCGATCTGTGTTCCCAGAACGGAGGAACACTGATCGGTCTCCTCCCCTTGAGCGTCCCCTCCCCCTTCAGTTAGTAATCACTCCCTAGGAAACATATTAACCCCTCCCCGCCCCCTAGTGGTTAACCCCTTCACTGCCTGTCACATTTACACAGTAATCAATGCAATTGTATAGCATTGATCGCTGTATAAATGTGAACGGTCCCAAAAATGTGTCAAAAGTGTTCGATGTGTCCGCCATAATGTCGCAGTCACAAAAAAAAATCGCGATCACCGCTAAAAAAATAAATAAAATTTTTTTTTTTTAAATGCCATAAATCTATCCCCTATTTTGTAGACGCTATAACTTTTGCGCAAACCAATCAATATACGCTTATTGCGATTTTTTTTTACCAAAAATATGTAGAAGAATACGTATCGGCCGAAACTGAGGAAAAAATTAGTTTTTTTTAAAAAAAATTGGGATATTTATTATAGCAAAAAGTAAAAAATATTGTGTTTTTTTCAAAATTGTCGCTCTTCTTTTGTTTATAGCGCAAAAAAAAAAAACCGCAGAGGCGATCAAATACCACCAAAAGAAAGCTCTATTTGTGGTGAAAAAAGGACGTCAATTTTTTTTGGGTACAACGTCGCACGACCGCGCAATTGACGTTTAAAGTGCGACAGCGCTGAAAACTAAAATTTGGCCTGGGAAGGAAGGGGGTGAAATTGCCCTGTATTGAACCGCGGTCTCCAGACTTTAGAAGCAAGCAGCAACTTGCACGGTTAACTCCTTGTAATCCATGGCCATACTCTTCACACTGTTAACACTAAGCACTCTGGGCACAGCTACTGTTAGAGAACACCACTTCCCCACCAGCTGTGCAGCATTTCTGAGCCAGTACCGCAGAGCATGTACCCATCTCCACCAACTCAGCCATCTTTCTCTCAGTGACATATATAAATGTTGCTACTGGATACAGGAAATGCACTTCTTCTATTCTCCGCACTTGCTTTCTCTTTCCCGGGGCCTCGCTATGTCTCTTTCTCCCGTGACTCCAGCCTGGGTCCCTAGGTACTCTTTGCCATGGGTCCGGTCCAAACAAGTGGGAAGCCAGCCACTAGTGAAGGAGCCAAGCACAAAACAACCATCACTAAAAGAGAAACCATCACCTTGGTCTTGTCACCCATCTTTTGGTTGGTTGGCTGCTTTGGCATGTGACATAGACATTATAGTCATTATTAGCAATGGCTAACTAGCTTCCTCTGGACAGCATTCTGCTCATTAGACCCATGTACTATATCTTCTCTAACTTCAGTCCCCTATTTATAAGCCCTGTTCTTTTGATACGCCATGCATGCACCCCTTGAGAGACTTCAGACCAGCAACTCAAATGAACAAACAAAGATCCTTTACTGAGGTAATCGCAAATGACAAATAATAGTTCTCAAAGACATCTTCCACACAGTTTTCTATACAAAGCTCTCTACTGCCCCATAAAGTGACTAGGCAGCTGGCAAAGTCCATAAAAGCAATTAATTCAAGGCAAAAGTCCAGAACAGACAGTATATCCATAAAAGGCAACCATAGTTCTTTAAAGTTCATGATCTAGCAGTAATTCACAAAGGCAGCAAAGTCCATAACTGACGTGTAAGTCCATCAGGGTCTACAGGCTCCAGACCCCCTGGGAACCCCGACTGAGCTCCCATCACCCCCCAGATGGGTGATCCACTCTGGCAGAGTGACAGCTACATGTTGGCAAACTTTCCCCAGGAACCACTCTAGGGCATTCCAGTGAGCCCTATTTCTATGGTATGACCTGCAGCAGTAACCTTGAAGAAGGTAACTGGGGGAGCGGCAACCCCTCCTCAGTTACCCCTAGCTCAGCAGATCAACCTGAGGACACAGTGCAACATCAAGACATTATAACAATTTTACCTGGCTGGCCCAATTAACTTGAAGGCATAAACACAGACAGGAAAAACACATTAACCCTTCAGAACCCTCTTCCCTTCAGAACCCTCTTGATTGGAGATTAAAAAAGGGGAATGCCTGGATATGCATTGGTTCCAGGTAGTGCCTCGGATGTTAACTTCTTGAGCTCTGGAAGGTTTTACCCCCTTCATGACCAGAGCATTTTTTTGCTATTCAGCACTGCGTTATATTAGTTAGCAATTGCTCGGTCATGCAACGCTGTACCAAAATTACATTTTCATCATTTTTTTCACACAAATAGAGCTTTCTTTTGGCGGTATTTGATCACCACTGTTTTTTGTTTATTTTTTTGTGATATAAATGAAAAAATCTAAAATTTCGAAGAAAACAACATTTTCTACTTTCTGTCATAAAACATATCCAATAAAATCAAATTTCATCATAAATTTAGACCAAAATGCATTCTGCTACATGTCCTTAGTAAAAAAAAATCCCAATAAGTGTATATTAATTGGTTTGTGTGAAAGTTATAGCGTTTATAAACTATGGGATATATATTTGAAAATTGATCATTTCTGATGTACTGACTGCCTCATTTCTTGAGGCCCTTAAATACTAGGACAGCACAAATTCCCCCCAAATGACCCCTTTTTAGAAAGCAGACAATCTGAGGTATTTAGTAAGAGCCCTTTCACACTGCAGCGTCGCTAAAACAGCGCTAAAGTGCCGGTCGTTTTCACGGTGCTTTATCTGCGTTTTAGAGATGCTTTTTTTGGAGCTTTTCGGGCGCTAGCGGGGCGGATTTTTTAAGGTCACATGACCAAAAAAAAGGAAAAAAGTCCAGTTTTGTGGAGCATTCAAAGCGTTTTTAAAGCGCTTTCGAAGCACTGCCCATTCATTTCAATGGGCAGGGGCGTTTTGGGAGCGCTATTTGTAGCGCTCCCAAGCCGTCCCCAAAGATGCTGCTTGCAGGACTTTTCCTAATGTCCCGCAAGCGCACCGCCCAATGTGAAAGCACTTATTGCACAGAATGGGAGGCAATTTTTCAGGCACTTTTTAGAGGCTATTTCTAGTGCTAAAACGCTCGAAAACTGCCTCAGTGTGAAAGGGGTCTAAGAGGCATGGTGAGATTGTTGAAGTTGTCATTATTTTTTCAGAATGTTTTTTGAGAATTAAAAATTTTATGAAATTTGGGGTTCTTTTCACAATTGTTTTTACTTTTCAGACTGGGGTGGGCGGGCGTCGGTGGTTAAGCGATGATATGTTTAGCGCCACTTTACCCTTGTGTTAGCGGTGCTATTCGGCCACTAGTGGGGCGGTTTTAACCCCCCACTAGCGGGCGAAAAAGGGTTAAAACCGCCCGCACAGTGCCGCTGAAGCAACGGTTTGCCGGATGTTTGGCGGCGCTGCCCCATTGTTTTCAATGGGCAGGGGCACTTTAGGAGCAGTGTATACACCACTCCTACAGCGCTGCAAAGATACGGCTTGCAGGACTTTTTTTAACATCCTGTAAGCGCACCGCTCCAGTGTGAAAGCCCGAGGGCTTTCACACTGGAGAGACAGGAGAGGCTCTTTAAAGGCGCTATGCAGGCGCTATTTTTAGCACTGTAGCGCCTGTAAAACATCTCAGTCTGAAAGTAGCCTAACTGTCACCAGTGCAGTACAGTGTCATCATATGACTGATGTGGCAGTGATCAGGGAAACTGACTGGTGACTAAATGTTCAAAAAAAAAAAAAAAAACGAAAACATTTAAAATAATTTTGAGTTAAATTTTTAACTTTTTTAAATTTTTTCACATTTTTTTTTTTTTTTTAGGCAAAAAAAAATGCAAGGGGAAAAAAAAGAACAAATAGAAAACCATAAACAGTGCAGGAACTCGTCTGCAAGTAGAAACCTAAAACAAATATAACCCTATTTGGACAGTATAGTCTATACACTTTCACCCACCCAGCAAATCACCCAAATCTAAGAACCAATATGGTGTCCATATAGCCTCATGTGCCCAGAAATATTAAAATCAAGGAAACGCCATTACTCTAAATGGGGTCCCAAATCAAAGATAACTTATGCCCCGTACACACGGTCGGATTTTCCGATGGAAAATGTCCGATCGGAGCGTGTTGTCGGAAATTCCGACCGTGTGTGGGCTCCATCGGACATTTTCCATCGGATTTTCCGACACACAAAGTTTGAGAGCAGGATATAAAATTTTCCGACAACAAAATCCTTTGTCGGAAATTCCGATCGTGTGTACACAAATCCGACGGACAAAGTGCCACGCATGCTCAGAATAAATAAAGAGATGAAAGCTATTGGCCACTGCCCCGTTTATAGTCCCGACGTACGTGTTTTATGTCACCGCGTTTAGAACAATCGGATTTTCCGACAACTTTGTGTGACCGTGTGTATGCAAGACAAGTTTGAGCCAACATCCGTCTGAAAAAATCCTAGGATTTTGTTGTCGGAATGTCCGAACAAAGTCCGACCGTGTGTACGGGGCATTAGAGTCATAGTATCCTGCGTAACGAGCCAACGGCCCCAACCTTTTAATGTTGCAAAATTTTAAATCAGTACTAATGTAGATGGTGGGAAGTATTTGCTATAAGCAACGATGCAAAGAGCTAGAGGGAGTGAATGTCATAGTCACTATCAATCTCCTCCTGGGGTTAACCAAGGGCCATAGTCCTAAATAAGGTCAGTACTACTTCTCAGAAAGTGGAAGTGCTTGGGCAAGTTGGTAAAAACAAAACTGAGGTCAGGAGGCGGGGCAGTGACCACAACCAGAAATAACTGTGAGTTCAGAAAATGTTTTCTGTTTATTTTGTCAGGCCGCAGTAGCATATTGAAATTAAACTGAGCCAAAAACTGGCTAAAATGGGAATTTAGTGGCATCACAAACTTCTTGACAATGTCTTGAAATGTTTGGCTGGAGTTTCCCCTAAATGACAATTTCAGGCAAACAACAGAATACATTGGTCAGAAGGCGGGACAATGACCACAAACAGAAATAAGCATCAGCTCATAAAATGTATTCTGATTTTTCAGTCCACAGTAGCGTTTTGTACACAACGTGAACCAATAACTGACTACCCCAAAAATGGGCATGCAGTGCCCCCTGTAACTGCTTGTCAACATCAGAAAATGTTTCTCTGGAGCTTTCCTTTAAATACGAACTTCAGGAAAACAAAAGAATGCATTGTTTAACCACTTGACATCCGGAACGTTTGACCTCCTTCATGACCAGGGCATGTTTTGCTATTCAGCACAGTAATAACTGGTAATTGTGCAGTCACGCAACACTGCAAATTAAATTTATATAATTTTTTTCATACAAATAGAGCTTTCTTTTGGTGGTATTTGATCACCACCACTGTTTTTTTTTTATTATTATTATAGAAACAAAAAAAGGCTGAACATTTTGAAAAACAAATATTTTTTATTTTCTGTTATAAAACATAACACAGTGATCAGTGATAATACTGTACTAAAGACACTGGCTGGGAAGGGGTTAACATTAAAGGTCAAATTAAGGGGTTAACTGTGTGCCTAACAAGTGTAATCTGAGCTGCTTTTACATACTGATCTGGCTGATTTTTCTCCCTGGTTCTCTGCACACAGAGTTCTGTGTGTGTGATTAGACACAGCCGATCAGCAGGTTTCAGCCGAAATCATTGGCTGAAATCTACTGCCAAACTGGTGCTGTGTACAATCACAGCATGGGTCAGCAGTGGGTACTCGCATGTGGCCCAAACCCGTAAGAAAGCTGGAAAAGTACATGTACGTTGCACCTGCTGCCCTATCGCAGTATATTTACTGTGAGCGGTCGGCAGGTGGTTAAATATGAATGTGTACTGTTTTACCATAACTCTGTTTGGCCTGTAGGCTGGGCCTCAAACAATATTTCCGCACGTAAGAAACGGCGCATACATAGTCAACAGTCCCGATTTTCCCAGGACAATCCCGATTTTGGGACCCTCGTCCCGTTCGGAGGCCATCCCCATTCGGGATTTTGCCTTTTGTCCATGGAAAAAACGGGAATGTTTGGCTCTGCAGCAGTTCTGGTTCCTGGCTCCAACAAAATGGCTGCTGGCGCCCCTGCAAGAGCTGTCCCCTTGTGTTCAGCTACTTCTCCTCTCGTTCCTCGTGTTCGGTGGAGAGGGGAGGGGCCAATCCGTGCAGCCAATGAATTGGCTTCTCTCTTCACAATTCTCCAGCCGGGGTTAGCTGCATGGATCGGCCCCTCCCCTCTCCACTGAACACGAGGAACGAGAGGAGATGTAGCTAGACTGCAGCCAACACTCCGCTGGGGCCACTGATTTAAGAGGCACTCTGCTGGGGGCACTGATTTAAGAGGCACTCCGCTGGGGGCACTGATTTAAGAGGCATTCCGCTGGGGACACCTGATATAAGAGGCACTCCGCTGGGGACACTGACCGCTGGGGACACCTGATGTAACAGACACTCTGCTGGGGACACCTGATGTAAGAGGCACTCCGCTGGGGATACCTGATGTAAGAAGCACTCCGCTGGGGATACCTGATGTAAGAGGCACTCCGCTGGGGACACCTGATGTAAGAGGCACTCTGCTGGGGACACCTGATATAAGAGGCACTCTGCTTGGGACACCTGATATAAGAGGCACTCTGCTGGGGACACCTGATGTAAGGAGGCACTCCGCTGGGGACACCTGATGTAAGGAGGGACTCTGCTTGGGAATGCCTAATGAAAGGAGGCACTCCGCTGGGGACACCTGATGTAAGGAGGAACTCTGCTGGGAATGCCTGATGGAAGGAGGGACTCCACTGGGGACACCTGATGGCATCTGGTGGCAGGGGACACACTCAGGGCTCCCACTGAGTTCAACTCACCATAATGTAGAATATTTCATTTTATATTACAAAGTAATAATAATAATAATACACTTCAATCATCCACACACCATAACAACCATAGTGCCGGGGTAATTGAAGCGCTAACACCAGGTGTTTGGAGTATCTTTATCTGCTGATTGTTAAACTTTATGGAATACAAATATTTCTATTGTGGTGTAGGACCTGGGCCTGCTGTCCCTCCATCCCTCTTTCTTTATTTCCTTCTCTCTCCTTCCCTCCCTCCCTATTTCTTTCTATCTCCCTCCATCCCTCATTCATCTCAGACTCGGACCACACCCCCTTTGAGCCACACCCCTTTGAGCCACGCCCACTATTCAGTTGAAACAACGCCGTATTTTTCTTCCCCCTCTAAACCACACCTTAAAATGCATGCCCCACCCTATAATTATAATAAGACTCCGCACACAGACAAAAAAAGTGTCCCTATAATTTTTTTTACAATGTTGGCAACTATGCGCATACACACGTCATTTGGACTGTATCGGTGAGGAACCGCGCGCGCACACACACAGGGCATTAAGACTAGTTGTTTTATAGTAATAGTTGAGAATTTTAACAGTCACAGTGGAAGAACATTATGGCACACTGGTGAACAAGACAGTTTTAAAACAGCTCACTGTAGCATAATTCACAAAAGAGAAAAGGGAACAGGGAGGCGGGACTTTAAATGAAGTACGCGGAGGGTCAAGTCTATCTACGAGCGCTATGGGACTCGGTTTGGCACCAAATCACCAGGTGGCTCTTCCGCATTGGTGATGACATCTCCCCTTCCCTTTGCTCACATATGTGTGTCGTTGATGGGTCTGTTGCGGCGGTGCCCCTATAGGCGCCATCTTTGGATGGTTCTAGAATTTGGCTTCTGCCTCTTCCCTTAGACACCATACACAGCCTACCTCCCTTTGTGGTTGGTAGGCTACCTTTCCCCCATATCATTTCTTCTGCATCCTACTATTCACTTTCTGGTCCTGTTAGTCCACTTTTAGGGGTGCTCCTTTACCTCTCGCCCAGTTCCCTGCTTTTTATAACTCTTCTGCCTTTTTGTGAAATTGTATGACCTCCATGCGATTTTTCATCTTTCAATTCCCCCCCCCCCCCCTTTGTGGTGTGTTTCCTTCTCTTTGTACTCACCACACCCTTTACTTTTCCAGGCAACAATTGGTGCTGGCTTCATATCCATGATTATATATGGGAGGAGCCCAAGGAGTGTTGGGTGTTACTTATACCCCCACTGAGAGTCTAGTTCACATTCTGGCTTTTCTCTTCACACATGCACTTCATGTTTCAGAGCGTTTCTCTGTACGATATCACCAGGTAACTATTTCTGATTTCCTCTCCACCACTTAGACTGCACATCCTTTTGTTTCCTCTCACTCTTTTCCTTTCGGGGTATTGCATGATTTTCATGTGATTTTCCTTTTTTGATTTGGTTTATTTTCACACACCTTTTTGCACTTAATTTTCCTATTCAGTCTATTCAATACTCATCACTCACTTTCATAACTCCATTTACTTTCTACAGCCCCAAATTGTTTTTTGTGATCACACATGCTTAGTCACACATCACAGCCTGATGCATGGCCGTCCTTCGAAGGGTTGCCTTGTGGGCAGGCTGACGCTTAACATACCATCTCAGCTTCTAGAGGAGATGTTTCCCATTTGGGGATATCCATGACCCTCAATGCCGTACCAATTGCACATGGATGCCCTGTAAGTATCATATAGGGTGTTTTACCCCCCATTTCTTTTTATATTTTTCACACCTGTGACTATAATAGACCAACTAGAAATGCACAATATATCATTACAGAGATACCTTACACGTGTACACGCTTCCTCCTGATGAGTGACATCAAGCCACGAAACGCGTTGAGCTAACAGATGGCATGTTCAAATTGCATACTTCATCCTACCACGTCATTGTGGATTCTGTTAATGCATTATGTATTTGACTATATTCTAATCATGTGCTTGTCAATTTTGGGCTTTTCCATATGTATCATGTGCCGTTCATTTTTTGGATTATTTATGTGTTATGTGATGCTGTATGAAATAAAGTTTTTTTGTTATCTCACTCCATGCAGGTATTTAATTATATGTGTGGTATATCAGTTTTCTATCGAATATGCATTATGAGACAAATGTCCTACTCCTTTACATATATTATAGATATGTCAATTATAATGCCACACAACACTTGACCCTCCGCATACTTCATTTAAAGTCCCGCCTCCCTGTTCCCTTTTCTCTTTTGTACACAATAATAGGGATGGAGGCTGATGACAACGCCATCTCCTCATATAAAGTCCCACAGACCCCTCTCTTTTAGTAGCATAATTCACAGTAATTTTACCAGAGGATGGCCTCTGCTGGAGGGTGGGCAGGTTTTTGTATAGCCACACTGTAGTGGTTTATTGGAAGGAATCCCCGGAAGGTTCTCCAGCACCAGACAGTTTCGCTTACTTTCTCCTTACTTGCCCGGAACCTTTCCCCACACTAAGCACTGTCCCTAACCAGTGGGTTCCTTGCCTTAACCTGCCACACGCTTATACAATGCCAGAAAAACATGGGATCTTTTATTTAAAGGCTCCCTCGTTAAGACAAGAATTTTTTATCAATTTAGATACAGCAAAACCTCAGATTGCGGGTAACGCGGTTTACGAGCTTTCGCAATACGAGCTGTTTTTTTTTAATTCTGACTCGATTTGCAAGCGTTGTCTGGCAAGACGAGCAGGATTCAAGCCTCTGGGGTGTGCAGTACCACATGTGGCCAGAGGTGCAGGGGTGCCAGTGATGCTCAGAGACACTCAGAAACACTCTGAAACACTCCATTCCCGAGTATCTCTGAGCGTCTCCGAGTATGTCCGAACGTCTCTGAGTGGTCTCCAAGCATCTCAGAGTGTTTTCAAGTGTCTCCGCACCCCCCACCTCTGGCTACATGCGGTACTGCATACACTAGCAGTGACACTGGAACAAATTATCTGAGTTTCTGTGCTTTGGATTACAAGCATGCTTCTGGAACTGATTTTGCTCGTAATCCAAGGTACTACTGTACTTACGTTCCCCGACAGGACTGACAGAGTCCATAAAGGGACAATTCCCTTTATAATACTCCACCTGTTATGTAGCTTCGGTACAGTGCCACCTCCAGGAAAGAAGAATGCCTGCACTCACACTGCACAGCCAGGAAGAATACTCTACTATTTCCAAGTTTAGTTTTCCATCTTCACATATAACGTCTGGCCCAATCCAATTAGTAAATAGCATGATCACTTAATGTCCAATGAGCAGGCTGAAGGAGGAGGGGTGACATGGGAAGGAAGCTATAAAGCTCAATCAGAAAATAGGTGCCAACGTCAATGGTGTCTGATGTTAGCGTGAGAATTGTAAAACAGGCTGAACAGAATCATCAATATTTTGACAGGTTTAATTGTTCCTATGCAGGTATTTCAAAGACTTATTTTTCTGGAGTTCAGCTTTAGCTCCACATTTATTTTAAATTTACTTGGGCACCATCAAAAAAAGAAAAGCCAACGGCATTTTGCAGAAAGCACAGCGTGCCCAGATCTGATGCTTTTACTTCACTCATCAAATCTGTTCCACCTCTCTCTTATTGTAATGAGGCTTTAAGAGGAAAGCTCTTCTCCTTATTTCACTCTGGCCGGGCGTTTGCCAGAATTATTTTTTTCTCCGCTTAAGCGTCTTAGCCGTAGCGGCAGATTCCTTTTCTGCATGGCATTTGTCACAACATGAATCACATCACCCTCCCTTCCCGGGGCCCTGTACCGCTCGCTATCTTCATAACAACATTTGCTGTGTAGGACTTCTTTTTTCTTTCAGGCTTCTTGAGTTCCAAGCTGGCAGGAGACTTTTGGCCACTCCGCCGTTCTGCAGGCAAGTCTTCAAGCTCCTCGGATGAGCGCAGAATTACTCAGGCTTGGCAGCGAGGTGCTCGGCAATCTGAAACTCATGAAGACTAAATTGGGTTTAAAACCTTCCAATCTCAATCCTCTCAAGACCATTTATCGAATTAACTTTGCAGACTTTTCAATTTCGCCACGTCGCCCCCTTTATTTGGTCATTAATGAATCATCATGAGACGGCCTTGAAAGCTCCCTGTTGATTGGTCAGGAACGTGCTGCGGGAGTAACTTCTCAGTGATGTTATTATGGCAATAACTGTACTTTAATATTTCCAAATTTTTCAAAGCTCGCATAGAGTTAATTTCCAGCTCATTTTTGGACCTGGTTGGTCTGTAATTTGACATGGGAATTCACTTTAGGTTTTGCAACAAAAGGTAAACTTGGTTTTTCACTGCAATTATAAGGGTGGCAAGATGGAGTTGAGGAGCCAAATCATAATTAGCACTTCAGATCCACTCAAAGCATTCACATGTAATTAATAGGTAACTTTAAAGGGTTGATTCTAGAACTTATGGAGCTGCCTTTATCACCTAAACATTATTTTTCAATTTAAAGAGCAAAAAAAATCTTTTTATTTTTTAAATTATAAAAAAAAAAATCTATAATTGATTTTAGCGAAGGGTTAACTGAACCCCTCTTATTATTTTCCTTGATGATCCATTTACACTATGCGTTTAGTTCATGCACATGTTTTTTCACATTATGATGTAATGCTTTATGGCAACTCAATCAATAGTCTGGCAGCTCGCCTTAACACATGAAAAAACATGCCATAAGTAAGAATGCTTTCAAAAATAGATATTTTAATTGTTTATTTTTATCAATTTATAAAATGCAAAGTGAAGGAACAAAAAAACAATCTAAATTAAATCAATATTTGGTGTGACTACCCTTTGGCTTCAAACCATTGTGGCATTGGGGAGATTTAACTCGGTAGGTGCATTTACAATGAGTTGCACCAGTCCAAAACTGTATTTTTAGGGCATGGCAGCCCACTTTTATTAAAGTGTTACTAAACCCAGGACCCTGCATTCACTACACCTGGTCTCAGTACACAGAACTAGGAAATGCAATAGTTTTAGTAACTATAAACTGCTAAATACCTTTTCTCATCAGCAGTTAGGACAGTTTTATCAGTGTCTGGTTAATGCATGTAGGAGGAGTTTTCATTCTCCCATAATTGTCCTATGAGGATGCAGGACCCCTGAGCCTCTGTCTGGACAGTGGTGTTTGGCCCTGTGATGATCACATGTACTCTCCCAAGAAAAAAAAAGCTCTCTATCAATATGCACTAAACTGAGCCTGTGCAGCTAGTCCCCTAGCCTCTGTACTATCCGGAGATAGTTTGGGGATCAGAGAAGACAGGATCAAACACCCTTTTTTACACAATGCAGGAGATTAACCCCTTAGATTCCATAGTGAGTATAACAAGCATGCTTTACTGCATATACACAACGATTTTACTGTTGTGAGTTTAGTAACACTTTAAATAAATTTAATGTTCACATGCACATTAGTTGCCCACGTAGGGGTTTCTTCCATACAAAATCTAAACAATGAAAAATGCAAAGCCACCTGACTCGCTTGTTGGCAGCACCGCTGCTCCTCTTACCAGTCCCTCTGACTGTGTTTTCCAGCTATCCTGGAAGGATCACTTTGGCTCTTTTATCCTTTCGTTGCAGCGCCCTGCTGCCCAGCCCACTCCTAGCCTAGGAATTGGAGTTCTCCTGACACCCTGATAGGAGCCAACTTGACTCCTGGAACTAGATCTCATGTCTTCTGGCTGCTAGCTGGGGTACCTCTGACCCTTCACTGAGACCCTCTGTCTCTTGGCTTATAGCTGGGGTACCTCTGACTTCTTGGTGAGACCCTCTGCCTCTTGAGGTCTGGATGGGGCCCTCTGACCCCTCTGTGAGACCCTCTGTCTCTTGGCTTCTGGCTGGGGCACCTCTTACTCCTCGGTGAGACCCTTTGTTTTCTGGTGTCTGACTGGGGCACTCTGGCCCCTGGATGAGGCCTTCAGTCTCCAACTGGGAGCGCTCTCAAACTGTAAGCTCTGAGCTATCCTCAGTGTATTTAATTACCCTGCACACCTGTGTACTCACACAGATTGCAGGCACCTGGCAAAATTCGAATACTGGATTGAAAGTCCTGATCCCGAACTACAGAATTCAGAGAAAGTCAAATACACAGTTTACCTGCTCAAAAACAATAGTCTAGAACTTTGCATTAACCCTAATTCTGTGTCACATTTTATTATATTCTCATAGTGACAGGGCCTCTTACTGTCACTGTCTTACTGTCACCGGCATCAGTTCTTACACTTGCACACTTTGTACACTTGCACAAAGTCTAGGATTTTGTAGGATTAAAGTCAGGTGTAAGATTACCCAAATATACCAAGCAGGTGCTAATGATCATTAATTTCACATGTAGGTTGAAACACAGTCATTAACTGAAACAGAAACAGCTCTGTAGAAGGCTTAAAACTGGGCGAGGAACAGCCAAACTTTGCTACTAAGGCGAGGTTGTGAAAGACAGTTTCATGTCACAGGTCATTAACCATTGCAGGACTGAGTACAGCAACAGGACACAAAGCAGTTATACTCCATCAACAAGGTCTCTCCCAGGCAAAGATTTCAAAGCTGACTGGGGAGTGCTGTTCAAGAAGGACAAAGAAACGGGCAACATTGAGGACCATAGACGCAGTGGTCAGCCAAGGAAACTTAATGCAGCAGATGAAAGACATATCATGCTTACATCCTTTCAACATCGGAAGATATCCAGCAGTGCCATGAGCACAAAACTGACGGAAACCAGTGGATTGGTGAAAATGTACATTTTCTGTTGAGTTTTTTTTTTTTTTTTGCTGTGAATCTATAGGGGAAATTTGTCCTCACTTTCTGTTAAGAAATGGGGAAGTGGTTTACACTGGGACAGGCAGCAATAAACTTATTTTTAGAGAATCTAAGTCTTCCCCACTTTACTAAAGATGTGTTTTATCTGTGTCCCCCTGGGAGAGATATATGTTGGAAGAAACATGCAGGAGCAGCTGAGCTGCTGAGTAGCTTCTGGGAGGGGGAGCTCAGCTGCTGAGTCGCTGCTGAGAAGGGGGTGTGATGGTAAAGAGGTCTGATGGCTCCAAACTGAATGGGGAAAAGAGGGAGGTCAGGTTGCACATGGAGTCAATCTAATTTCTCTAAAATGTGCCTGTCTGTGATAAATCATTTAGATGTAAATCTGTTATTTGTGCCCTAGCCAAGGGCAACATTTTTTAAAGACACATCTCCCCAACCCCAGCAAATTACAGCTATAGGCACAAGTTAGGTTAGGGAATGGAAGGCATCTCTAAAACCTGTAATGAAAACAATCAAGTTGAATAAACCTTCTAGCAGGACCATAAATCCAGCTTATTCAGAGTCTACACATCTGTCAATGGGCCAGTCCTAAATAGCTAATTGGATGTCCCTAGCAGGATACCTGGAAGGTACAGTGCTGATAAGCAGAGACCTTCAATTAACTATGTTGTAAACATTCTAGGTCCTAATGAGGTCATACATAGTTTACCATGCTGTTAAGTGAATACACATTTTGTGACACAGGCTAAAACAAAATTCACACATTCACGAATCCAGATTCGATAATGTTACATCAACAATGATCATCCAACCAAATGGAAAACTAAGGTTTAGTTCTTGGCAATAATATGTTGGTTATCAGACTTTAACATGTACCCATATGTAAATATTGATACAGTTGAAAAACTGAGATTGTAGGAGCGTCAACTGATAATATCAAATTCTTCGGCCCTCCTATATCACACCCTTTAGGATCTTTGGATTGGGTGGAGGCTGGCTCAATGATGCCCTCTAGAAGGTCCACAAAGCACGGCTGGGAGCTCTTAACCACTTCAGGCGTTCTACAAGCATAAATTACACACCTCATTTGTCACCTATTACACTTTTTTGAAGGCCCTGGAGCACCAGGAATGGAATTGCCCAAAAATTTACTCCATTTTGGAAAGTAAACACCCCAATCTTTTGAACGGTTCATTTGTTTCCAGAAGTTTTTGGAAAATGTGGAAAAAAATGAAAACACAAAGTTGTCCATTTATAGGATATTTCCAACACATAGCAAATGCATAGCAAACATGACACCCTAAAATACATTCTGCTACTCCTCCTGAGTATGGCGATACTACATGTGTGAGACTTTTACACAGCTTGGCCACATACAGAGGCCCAACATCCAAGTAGCACCATGAGGTGTTCTAGGATCATAAATTACATATATAATTTCCTGGCATTTTTGAAGGCCCTTCATATTTTTAACACATAGCATGTACATACCAAGGATTACAATCCAAAATAAATTCTATTATTTATTTAGGCAGAGGTATAGTCAAAAAACAGGCCAGGGTCAGTTCACGTGGAAGCAGTCCAAACTGTAGGCAGAGGCATAGTCAAAAAACAGGCTAGGGTCAGTTCACGTGGAAGCAGTCCAAACGGTAGGCAGAGGCATAGTCAAAAAACAGGCCAGGGTCAGTTCACGTGGAAGCAGTCCAAATGGTAGGCAGAGGCATAGTCAAAAAACAGGCCAGGGTCAGTTCACGTGGAAGGCAGTGGCATGGTTATTTGGGGAAGCATGGAAAATGGTCAGCACAGATGATGAAAATGGAGAAATGGTTAAAAATATGGGCTAATATTTTAGGGATGTATGATAAAGTTGGAAGCATTCACCAATGCAAAGGCCAGGTTGGGAGGGACACTGGGGAGTATTGGTAGCTGCTTCGGCCTGCTTCAGATGGTGGAATGTTGTATGGGAAGTGGCACTCATGAAGTTGGCTAATCGCATCACAGCGAAGGTATCCTGGGGGGTCTTTATTGATAGAAGAGGGACGTGACAACTTCTTCTATACATTTTAGGAAGGAGGCAGAGCTTTCTGTGGATTTGGTGTAGACTACGTAGGAATTATAAATGGCCAAATGGATGAGATAAATTGCTACCTTCTTGTACCAGAATCGGGACCTCCTTATTGACAAATATGGCTGAATTATTTGATCATTGAAATCCACCCCCCCCCCCCCATGTAGAGATTGTTACCTTGGACACATGTTGGCTTTTCAATGGGACCTCGTCTTCTTTGAACCTCAATTGTAGTGTCTTCATGGATGGTGGACATAATGTGCACGTCCCTTTTATCCTTCCACCTCAAGGCCAGCACTTTGTTGCATCTCAATGTTGCTCTTTCCCCCTTTGCAGCTTTTTGTTTGCTAGAGATTGTGGGAAGCCCTTTCTATTCTTTCTGGAGGCGTTTTTGCGATGTATAAGTGTTTGAAAAGGGGCAGGCTGGTGTAGAAGTTGTCAAGGTATATGTGATATCCTTTGTTCAGAAGTGGGTATGCCAGGTCCCATACAATCTTTTCAGTTGTGCCCATGTAGGCCGGCACTCAGGGGGCTGGAGCTGGGAATCTCTTCCTTCATATATGCGGAACGCATACAGATATCCCGTGACTCTCTCACAGAGCTTGTAAAATTTGACTCCGTATCTGGCCCTTTTGCTAGGAATGTATTGCATTGAATGCATTCCTAGCCGGCCTGAAAAAGGTACCAGAGATTAATCTACACATATATTCTTATCGGGGACATAGAGTTCTGCAAATCGTTGGGAAAAGAAATTTATCAGTGGGCGAATTTTATACAACTTACGTAATTTGGATGATTGCGGGGAGGGCACTGGGTGTTGTTGCTAAAATGAAGGGATCTCATAATCATCTCGTATCGGGACCTGGACATTACGGCAGAAAAAATGGGCATGTGGTGGATGGGGTTGGTGGACCAATAGGCACGTCCTTTTTTTTTTGTAAGCCCCATGTACACTACCGTTCAAAAGTTTGGGGTCACATTGAAATGTCCTTATTTTTGAAGGAAAAGCACTGTACTTTTAAATGAAGCTAACTTTAAACTAGTCCTAACTTTAAACAAATATACTCTATACATTGCTAATGTGGTAAATGACTATTCTAACTGCAAATGTCTAGTTTTTGGTGCAATATCTACATAGGTGTATAGAGGCCCATTTCCAGCAACTATCACTCCAGTGTTCTAATGGTACAATGTGTTTGCTCATTGGCTCAGAAGGCTAATTGATTAGCAAACCCTTGTGCAATCATGTTCACACATCTAAAAACAGTCTAGCTCCTTCCAGAAGCTACAAAACTGACCTTCCTGTGAGCAGATTGAGTTTCTGGAGCATCACATTTGTGGGGTCAATTAAACGCTCAAAATGGCCAGAAAAAGAGAACTTTCATCTGAAACTCGACAGTCTATTCTTGTTCTTAGAAATGAAGGCTATTCCATGCGAGAAATTGCAAAGAAATTGAAGATTTCCTACAACGGTGTGTACTACTCCCTTCAGAGGACAGCACAAACAGGCTCTAACCAGAGTAGAAAAAGAAGTGGGAGGCCGCGTTGCACAACTAAGCAAGAAGATAAGCACATTAGAGTCTCTAGTTTGAGAAACAGACGCCTCACAGGTCCCCAACTGGCATCTTCATTAAATAGTACCCGCAAAACACCAGTGTCAACATCTACAGTGAAGAGGCGGCTGCGGGATTTTGGGCTTCAGGGCAGAGTGGCAAAGAAAAAGCCATATCTGAGACTGGCCAATAAAAGAAAAAGATTAAGATGGGCAAAAGAACACAGACATTGGACAGAGGAAGACTGGAAAAAAGTGTTGTGGACGGATGAATCCAAGTTTGAGGTGTTTGGATCACAAAGAAGAACGTTTGTGAGACGCAGTACAAATGAAAAGATGCTGGAAGAATGCCTGACGCCATCTGTTAAGCATGGTGGAGGTAATGTGATGGTCTGGGGTTGCTTTGGTGCTGGTAAGGTGGGAGCTTTGTACAGGGTAAAAGGGATTCTGAATAAGGAAGGCTATCACTCCATTTTGCAACGCCATGCCATACCCAGTGGACAGCGCTTGATTGGAGCCAATTTCATCCTACAACAGGACAATGACCCTAAACACACCTCCAAATTGTGCAAGAACTATTTACAGCAGAAGCAGGCAGCTGGTATACTATCGGTAATGGAGTGGCCAGCACAGTCACCAGATCTGAACCCCATTGAGCTGTTGTGGGAGCAGCTTGACCGTATGGTACGCCAGAAGTGCCCATCCAACCAATCCAACTTGTGGGAGCTGCTTCTAGAAGCGTGGGGTGCAATTTCTCCAGCTTACCTCAATAAATTAACAGCTAGAATGCCAAAGGTGTGCAATGCTGTAATTGCTGCAAAAGGAGGATTCTTTGATGAAAGCAAAGTTTGATGTAAAAACAATGTTATTTCAAATACAAATCATTATTTCTAACCTTGTCAATGTCTTGACTCTATTTTCTATTCATTTCACAACGTATGGTGGTGAATAAGTGTGACTTTTCATGGAAAACACAAAATTGTTTGGGTGACCCCAAACTTTTGAACGGTAGTGTATATGGTGAGGCCCATCAACAATTTGAACTCCTCCAAATTCAGATCTCTCCACTCAAACAGACGGGCATATGATGATTGGGGGTTGTTGGCAATATACTGCTGGGCATATTAATTGCTCTGGTCCACAATGAATTGCAGCAAAGTGTAGAAATGTTGGGTGTTGGCCTGCACACCTGGCTGTGCTGTGAAAGGGGGAATAATTGGTGATCCCGAGTCGGAAGGTAGCCATGTTGGGTTGGCAAGACCATCTGGCATGTATGTAGAGGCCCTGACTCTTGGGGGACGTGACACTCCAGTAGTTGGGGGATTTGAATTTCCTGTGCTTGTACTCAGGCGTGATGTGGCAGCACCGGTACTGGGCCTGGGCATTTGTTCCCGGGGCCTATCGCTGGCGGCAGCACTGGTACTGGGCATTTGTTTACGGGGCCTATCGCTGGCGGCAGCGCCCATACTGGGCCTGGGAATTTGTTCTTGGGGCCTATTACTGGCAGCAATGCTGGTACTGGGCCTGGGAATATAATCCGGCTGCTTGGTTTCCTTTTAGGAGGGACCAATTCTTCCTCCGAATCATTTGCCGATTCACTACTCTCAATCGGTTCAAATGCTGAATTTGATTCGGAATCAGAATTGGAATCTGATGAGAACAGCCTGCTGCTCTCATCAATCATGGAGAGGATCTGGAATGCCTCCTCATTGGTATATAATCTTTTGGACATAACGCTGATGGCTGACTTTGGTGTAAAGGGGAACTCTAATGTAAGGGAGGGGGAGGGCTCTGGTGACCAAAGATTAGCTTTATATCAGAGTCCACTGCATTCCCCTTTACATCACAGAGTTCCAACTTGCATTTAAAATGGGAACTGTAATGTGGAGGGGGCTCTGGAGCACCTTCTGCAGAGTGAGAAAGTCGCAGACATGATACAGTAGATGGTCTGGTTACAAAGGATGGGGAGATGGCGAAGGTATTGAATTTATTCTTCTCCTTAGTCTTCACAAGTGAATCGGGGGGCTTCAGTAACCAAAACTGCAGTGTTTATCCTCATGACACAACACAGGAAGCACCTCCATGGTTAACAGAGGACAGAATTAAAATTAGACTTGAGAAGCTTAACATTAATAAATCACCGGGACCAGATGGCTTGCATCCAAGGGTACTTAGGGAACTCAGTCAAGTGATTGCCAGACCGTTGTTCCTAATTTTTACAGATAGTCTACTGACTGGAATGGTACCAGCTGTTTGGAGAAAAGCCAATGTAGCACCTATATTTAAAAAGGGCCCAAAACACATCCCTGGGAATTACAGACCAGTTAGCCTAACATTGATAGTATGTAAACTCTTGGAGGGGATGATAAGGGACTATATACAGGATTTTAGTAATACGAACGATATCATTAGCAGTAATCAGCATGGATTCATGAAGAATCGTTCTTGCCAAACCAATCTATTAACCTTCTATGAGGAGGTGAGTTGCCATCTAGATAAAGGAAGGCCTGTAGACGTGGTGTATCTGGATTTTGCAAAAGCATTTGACACAGTTCCCCATAAACGTTTACTGTACAAAATAAGGTCCGTTGGCATGGACCATAGGGTGAGTACATGGATTGAAAACTGGCTACAAGGGCGAGTTCAGAGGGTGGTGATAAATGGGGAGTACTCAGAATGGTCAGGGGTGGGTAGTGGGGTTCCCCAGGGTTCTGTGCTGGGACCAATCCTATTTAATTTGTTCATAAACGATCTGGAGGATGGGATAAACAGTTCAATCTCTGTATTTGCAGACGATACTAAGCTAAGCAGGGCAATAACTTCTCCGCAGGACGTGGAAACCTTGCAAAAAGACCTAAACAAATTAATGGGGTGGGCGACTACATGGCAAATGAGGTTCAATGTAGAAAAATGTAAAATAATGCATTTGGGTGGCAAAAATATGAACGCAATCTATACACTGGGGGGAGAACCTCTGGGGGAATCTAGGATGGAAAAGGACCTGGGGGTCCTAGTAGATGATAGGCTCAGCAATGGCAGGCAATGCCAAGCTGCTGCTAACAAAGCAAACAGAATATTGGCATGCATTAAAAGGGGGATCAACTCCAGAGATAAAACGATAATTCTCCTGCTCTACAAGACTCTGGTCCGGCCGCACCTGGAGTATGCTGTCCAGTTCTGGGCACCAGTCCTCAGGAAGGATGTACTGGAAATGGAGTGAGTACAAAGAAGGGCAACAAAGCTAATAAAGGGTCTGGAGGATCTTAGTTATGAGGAAAGGTTGTGAGCACTGAACTTATTCTCTCTGGAGAAGAGACGCTTGAGAGGGGATATGATTTCAATTTACAAATACTGGACTGGTGACCCCACAATAGGGATAAAACTTTTTCGCAGAAGAGAGTTTACCAAGACTCGTGGTCACTCATTAAAATTAGAAGAAAAGAGGTTTAACCTTAAACTACGTAGAGGGTTCTTTACTGTAAGAGCGGCAAGGATGTGGAATTCCCTTCCACAGGTGGTGGTCTCAGCAGGGAGCATTGATAGCTTCAAGAAACTATTAGATAAGCACCTGAATGACCACAACATACAGGGATATACAATGCAATACTGACACATAATCACACACATAGGTTGGACTTGATGGACTTGTGTCTTTTTTCAACCTCACCTACTATGTAACTATGGTCAGAGACTGCAGACATGATACAAGAGACGGTCAGAGACTGCAGACATGATACAAGAGATGGTCAGAGACTGCAGACATGATACAAGAGATGGTCAGAGACTGCAGCCATGATACAAGAGATGGTCAGAGACTGCAGACATGATACAAGAGATGGTCAGAGACTATGCTGACATACTACAGGAGATGATCAGAGACTGTAGACATAGTAAAAGAGATGATCAAAGACTGCAAACTTGATACAGGAGATGGTCAGAGAGTGCAGATGATACAAGAGATGGTCAGAGGATGCAGACATGATACAAGAGATCAGTGGCAGCTGGTGCTCACAATTCTTGGGGGGGGGGGATGGGGTGCAAACAAACTGAAAAATTCTATAAAAAAAAACATACATTGCAGCCACTGTGCCCATCAAATGCAGCCACTGTGCCCATCAAATGCAGCCACTGTGCCCATCAAGTGCAGCCACTGTGCCCACCAAGTGCAGCCACTGTGCCATCAAGTGCAGCCACTGTGCCATCCAATGCAGCCACTGTGCCATCAAATGCAGCCACTGTGCACATCAAATGCAGCCACTGTGCCCATCAAATGCAGCCACTGTGCCCTCAATAGCAGCCACTGTGCCCATCAAATGCAGCCTCTGTGCCATCAGTTGCAACCACTGTTCCCATCAAATGCAGCCACTGTGCTATCAAGTGCAGCCACTGTGCCATCAAGTGCAGCCCTTTTCCCATAAAATGCAGCCACTGTGCCCATCAAATGCAGCCACTTTGCCACTCAAATGCAGCCACTGTGCCCATCAAATACAGCCACATCTCTTGTGGGGTGCCTAGAGCCACCCCCTTTGTGGCAGGCAGCATCTGTTTTATTGGGGGGAGGATATGTGGTAGGGGGGCTTTGGGAGGGGAGAAGACATGTGCTGGGGGGGTGGATTTCATATCCAAGCCCCCTTGTAGCACAAGTCCTAAAGTGCCCCCTAGCACACAGTGGCGTCACTAGGGTTAGTGCGTTGGTGTGGCTCTCCCCCCTTAACCTGCCACAATGGATGAAGCAGGGATGGGATTGAGGGGGAAGGGGAATAGAGCTGGAGTGGGATCTGGGGAATTGATGGAGCCAGAATGGAATCTGGGGATGGATAGAGCTGGGATGGGATCAGGGTGGTAGATGGGGATGGGATCGGGGGAATGGAGGTAGCCGGGATGGGATTGGGGGGATGGAGGGAGCCGGGATGGGATGAAGGGAGCCGGGATGGAATCGGGGGGGATGGAGGGAGCCGGTATGGAATCGGGGGGATGGAGTGAGCCAGGATGGGATCAGGGGGATGAATGGAGCCGGGATGGGATTGGGGGGAATGGATGAAGATGGGATTGGGGGAATGGATAGAGCCAGGATTGGATTGGGGTGGGGTTGATAGAGCCAGGATGCTATGGGGGAATGGATGGAGCTGGGATTGGATTGGGGGGATGGCTGGAGCCAGGATGGGATTGGGGTGGGGTGGATGGAGCCAGGATGGGATCGAGGGGAATGGATGGAGCCGGGATGGGATTGGGGTGGGGTGGATGGATTTGGGGTTGGATGGGTGGTGGATGGAGCTGTGATGGTATGGGGGGTAGATGGAGCTGGGATTGGATTGGGGGATGGATGGAGCCAGGATGGGATTGGGGTGGGGTGGATGGAGCCGGGTTGGGATCGGGGAAATGGATGGAGCCAGGATGGGATTGGGGTGGGGTGGATAGAGCCGGGGTTGGATGGGGGGTGTATGGAGCTGGGTTGGTATGGGGGATGGATGGAGCTGGGATTGGATCGGGGGGATGAATAGAGCTGGGATGAGATTGGGGTGAAGTGGATGGAGCCGTGATGGGATGGGGGGTGGATGGATATGGGATGTGATGGGGGTGAATGGAGCTAGAATGGTATGGGGGGATGGATGGAGCTGGGATTGGATCCAAATCACTCCAAGTGAACTCTTTGCTTGTCACTCCTCCCTCACCCATCATGCCCCCTCCCCTCCTCTGTAAGACTGACTTTTAGATTACACAGACCTCAGACCAGCGCGCTCGCCTCTCGGTACAGGTGGTGTGCCTCCTTCCCTCCTCCTCCTCTGACCTCTGTGCACAGGAAAACATTACAGCACAGGAGGAGGAGGGGCGGGTTCAGTTCGCTCTGCTTCGCAGTGCACTCACTGTACTGTGTGTGTGTCAGGCAGCTTGGGAGAGATGCCGGGCCAGCTGCAATGCACAGTGGAGTGGAGCTCATGACGTGCAGGAATGAAGACACCCCGCACAAGCCGCGGGCATTGCGGTACTCTAGTTCGCCGGGACTCCGGGTCGAGAATGGATCATATTGCAGCACGGTCCCGGCGAATCATTGAGGCTGTGGTATGGGCAAATTAGGCGGCTGCAAGGCCCCTCTGGGGGCGGGGCCTAAGGCGACCGCCTAATTTGCCTAATTAGAGAGTCGCCTCTGGTGACAGGGCACTGTCACTGATGGGTGACGGGTGCACCGCTGATGGTCACTGATGGGTGACGGGTGACAGGGCACGGTCACTGATGGGTGATGGGTGCGACGCTGATGGTCACTGATGGGTGACGGGTGATGGGTGACAGGGCACGGTCACTGATGGGTGATGGGTGACAGGGCATGATCACTGATGGGTGACGGGTGCACCGCTGATGGTCATTGATGGCAGTCTCTTATGTGACAGGTGCACTTTATGGGGTGACTGTGGTAACTGTTGGGTGACAGATGACAAAGGGGGGGCAATGGGACAAGTGTTGTGCTTGGTGCACATACTACAGAACACAGATCTGTAACTCACTTCTCCCGGCTCTTCTCTCCTCACACTGGAAATGGTGTTTGAGGAGGGAAGAGCCGGTAACAGCTAGTTACCGGTCCGTATTTACATTTAGTGATCGGCTGTGAAAGGATCACAGCCGATCATGAGGTAAACAGCCGCCGGCCAATGGCTGTTTACCAGCGTCGGTGACAAGCAGTGTCTCAGTCACCTGCCGCCCCCGGGAACACACTGCCACTGATGTGCACGTGCAGCACACTCGCGATCGCGCGCATGCGACGTGCAAAGTGGGGAGGTATCATCTGTGATCGGCCGTGACAATCACATGGTAAACAGCCATGCCCAATGGCTGTTCACCCCTGTCAGGGACGAGCAGTGTCTCAGTGACACGCTGCCACTGACAGTACAGGGCTGCGCGCACAGTCACACGCATGCCCTGTTTAAATGGACGGACATCATATGACGCCCGCCCAGAATGAGAGCCGCGCCACCCAGCCGTCATATGACGGTGGGCAGGCGGCAATCGGTTAAGCTGGCAAGGTGGGTTTCCTCCATCCATTTTGTTTGTGTGGATAGAGAAATCTATTCATTTTTTTTTTTACTCAGCCCTCTGAAAAGCAAAATGAACATACAGTGCCTTGAAAAAATATTCATACCACTTGAAATTTTCCACACTGTGTCATGTTGCAATCAAAAATGTAAATGTATTTTATTGGGTATTTTTATGTGATAGACCAACACAAAGTGGCGCATAATTGTGAAGTGAAAGGAAAATGATAAATGTTTTTCACATTTTTTTACAAATAAATATCTGAAAAGTGTGGTGTGCATTTGTATTCCGCCTATTTTGCTCTGATACCCCTAACTAAAATCTAGTGCAACCAATTGCCTTCAGAAGTCACCTAATTAGTAAATAGAGTCCACCTGTGTGTAATTTAATCTCCATATAATTACAGATGTTCTGTGAAGTCATCAGAGTTTTGTAGAGAACCTTAGTGAACAAACAGTATCATGAAGGCCAAGGAACACACCAGACAGGTCAGGGATAACATTGTGGAGAAGTTTAAAGCAGGGTTAGGTTATAAAAAATATCCCAAGCTTTGAACATCTCACGGAGCTCTGTCCAATCCATCATCCAAAAATGGAAAGAGTATAGCACAACTGCAAACCTACCAAGACATGGCCGTCCACGTAAACTGACAGGCCGGGCAAGGAGAGCATTCATCAGAGAAGCAGCCAAGAGGTCCATGGTAACTCTGGAGGAGCTGCAGAGATCCACAGCTCAGGTGGGAGAATCTGTCCACAGGACAACTATTATGCCGCGTACACACGGTCCTACTTTTCGTCTACAAAAGTCCAACGGACGCTGATGGACTAAAGCTGGCTGGTAATCCGATCGTGTGTGGGCTTCTCCGGACTTTCAACTGACTTTTTTAGCCTCAAATCCGACGTACTTTAGATTTGAAACATGTTTTAAAACTTTACTTCGTAACTACGACGGACCCCGAAATCCGCTCGTCTGTGTGCTAGTCCGACGGACAAAAAGCCACGCTAGGGCACCTATTGGCTACTGGCTATGAACTTCCTTATTTTAGTCCGGTGTACGTCATCACGTACGAATCCGTTAGACTTTTGTGTGGTCGTGTGTAGGCAAGTCCGTTCGTTAGAAAGTAGGCCGCAAGTCCGCCGCAAGTCCACCGAAAGTCTGCCGGAAGTCTGTCGGACAGGCTGTCCGACTTTTGTAGACGAAAAGTACGACCGTGTGTACGCGGCATTAGTCATTCAGTCCACAAATCTGGCCTTTATGGAAGAGTGCCAAGATGAAAGCTATTGTTGAAAGAAATCTATAAGAAGTCCAGTTTACAGGTTTCGGGAAGACATGTGGGGGACACAGCAAACATGTGGAAGAAGGTGCTCTGGTCAGATGAGACCAAAATGTTACTTTTTGGTCTAAAAGCAAAACGCCATGTGTGGCGGAAAAATAACACTGCACATCACCCTGAACACACCATCCCCACCGTGAAACATGGCGGTGGCAGCATCATATTGTGGGGATGCTTTTCTTCAGCAGGGACAGGGAAGCTGGTCAGAGTTGATGAGAAGATGGATGGAGCCAAATACAGGGCAATCTTACAAGAAAACCTGTTATGCTGCGTACACACGAGCGGACTTCTCGTCAGACTGAACTGCAAAGGACTTTTCGACGGAGTTCCGCCAAAACAGACTTGCCTTGTTCTTTACAGATTTTCTCTAAATCCTTATGCCGCGTACACACGGTCGTACTTTTCGTCTACAAAAGTCGGACAGCCTGTCCGACAGACTTCCGGCAGACTTTCGGTGGACTTGCGGCGGACTTGCGGCCTACTTTCTAACGAACGGACTTGCCTACACACGACCACACAAAAGTCTAACGGATTCGTACGTGATGACGTACACCGGACTAAAATAAGGAAGTTCATAGCCAGTAGCCAATAGGTGCCCTAGCGTGGCTTTTTGTCCGTCGGACTAGCACACAGACGAGCGGATTTCGGGGTCCGTCGTAGTTACGAAGTAAAGTTTTAAAACATGTTTCAAATCTAAAGTACGTCGGATTTGAGGCTAAAAAAGTCAGTTGAAAGTCCGGAGAAGCCCACACACGATCGGATTACCAGCCAGCTTTAGTCCATCAGCGTCCGTTGGACTTTTGTAGACGAAAAGTAGGACCGTGTGTACGCGGCATTAGGGTTTCTTGGTTGTCTTTTGGCAACTCGAAGCTTCAGCTCCCTTCATAAATTTTCTATAGGATTAAGGTCTGGAAACTGACTAGGCCACTCCATGACCTTAATGTGCTTCTTCTTGAGCCACTCCTTTGTTACCTTGGTGGTATGTTTTGGGTCATTGCCATGCTGGAAGACCCATCCACGACGCATCTTCAGTGTTCTGGCTGAGGGAAGACTGTTCTCATCCAAGGTTTTACAATACATGACCCATTCATTGGCCCCTCAATATGGCAAAGTTGTCTTGTACCTTTTGCCGAGAAACAGCCCTAAGGCATCATGTTTCCACCTCCGTGCTTGACTGTAGGAATGGTGTTCTTAGGATCATAGTCAGCATTTTTCTTCCTCCAAACATGGTGAGTTGAGTTAATGCCAAAGAGCTCAATTTTGGTCTCATCTGACCACAGCACTTTCTCTCAATCCTTCTCTGAATCATTTAGATGTTCTTTGGCATGACTGTACATGTGCCTTCTTGAGGAGGGGGACTCGCCGTGTTTTTGAATAATTTTTTTTTCTTTTTTTTTATTGCAGGTTTCGAAGTTAACAGTACATAAAAGAGCCTATTGGGCATACCCAGGCTCAATTGCATAGCAAGAAAAACAAACAGAAACAAAAGCACAATAAAATCACAATAAAAACAACCTAGCTAAAAACAAGGCACTCTAAACTATTGAAAAATTAGTACGCTCTAACCGCCCACGCAGGCTGAAATATTAGAATTCTTATTGGCCACTCTCCCTCTCAAACATCCTACAGAGCTAAACTCTGGAATTTATGAAAATACGCACCCTCCCATATCTTATGTGTCAGGAAAGACTCCCTCTAATGTAGCATAAATGTAGAGTTGTACAACAATATATACCATTAATTACTTATCCAAGTGTTAAGTAGTCATCCGAAGAATCAGCATTAGTATAAGCAGATTCCACCCAAATGTTCCACACTTTATGAAATTTCTTGACACAACCTCTGGACAGATAGGTGGTTTTGTACAATGGCAGGGCTGTTTGAACAGACATTTCCATAAGTTAATTAATGGTGTGGAAGAGGATTTCCATCGCATGATGATGGCCTTGGGTGCATAATAAAGTAGAATCCCCAAAAGAGTTTTAACTGCTCAGCTAGGAGCCAGTGGATCTACAAGCCCCAGCAAACATTTTTCTACCCTCAATGGAATCTGAACTGTAGTGACTGTCCGAATGAATGTGGTAACCTCATTCCAAGAGGTCTTGACCAAGGAACAGCTCTCAAAAATATGTATAAAGCCCGCCGCAGGTGTGGCACACCTCCAGCAGGAATCTGAAATAGATGGGTATATTTTGTGTAGGCGCTTGGGTGTAAAATACACTCTATGCGTAAGAACATATGTCTATGTTCTAACATAGAGATCGTAGATCCTAATCACAGTTACCAATACTTTAATCACTTTTGTCCCTACCCTATTACAATTCACATCACTCTCGTAAATATTGTGCGAAATCTCCTTTAATTATCATTCTATTAAGTGGTTGTGTGAGCACTTTTATTTTGCTGCAATATTTATTTATTAATCTACACTACTTAGTTATCAGTATTTTTTACATCTACCAGCGCAAAGGAAATTTTACTATTCACTCTATGCGTAATTTTGAACTGGATCAGTCTGTCCCTGGCCGAGACCAGTTGCGAGAAGGAGCGCAAATACATCTTTGCACACTGATACTGACTAGTATTCCAGTGTTTCTCTTCTCAACCAATTTCTCTCCCTCATGTAACTAACCTGACACCAATGCTGACGAAGAGGGGCAGGGGAAGGGCAAACAAAGGATGCTATGCAGACACCCATCGTCCTCCTTATCAAACAATGACATCACTGGTGGTTAGGACACACGCAGTGCCCAGGGTTGTAATGCTGCACAATAAAACCTGTAGATTTGTGAAACAGAAAGGCAGGCTTGATCCACCTGCCTTTTACTACATAATTTTTGGGCAATTATTAGGTACCGTATTTATCGGCGTATAACACGCACCTTTTTCCCCTTAAAATCAGGGGAAAATCGTAGGTGCGTGTTATACGCCGATACCCGCTAATTGTGAGCTATTGGCGGCGATCGCCGCCGACATTCACATAGCGAGTAGTTTTAAATATGGCGCCGTGGAGTTCGGAGGGACTCGGCGAAGCTGAACGAGCGCCGCCGAAATCACAGAGCCGAGATACACATAGTCGAGTGTATTCAGCTCTTTCCGACGCCGCTCACAGTCATGCCCAGTCCCGCCATTGGACCTGTGTTATGTCCATCATAGGGCGGGACTGGGCGGGACTGTAAGCGGCGCCGGAAAGAGCCGAATACACTCGACTATGTGTATCTCGGCAGCGTTCGTTCAGTTCCGCTGGCGCCGAGTCCCTCCGAACTCCGCTGCGCCATATTTAAAACACAAACTACTATCGGCGGCGATCTGTACTGTGTATGTCGGCGGCGATCAAGCATGGACACTGGGGGCAAGGCTGCACTGACCACTGGGGCAAAGCTGCACTGACAAGACTGCACTGGGGCAAAGCTGCACTGACAAGACTGCACTGGGGCAAAGCTGCACTGACAAGACTGCACTGGGGCAAAGCTGCACTGACAAGACTGCACTGGGGCAAAGCTGCACTGACAAGGCTGCACTGGGGCAAAGCTGCACTGACAAGGCTGCACTGGGGCAAAGCTGCACTGACAAGGCTGCACTGGGGCAAAGCTGCACTGACAAGACTGCACTGGGGCAAAGCTGCACTAGGGCAAAGCTGCACTGGGGCAAAGCTGCACTGACAAGGCTGCACTGACACTGAAAAGGCTGCAATGACACTAACAAGGCTACAGATGAACACTGATGAGGCTGCATTGATGGGCATTTAAATGTAATGCCGCGTACACACGGTCCTACTTTTCGTCTACAAAAGTCCAACGGACGCTGATGGACTAAAGCTGGCTGGTAATCCGATCGTGTGTGGGCTTCTCCGGACTTTCAACTGACTTTTTTAGCCTCAAATCCGACGTACTTTAGATTTGAAACATGTTTTAAAACTTTACTTCGTAACTACGACGGACCCCGAAATCCGCTCGTCTGTGTGCTAGTCCGACGGACAAAAAGCCACGCTAGGGCACCTATTGGCTACTGGCTATGAACTTCCTTATTTTAGTCCGGTGTACGTCATCACGTACGAATCCGTTAGACTTTTGTGTGGTCGTGTGTAGGCAAGTCCGTTCGTTAGAAAGTAGGCCGCAAGTCCGCCGCAAGTCCACCGAAAGTCTGCCGGAAGTCTGTCGGACAGGCTGTCCGACTTTTGTAGACGAAAAGTACGACCGTGTGTACGCGGCATAAGTTTTTTTTCCTTAAAATTCTCTCCTAAACTTGGGGTGCGTGTTATACGCCGGCGCGTGTTATATGCCGATAAATACGGTATTTTGCCCTGGTTGAAAAAAGTTGTTTTGGAAGCAAGAACCGCAAAGTGGCAAAATATTACATTTCCAATTATTTAGGGATGAAATAATCTCACCAAAACACAGTAGTACTTTTCTTGAGTATAGTGTCTCCTCTATGTGTTTTGAACAACATTGATGCTGAATTCCAGGCAGATATAAAACAAAAACTTCAATAAATGCACTTGTGTATTTATTTGAAATGTACAAAGTATTTTTAATTGCAACTTGTATATGTACCTTAATATAACTTTATCAACCTCTTATTATCCCCTGTACATCAGTAATAATACTGGAAGAGGGGGGAGAAGCACTTAGGCAAAACAGGTGTCCTGGCAAGAAACATGGTGACAGGAGAAGGGAGCAGAGAGGTGACAATATAAGTCTGTTGCTGCTCCTTCACTAGCCAATCACAAACTGGAGGCAAGGAGGTGACCTTGCTATGGTGGTCAACTGCAGTAGAGTGGGCAGGTCTATCCGGCTGTACTATCTGGCAAAGATGATTAAATCACTGGGCTGCGTGGACAGAAATAAAAACTGTTGAGCAGGTAAAACGGTGTCAATATCTAGATTTCAATGATTGATTTAGCTCCGTGGATTTCAGGTTTTAATAATTTCAGCTATAGGTGAAATCAAGCAAGCTGAGCCTCCTGTTGGCTTCTTTTTTCCCTTGGGTATCTAGAAATGTGATCTCCCTGTCATAGTATCTGGCTGCTTCTGTACACCATGGCACCATCCTGTTCCTCCTGTTACATTCTCAATTATATACAATAAAAAAAACAAATATACACAGAAGGTAGTGGGGCTCCCTTGTGATGGATGAAGAAGGCTTGCACACTTTGGGGACTCAAGCCTAGATATCCCACTATCGCAGTCAACATGAAAAATACATAAAATATAATGATTTTATACTGGAATCCTCCAAATGATTGGAATATTCCAAATCCTGAAATATCAGTTTTGATTAGAATGACCATTTATTGGTTAAAGTAAACTTGTTATGATAACAATTAGTGTCCTTCTTCTGACACAGCAAGTTACATGGCTGTCATTCTGGTCATCTTTCTCCAGATATAATAGACACAAATGTGGCTCTGAAATCATTATTACATCGTTAAATGTATTTTGTAAAATGCAAGCAGTATACGTATCTGAATTTGACATCATATCAGTTGTGAGTGTGAGAGAATTAGTACAAGGAGCCAATCAGTTCATGTGCTGACAATGAGCATGTTGATAGGAGGTGAAGGCGCAGTGACAGAGAGATGAGCTTTTTCACTTGCCCGCTTCTCCTATCAGTCTAGTCCCAGGTTGGGATGAGTCCAGGATGACCTGAGCTCCAAGAAAGTGGGTTGAATGATGCTGGCCATCAGACTGAGGACAACTTGTAGCAGAAAAAAAATGGGCTATTCATTTTTTTTTTTAGTTTTTATTGACTGGAGTTCTGCCTAAATTACATTGTCTTGTTTCCTTGTAGTGCTTCGTACTTTCTGGATGCATCTGCTTGACCGCCCTTGAGTTTCCTTTGTAGAACCGGACTGAACACAGGGTGAAGGGAAGTGACCTCTTGTGTATGTACGGCTGCTTCCTGTCCAGCCCGTCCCTGCCAATCATTCTATTATGAAGTCTTCTCTAGACCAGCGGAGTGAATGATGCTTCCTCTGGAGAGAGTATATACCTGGTTACTCAGCGCAGCCTTTTGTTCTATACACAGCGGAGGAATGGTCTCTGTTATCACCTCCGCCTTGGTTCCAATGGGTCATAAATTTCACCTTTTCTCATAAAATTCCAAGTCCATTCTTTTCCTCCACTGTTTGTTATTCTTACTGTAGAAGAGACAGTTGTGAAACTCAGCTCCAGAGCCAAAGTACTCACCAATCTGTCAGTATCAATTGTGAATACCTTCCGAGCTTTTCAGAGGTGGAAAGAAGGTTTTCTGTAGAAGGTCACACACATGCAGAGGACTTCTCACACACTGCAAGATAAGGGGAAACATTCCGCTAAATAAACACTTAGCAAAGAAGTTGTTTTTCTTCTACGAAATGATTCAAAATACATTGCATCCAGAGATAATTCCATTTGAAATGAGGTAGGGAATCTATCTTACCTTTGGAGAAGCTCTAAATCCGGGCATTCATTATATACACCTGGCTACTCCATTCATAATATCTTCGGTTGCCACTATTATTCATTTTTTGAATGGCCATTAATTATAAATAGTAGTGCAAGGGTTCCCTGCAGTTCTAAAAATGGCACGTTTACGCCAAATAATTTTGTGTCTTCCCCAGAGGAACATCTATTAGCACAAAATATCTAGCAAAGGACATACCCCTGCCATGCTTTGGGCCTAACCTGTGCTGAAGTGGTCCTGAAGCTGTCCTGCCTGGTCTGGAGGAAGACCTGGGAGAGGCCCCTTACTAGAGAGAGCCAGGAAGAAGGCTGGTCTCCCAGAAAGGCACAGTGACTCACTTTGAGGGTGCACCAAAATTTGGAAACGAGATTACAGTGTTGCTGGGTTGGCTTAAAGGTTCTGACACTGTGAAGCTGGACATTGATCTTTGTCTGGAGAGTCTGTAATTGATCTGCTACGGTATCTAGGGTCCCCTAACCCTTACCTCCTTAACTGTTCTGGAATAAAACTTTAAAAAGACAAAGTTACTGGTGCAGGAAAGACGCAATCTTTTTGTGAAACGCAGCGTAGGGCTGAGCGGTATCATCGCATCACCTCCTACTGTCGCTGTATATCCAGCAGGACGGGCTATCTCTGGTCATCCGGCCGGTGCCACAGACTGTTCTTCTACTGATGATGCTAATTCCGAATTTACATGTGAGTGTCTACTATTTTTATTTTAAATAAATTACCGTTTGATTTTACACTATGGGAGCCCTCCTTCTTTTCTTTTTATGAACACAACACTCTGCTGAGGGCTGAGTCCTTCACCGTGGACCCATACATCTCCACCATAGTCCCTGACGTCCCATTCCAGTTTCCATCTCTGCTCCTGGGACTAGCAGGATCTCACAGCCCATTTTGACCCTCTGTAACGGGGGGGGTCATGGGGTTCTGGTAAGCAGCCAGGCTCTTTACTTTTGGTGGTGGACCCATACAACTAGGATTCTATACAATTGAATAACCCAGGATTGTCAATCACCTTTTGGGGTTTCTCTACACGGACTATTCCCTTATTATTTCACATTCTTATTTGTAATTTTGTACATTTCACAGACTTATTTTTAAATATCATGCACCAATTGTGATGTATTTTTGCATAGATTGTATATGTACCCACTAAGGGGGTGTGTGTATTCCCCCAATTTCATTCAGTGTGCTACACCACACGTATTCATATATATTTGTTGCATTTTGTTTTTTTACGTTGTGGCACCCTTCAGCCACACATATACCAATTTGTTCAGCGCGTGTCACCCATTTTTCTCAAAGTTACTGGTGCCCAATATCCTTTCTCGGTCCCCCCATTTTAGCAATGGACTCAGCTCTGGGGTGAAATGCTAGCCTGCCTCTGGCCTCTGGAGGTACTACTAGCAACACTTAATGTTGCTAGTAGTACCTCCAGATTAGTTTGATAACTTAGGGCTGAACTTGAACCTCACCTTTAGTTTTGCACAGCTATATATTCTCCTCTCCTGTACTGAATTTTCTTACTCTGATCTCACTGCACACTGTGTGCATTAGAAGCTGCAGCCCACCTTATTTCCTGGATGGAGGACATCCAGTATCAACCAGGCCTTTTCCACCCCAGCTTAACGCTCTTTGGCCTGCCCCATTGGATTTCAGTTCTTTCAATAATGGAGGCTCGGCGTCACATGCGGGCCTTATTTTGGGCAGTCTGCATGCAAATGTAGCCTTCCTAGGAACTCCCACTCATCCAGGTTGATATCCATTTAGAAGACATTTTGTAATTTCCATAACTGTTCCCAAGAGCCATCCCACAGCTTGCAACAAGGCTGAGTACTGAGGCAGATGTTTCAAGGAATCGATCTACAGCATCCTTTCGACCCCTCCCACCAGCCATGGTCTGCCTGCATTGCACAGAGAAGCACAAACCTTTTTTTACTCTTGGTAACCATTTGGAACTTCACAATGTATTAACTTGTTGTACCTCTGCCTTCATACCCCAGTGTGTCTAGTGACCCAAGCTGTAGACTATGTGTGCCGCTTACTTACATTGCCCCCCCCCCCCCTTTAGTAATTTCAGACCAGGCAAAGACAAAGCTTCAAACATTTTACTTGAACAATAAATTCACCTAATGACAGAGAAAAAGATAAAGTGCCAACATTTCCTAACATGCCTAGTCCCTAACTTTAGGCTTGTGACTGCCCCAGCATACCTTACCCACTTACTTACCCACCTTCTCACTCCTAGGAATTTGAGGAATTTCTTGATCATTAACATATTGACTGTTAAATTTAGAATCTTTTATTCAATCATTATTGTTTTTGATTGTTTTGATTTTTTGGATTATTTGTTTGTTTTCTCTGGGTTTTCAAAATGGCTCACCACTGTGGCAATGCATTTACGGGTTTTATGGACCAGATCCATAGATCCCAAAATGCCACAGGAGGTGGTTTATCTATGGATTGCTTTTTTCTTCGTCTCCAGCGAATGCTGGAGAAGAAGGCAAGAGTTTTTTGGAATAAATGGTATTTCTCCAAATATCTGGAAGACCAAATTGCCCCTTGGGGATTGAGAATCCAGATTTTTCCTACTGTGAGCAAATTAGAAACATCTTTTAGAACAAATTGGGAGACCAATCTCCAATCATGCTCTATGAGAATGATGGAACTGCTATGTGGTTACTATGATGAAGAATTGGCTTCTTTAGACAGGGAAATAGAAAAACTATATGCTGAAAATAGCCTGATTGTTTCTAATGACCTCTTCTCTAACCGTGAGGGAACCCTTAAAACGCACATAGAGACCTACGTAACTGAAATCTTAAAGACTAAAGAAAAGAAATTCCTGAGAGATAAGGTGTCATATGATAGCAATCAGGCTTATATCTGGACCCAAACCAGAAAAAATAAGAAACAAAGGACCAATATGCGAAATTCGGGAGACGCTCCCTCCGAAGCAAACGATTCTGACACATCCTCCATTTCTTCCATTTCTTCACAGGCACCAGCATCTTCCAGGGACTCTGGATCTTCCAGAACACGCACGGACGGTAACACTCACGCACCCACCGGGTCAAGTAAGAGACACCCCAACACGAATCGCACTCCAATTCATACGAGAGCTACCACGGCCAAAATTAACACTTCACACGCACTAACACATCGGGACACTACAGTCAACACTCAATTGAGCACTTCACTATCCCCCATTCTAGTACCCCCCACCAATCACACGCACGATTCCAATCAGACGGATTTTCGCCCGGCTCCGATCTTCACACAACCGGTACACGAATCCAAAAAGCTGACCACCATGGAGGGTCTCCCAAAACAGGCCAAAACTTTGAGATAATAAATCTATCTTCTATTCCCTTGAGTGATGATCAACTCTCTGTCTTGGAATTAGGGCTGACCTTCTGTCCGACACAGAGAGTTGATCAGTTTGAACTTATCAAAGATCTCAATTTGTTTGCTCGCAAGCTTATGCTTCGCATTATTTTTGATAAATCCGTACAATCCAATATAACACCTCCTCAATCCACAGTGGAAAACATCACACTGAATGAAATTAGAGCAATGGAAGAGCTCATGGAGCTCTGGAATGAGGGTCATATAGATGAAATTGATCTGATGGAGGCCCAGACTCTTGAACAGGATGGGTCTCTTGATTATGGGCCTAGTACTTCCTATCCGGTCGTCCCCTACATCCCCAAGGAATACAAACCCAAGTCTAGAACTTTCCCTACACCACAAAGTAATGCCAATGTGTGGGCTTTTGTCCATCAAGTCACCGAAGATATCGGTAAGACAAAATGGAAGGGCACAAAACGATCCAATCTTACCAACAAACAAAAACAGGCTTTAAAATCACTGCAGTTGGACTCCCGTCTGGTGGTTAAACCATCAGATAAAGGAGGCAATTTAGTAGTGATGACAACAGAACAATATGAATCAATGATTTTGCGTCTCTTACAAAATCGAGACTGGTACAGGAAAGTCTCAGAGACACATGTCACCAATATGATTCATTGTTACAAAAAGTTGATCGGTACCGCATACAATAAGGCCCTAATTACCAAATCTACATGGGAGTTCCTGAATGTGTCTTGCCCCCGGATCCCCACACTGTATGCCCTCCCCAAAGTTCACAAGGATATAAACAACCCCCCTGGCAGACCGATCGTGTCCGGAAACGGATCCCTTACGGAAAATGCCAGTCAATTAATAGATGAATTTCTCAGACCACATGTGGAGGGATTGACATCCTATCTACAAGACACCAGTGAATTATTGAGGGTTTTGGATGGGCTGACCATCCCGGAGGGAGCTTGGCTTGTCGCTCTGGACGTGGAGGCCCTCTACAACTCCATCCCCCATGATTTGGGGGTGGCAGTTGTAGAGGGCTTCATTTCTCGTGATGGAGATGTACCTAAGACATACGGTTGCTTTATTTTGGATCTTTTGAGGTTTATTCTCATGAACAACATTTTTCTGTTTGCTCGCTCCCACTACCTCCAGGTGCAGGGTGTCGCTATGGGGACCAGATGTGCCCCCACTTATGCGAACCTGTACCTGGGGGAGTGGGAGCAGAACCTTCTCTTCAGGGAGGATTTGGAACATCTGACGAAAAACATATCAATATGGAAACGATATATTGATGATGTTTTCCTAATCTGGACAGGAAGTAGAGAGGACCTTTCATCTTTTTTTGAGAGCTTAAAAACTAATCCCTATAATCTAACTTTTACCATGGAAGCAAGCCAAACGACCTTAACATTTTTGGATGTTACTCTTTTCATTAATCCAGACAGATCGATTGGAACTACCCTCTTCCGCAAGGCGTCTGCAGGAAATTCACTCCTGCATGCGGCCAGCTCCCATCCCCAACCACTCATTGACAATGTCCCCTACGGACAGTATTTGAGACTAAGGAGAAATTGTAGCGAGAACACTCATTTTGAGTCCGAAGCCAGAGCATTGAGGGAACGTCTCAGAGCAAGGGGATATAGCAACAAATGTTTAAAAAGAGCCTATTTGAGAGCAAAAAGAAACCAACGTCATCAACTAATCTATAGGCCGACAAAATCAAGATCAACATCTGGCCTTAGAATGATCACCACCTTCTCTGGTCAGCATCGACAAATGCGGGAGTTGTTGCAAAAACACTGGTATTTGCTGATGGGTGATCCTAGGGTATCTAAACACCTCAAAGAATACCCTGAGATCACCTTTCGTAGATCCCGGTCAATCAAAGACCATTTGGTTCACAGTCACTATGTTTCACCATCTACAACGCAGATTAAAAACAAAGGCACTAGACCCTGCCATAAATGTGACTTTTGCAGATACATCTTTTCATCTCGTAACATTATCCTTCCTAATGGTCAGTTATATAATCCTAAGTTCTTGGCTACATGTCAGTCCATAGGCGTTGTCTATATAATGATATGCGAATGCAACGCATACTATGTGGGTAAAACCAAACGCCCCTTTTTCCATAGGATTAGAGACCATGTTTCCCTAGTGTGTAAGAAGAGGATGGAGACCCCTATAAGTCGACATATGGGCCTCCATCATCAATTTAACGATCATCTGATGCACTTTTATGCTTTGGAACACGTTCCCCCAAATGAAAGAGGGGGCAATTATGATAAAATTCTGCTACAACGTGAAACCAAATGGATTGTGACTCTCAATGCTCTAAAACATCCAGGCCTAAATGACACCTTGAGTTACAAACCTTTTTTATAATTTCTTTTTATTTATTACAATAACATTCCCCCCCCCCCTTTTTTTTTTTTTTTTTTTTTTTTTTGCATTATATATAATATATATTATTTGATGGTTTATTCAATCTAATTATTAATATTAATATTATTGATTCAAAATGTGGCAGTGGCTTATGCTTCTTCCTTGATTTTCTCCCTCCACACTATTTGGCATGTACGGGCACCCCGGGCACCTGATCATTCATTTCCTAATCAATGTCTTGATTGCTCGGTTGCCCCTTTTTTAGACGTCTCGTGCGGCGGTTTTCTTTATACCTCAGATTGATCCGTGCAAACGGGATTGATTAATTTATTTAATCAGTGACAGTATTTTTGAGGGCTTCTTTAAATTCCGATCATCCCTACATAATGCCCAATTTTTGGTTATTCACTAGCCACGTCAGTGTAGTGATCTCCACTCAATTGCATTTATCGATTACAATATTGCTGCCCTCTTTTGAGTCTTGCGAGCCTCCTTACTACCAGATTTAAGACGTAGGATCTTCAAAGATGGCCGCGAACCTATTTGCCAATACTTGACGTCACTTACGCGACTTCATGTATGGGCGGCGGAGGTGTGCGCATGCGCGAGCGTCTCTTTTGTGTCCGCAGCGTGACGACGAGTCAGACGTCGTCACGCTGGAGGGTTTTAAAAGCGGGGCTTCATTCCCCGCCAATCTCTGTCAGTTCCTGTTTGACACATGGGGCAGAGATATCTCCCGGACGGGCTACTCTAGTTCAATAAGAAACAGTAAGTCTAGGTTTATTTGCTTTCTACATTCAATATGCACTTTTAAATATCGATGTTACTCAGAGATACCTTTCCTATATCTCTCCTTATATATACACTGTTTAGGTTCTTTTGTGGTCAGTCTGCAGCAATACCTCCAGGTCCAGCTTAGCCAACAGCTGTGGATGGACGTATACCGCCCCCTCTGCGTCTGCTATTCTACTGCATTTTTAGAACCATCTCTCCACATCGGTTAGCAATTTTGCAATCTACCATCTTTTGGATGTATTTCTCTTTTTATTCTGAATTGATTCTATTGAGGTATTTTTGGATTGAAATTAGTTTATATCTACATAGAAGTATCATCGCTATTTGTTTAAACCACCTAGACTTACTTTCTTCTATTTTCCTCCTTTTTTTTTTCTCTTCCAAAGAAGAGCTTATATTCAAAGATGTTTATCTCTCTCTGCATGCCTCCCTAGTGAGGTGAGAGTCAAGGAGGAAGCATTTTGCCATTACACAATGTCCATGTGATTTGTAGACTTCCTTCTACAGGTAAGCTCCTTTGAGCTGAATGATGATAATGCAAAAAATCCAGCTCCCTTCCCTTTCCCCTTTTTATAATATATATATAATGTCTTACACAGATGTAGATCTAATTACCAGACTTATTTTGTATATTGTTTATATTCTAACATTATGATTTCATGAGGTATAAGCAGATATGTATATGTATGATTTATGGATATATTTTTTCTATTTCTTATAGTTGACCTTAATATCACAAATATATCTCCTGAAGAAGCGTATGCAAGCGAAACATGTTGAGAAAGTGGTATTAATTTGTAAATCAAAGGGTTACCTTTTTTCCCCCACCCCCCCCTCCCCTTTTTTCATATTGTATATTGTCCTTGATCATGTCTGTTTCCTTTTATAAGATTGTTTAATAAAATATGTTTTTATGATATGTTGGATACATTACCTGACTCAAGCACCGTTAAAAGTCCCTGAGGACCATATATTGGCCTCAATGTCCCTTTCTTACATTTAAAGTGCCCCAGCATACCTGTTCAAGCAAAGGTCCAATACTGGTTGAGTGCATGTCTGGAATCAAGCTCCCATTTGCCATGTTACTGGCCATTCAGAGTCCAGTATGGACATCAGGCGGGCCTGGCAAAGTGGACCAGGCCCAAAATGAACTCCTTCTCTTTCCCCTCACTTCACTCCACACCATTTCTCTCTCTCTGAGTTCAGACCGCCGTCCCTTTTATATCACACAGGACCAGGGGGGGTCAGACTCAGCAAAACCCATCAAGAAAAACCAGGGATTTACAGTTAACCCCTAACTTCTCACTGGGGAAGCAGTAACTACTACTTGCCTGCACATGGAAGGGAGGCAGGCAGGCCGGTCGGGACTCAAGAAGCAACTTTCTATGTGCACAGCTCTGCCCATTACTGCCCGCTCCAGCTCTGCAGTTCAGTGTTTAAAGACAGTTCACTTTTAACCCTTTCATGACTAAGCCTATTTTTGAAATTTGGTGTTTACAAGTTAAAATCCATATTTTTTGCTAGAAAATTACTTAGAACCCCCAAACATTATATATATTTTTTTTAGCAGAGAATCTAGAGAATAAAATGGAGATTGTTGCAATATTTTATATCACACGGTATTTGTGCAGCGGTGTTTTAAACGCAAATTTTTGGAAAAGGGACACTTCCATGAATTTTCAAAAATCCAAACAGTAAAGTTACCCCAATTTTTTAGTATAATGTGAAAGATAATGTTACGCCGAGTAAATAGATACCAAACATGTCATGCTTTATAATTGCACGCACTCGTGGAATGGCGACAAACTATGGTAGCTATGAATTTCCATAGGCGACGATTTAATTTTTTTTTACGGTTACCAGGTTAGAGTTACAGAGGAGGTCTAGGGCTAGAATTATTGCTCTCGCTCTGACGATCGCAGGGATACCTCACATGTGTGATTTGAACACCGTTTACATGTGCGTGTGCGACTTCCGTATGCGTTTTCTTCGCTGTGCGAGCTCGCGGGGACGGGGGCACTTTTAAAAAAAAATTATTTTTTTTTATTTATTTTATTTATTTTTATACTTCTATACTACGCTCGAAACAACGGTACCGGGATGATGCCTGCAGCTGCGGGCATCATCCCGGTATAACCCCCGAAAGCCGAGTACGCATATCTACGCAGGAAGGGGTTAAGGGGTTAAGGCTTTACTAGAATATCACAAAAAAAAAAGCAGCTGCCTTCCCCTGCTTGGTCATACTTTTCAAGACTAGGGAATGCTGTTGTGCTTCTCCTTCTCCCTGCTGTCAGGAGTTGTGAGTGACACTGCTGTCACATCTCCTGTCAGCCTATAGTGGCAGAGCCCAATGCAAGATTATCATGGTGCTCCCCATGCACCTAGGGGCCCAGCGGGGGCCCATGCATTAAGACAGCCCTGCTTATTAGTAAAATATCCCTTCTGGGTGGACTGATCCTTTAAAACCTCATGTATATGAGCATAACTTTTTTTTAATGCCTCTAAATGTAGTTCTATGTTAACCTATGTGGCAATGCACATCAGGCATTTAGATCAGTATGTTAAAAAGCAGAGTTTAGAGGCATAAAAAAATTGCACCAAAGCTGTGTTCAGAAAGGAGTCTATGAGCATCATTTACACGCTACATGTGCATATGAGCGTAAATAGCAATGGCCAGTAGACTGCATTTACGCTCAACGCCATACGCACATAAAAACATACAAATATGCATAAATGCACATACAGATACAACATTAGAGGCTTTTTTTGCCAAGTTCTGGCGCAAAAAATATTTTTGGAGCATAAATGTATATGACTGTGTGCATGAGGCCTATGGCTTGTCCTTGCTGGTATTGCATAAAACCAATAAGTGCAAAAGGGAACCCCACCTAGTGTCTGGATATCACCACTTGAAAAATGAATGCAAGGGGGTTTGTTTTGTTTTACAAATTAAATCTGAACTCTGGTTTTGGAGTGCTTTGTGTATTTCTTCCAGATCTGTGCAGTAATCCAGTGTGAAACTTTCCCTCTGTGCAGAAGCTTCCTGTAATAAAGACCGGGCACTGCTGCTCTCTCTCCTTGTGGGGAGTGACTGGTCTTGTCTCCGCCCCCTCCTGTAGTTTTCTGCAGGCAGTCTGAAGTGGGTGGAGCCTGCTGAGTCTCTCCCACAGCTCTGCTCTCTGGGTAGGCCACAGCGATTATGTGGCCTAGGTGATATTTGGGTTTTCAAAAACATTTGGTGTATACTAATTTTTAACCATTGGGGCTGTTGAGATATACACTATATTGTCAAAAGTATTGGGATGCCTGCCTTTACACGCAAATGAACTTTAATTGCATCCTGGTCTTAGTCCGTAGGGAACAATATTGAGTTGGCCCACCCTTTGCAGCTATAACAGCTTCAACTCTTCTGGGAAGGCTGTCCACAAGCTTTAGGAGTGTGTCTATGGGAATGTTTGACCATTTTTCCAGAAGCGCATTTGTGAGGTCAGGCACTGATGTTGGGCGAGAAGGCCTGGCTCACAGTCTTCACTCTAATTAATCCCAAATGTTGAGGTCAGGACTCTGTGCAGGCCAGTCAGGTTCCTTCACCCCAAACTCGCTCATCCATGTCTTTATGGACCTTGCTTTGTACACTGGTGAGCAGTCATGTTGTACAGGGAAGGGGACATCCCCAAACTGTTCCCACAAAGTTGGGAGCATGAAATTGTCTAAAATGTCTTGGTGTGCTGACACCTTAAGAGTTCCCTTCACTGGAACTAAGGGGCCAAGCCCAACCCCTGAAAGACAACCCCACACCATAATCCCCCCTCCACCAAATGATTTGGACCAGTGCACAAAGCAAGGTCCATAAAGACATGGACAAGCAAGTTTGGAGTGGAGAAACTTGACCGGCCTGCACCACGATAGAACACCCTTGGGATGAAATTGGGAAGAGCGGAGACTGTGAGCCAGGCCTTCTTGTCCAACATCATTGCCTGACCTCACAAATGTGCTTCTGGAAGAATGGTCAAACATTCCCATAAACACACTCCTAAACCTTGTGGACAGCTTTCCCAGAAGAGATGAAGCTGTTATAGCGGCAAAGGGTGGGCCAACTCAATATTGAACCCTACGGACTAAGACTGGGATGCCATTAATGTTCATGTGCGTGTAAAGGCAGACGTCCCAATACTTTTGGTAATATAGTGCATATTAAAATAATTATATTTGTGCCCAGAGTTCAGCTTAATTGTCTTCTTTTAGAACACTAAAGGGTATTTCATAAGAAAATATTTTGTTTTACCTTTCTTTTCTTTCATTGGATTCAACACAGTCCAGCACTTATTTTCACGATGGTTGAACTTTAATTTGTCTCATTTTATTGTTTTCCATCTCCTGCGGGATCACATCCGTAAGTATCAGATGAAGGAAATGATTTAATAACAAGGAAACGCATGATTTTCTGACCTGTGTGACAGCAGAGTTCTTGGAGAACGCGCTCATCACCACGTGATCCATAATTTCTCAGCTAAATACTTCAGGAAATGTTTTATGGGTCCTTTGAGAATAAATAATGTAAGCTGCTATTGTTATTACAATGTTAAAGAAGAACTCCAGGTGTAGTGCTATCCCCGTAGGGCCCGCTGATCCAACTGCTTCTCCCCCAAACAGCACAGAGGCCACCAATTACCTAAGCCAATCCAACAGTCTACTCACTGCGGCTCCAACAAACAGTCTGAGGGTTTGACCGTTTGTAATTATTTGCCTGTAGAACTTACAACAGGAGAGGGATTAGGGCATGGGACACCCCCACAACTGCTAGCAACATCAATGAGAGGACAGTCTAAACCAGTGGTCTCCAAACCTCAGCTCGGGAGTCAGATGTGGCCCTTCGCTTGCCTTTATCCGGCCCTTGGGGCACTATTTCATCAACTGACACCAATGATGGGGCACCATTCTGTGGTGGCTGGTGTTCAAAATTTTTGGGGGCCCGCAAACAAACTGAAAAATTCTGAAAAAAAACATCAATTGCAGCCTCACTGTGCCCATCAAACGCAGCCACAGTGCCTATCATTTGCAGCCACTGTGCCCTCAATTGCAGCCACTGTGCCCATCAACTGCAGCCACAGTGCCCATCAATTGCAGCCACTGTGCCCATCAATTGCAGCCACTGTGCCCATCAATTGCAGCCACTGTGCCATCAATTGCAGCCACTGTGCCCATCAAACGCAGCCACTGTGCCCATCAATTGCAGCCACTGTGCCGACCAAACGCAGCCACTGTGCCCATCAAACGCAGCCATTGTGCCATCAAATGCAGCCACTGTGCCCATCAAACGCTGCCACTGTGCCCATCAAACGCTGCCACAGTGCCTTCAAATGCCGCCACTGTGCCCAAATGCCGCCACTCTGCCCATCAAATGCTGCCACTGTGCCCATCAAATGCTACCACTGTGCCCATCAAATGCTGCCACTGTGCCATCAAATGCTGCCACTGTGCCCATCAAATGCTACCACTGTGCCCATCAAATGCTGCCACTGTGCCATCAAATGCTGCCACTGTGCCCATCAAATGCTACCACTGTGCCTATCAAATGCTGCCACTGTGCCATCAAATTCCGCCACCGTGTCATCAAATGCCGCCACTGTGCCATCAAATGCCGCCACTGTGCCATCAAATGCCGCCAGTGTGCCCTTATGGACGCACCACCACTGGCACCATTCCTCCCACCCACTGACACTGTCAATGGCACTATTCTTCCCACTGATACCAACATTGGAGCCTGCTATTATAGCCAATGATGGGCATTGTTTATGTGTACTGATGCCGGGGCATTTTCTACTCCAACTAGCCACAGTCCGCCCCCGCCCCCCTCACCCCTAAAGCCTGAGGGACAAGTAAACTGGCCCTTTGACCCCTGGTATAAGCCCTCACAGCTGGGGACCATAAGGTATCTTTCTACACATCTCAAAGCCTCACAGCTTGGGGCCACGAGGCAAGTGTCTGACACCTGGTTACCCTGCACAATTGCACAGTTGTAGGTACACACACTGCACAGTACAGGAAAGCACTCTTCACAAAGCTCCCAGTCCAGGACACCACTGAGGAAGGGGAATGGCCAGTATCTGAATCCCTATAAGAGCAGTCTCGGGACAGCTGCCACCTTCCTCCAGACACCTCTCAGTGAGTGAGAAATATCCTTCTCAAGACCAGATCCCTTTGGTGAAGTCCTGCAGCAGTTCCAAGTCCCTTTCAGGTCTCCTGTCCCGAGACCTCCAAAAACAGCAACACAATCCAAACCTTGCCTCAGAGGGACAACACCCCCTCTAAGGCTGGGGACTTCTTTGCAGAGGAAGACAAATGCTCTGGGGCTTCAGACTATTTATCAGCTTCCTCAGCCACCATCTGGGCACACCTTCCCAGAATTTGGCTAGGCCATGATCGATATTCAGGCTGGTAATTTGAATTTCCCCCCCTAAGCTTTAGAACAGTGGTGGCCTGTCCATTAGGGGCGCATGGGCGCTTCCCCTCCTATCCATGTGTCCGGCCCCCTGATCTACATACAGGGCGCAGGACGCATGGATTCCAATCAGGGTTTTTTTTTTGAAGCATGTGCTTAGAGCCAGGGGCCCATCTAGTTGTGTGACACTAGCAAATGAATAATCGCTATTGTAAACACTGATTCTCCTCCCAGCTAATCAGAAAGCGGGTCATGAGACCCATCACCCGATTGGAAGAAAGGAAATCCAATCCGATTGGCCGCCAGGAGGAGGAGGGAGGAGATGCAGGCAAACCGCCGCAAAAGCAGCCACCCGCAGCCAAAAGAGAAGCCGCCCGGAAAGCTGCCCGCGAGATGGGGTAAGTGCAGGGCCCCGACTGACCGACCATGGGGGGGGGCGGACTGCTTGCCGCCCCCCCCCCCCAAAAAAAAACCCCACAAGCCGCCAGTGCTCTAGAATCCTCTTCTAGAAGCAGGGGGAAACAGTCAAACGCCCAGCCAGTGAAACCCTTAACAGACCAAAACAAGCAATCTCTGTAAACATGGGCATACTGATAGGAGGAGCAAGCAGAGTGACAGAGAAATAAGCCACCAAAGAGATAACTCCAAGAGGCATTGGGACTTCAATACTTATTTTTACAGAACAGTGAAGGAAAAACAATCATTTGGAGAGCTAATGAGCTTGTTAGGTATTATTATGTAGGTATTAAAGTGGTTGTAAACCCTTACATATACTCAGTGAAGTGACTGGCCTCGGGTGCTACACAGAGATTAAACAAATCCTCCTACATAAACTGTACCTGTTTATCTGCAGCCACCTTTCCCCTACATGCATTCAAAGTGCAGAATTTACACAGGATCTCTCAGCTCTGAAAAGCAGGGGTCGGAGAGCTGAAGTTTCATCAGTAAGGAGAGCTCTGAGAGCTGATTGGAAGGGAACGGAGACACTCCCTTCGCACAGCACCCAGGAAAAGAACTGAGGCTGTCAATCATAGGCTGTGCCCTCCCCTGTCACCATTTCTCTCTTGGTGTCAGGAAAACTTGTCAGACGCAACTCATGCTTATAGCAGAGGAAAGATGCAGCGGACAGAAACAAAAGTGCTATGGATTGAGACAGGTACACATTATAGAGGGATATACTTTGTTCATATTTTACTTTTTTTTTTTAAACACTTTTTTAAACACCGACCGCCGTACGACTATATACGTCCTGACTTTGAAGAGGGATATCTCGGCAATGGCAGCAGCTGCTGCCACAACCGAGGTATCAATCTCTTCAGGCGGCAGTTCGATTAACGATAATGGTGGTCTCTGCGGCGGATTCGCCACAAGATCACCGTTATCGGCGGCGGGAGAGGGGCCCCCCTCCCACCACTCTCCTGTGCCCTCCGCCGCTTACCGGAGCCGTCAGCAGCGGCGGAGGCGATCGGGACCTGTCCATGGCTGGGTATGGAGACGAGTGAGGCTAAGATGGCCCGTCACTTCCGCCCATACGTCTTAAAGGCACATTTTTCTGTTGTCATTTTTTTCAAATGACAATTTTTTTCTTTTATTGCATTTAAGTCCAAATATGAGATCTGAGGACTTTTTGACCCCAGATCTCATATTTACGAGGACCTGTCATGCTTTTTTCTATTAGGGAAGTTTGCATTTGTAATAGGAATAAAAGTGACCCAATTTTTTTTTTGAACAGTCTAAAAATAAATAAAATCAAATAAAATATATTAGAAAAAATAATTGTTTTAATGTGCCCCGCCCGCCGAGCTTGCGTGCAGAAGCGAACGCATACGTAAGTAGCGCCCGCATATGAAAATGCTGGTCAAACCACACATGTGAGGTATCACCGCGATCGTTACAGTGAGAGCAATAATTCTAGCCCTAGATACCCTCTGTAACTCAAAACATGCAACCTATAGAATTTTTTAAACGTCGCCTATGGAGATTTTTTTAAGGGTAAAAGTTTGACGCCATTCCACGAGCGGACGCAGTTTTGAAGCGTGACATGTTGGGTATCAATTTACTCGGCTTAACATTATCTTTCACAATATAAAAAAAAATTGGGCTAACTTTACTTTTGTCTTAATTTTTTCTAAAAAAAGTGCGCTTGTAAAAAAAAGTATTGCAATGACCACCATTTTATTCTTTAGGGGGGTTCTAAGTAATTTTCTAGCAAAAAAAAACGTGTTTTTAACTTGTAAACACCGAGTCTGAAAAAGAGGCTCGGTCTTAAAGTGGTTAATTCTGACTCGGTTTGCGAGTGTTGTCTCGCAAACGAGCAGAAGCTAATGGGCGTTGCAGTACCGTATTAGGTGCGGGGGCGCCGGGAACAGTCGCAACGGTTTGGAGCCGTTTGAAAATACTCGGAATGACTTGGAAATACTCAAAATGACTCAGAAATACTCGGAAATACTCCGTTCCCGAGTGTTTCCGAGGCTTTCCGAGTTCAGCCGTGCTGTCCCCGAGTATTTCTGAGGCTCTCCGGCGCCCCCCCCCCCCCTCTGGCCACATGCGGTATTGCAGGTAATAGAAGTCAATGCAGAACAAATTATCTTTGGTTCCATTGACTTCTATGAGGAAACTCGCTTTCATATGCGAGTGCTTTGGATTACAAGCATTCACCTGGAATGGATTATGCTCGTAATCCAAGGTTCCACTGTAAATAAAAACTGATCATTGAAAGCACCCCTGTCGGTGGTTAACAGTTTGTCTCAATCCTTCCGCTACATTTGCAGCACAGCTTGTCCTGTTAAAAAAAAAAAAAAAAACAGACATACTGGGCAGATCACTAGGCGAAAACAAAGGAAATAATGTCTAAAATAAGAATACTAATGCATCCAGCACATCTAAGACTTGGTAAGCTACAAAAAAACGATTTGCTTTTGCTTTTTTTACCACTTTAAAACCCTTTGTTTTTAGGATCTAAATGATGCTGGGTTCTCTGGTTACTTCTACTAAGAGTGTATTGATCATTTTTTCATACGATCAAATCTTTCTCATTGATCAAGGGACAGCCACAATTAGCCCCATGTATAAATTCTTTGCGCTTACAAAGACTAAACTTTTTTTTTTTTTACTATGGCTCATGAAAGTGTAGACTGTGCTGCATAATCAGTTTTGTGGCGAGTTTCCTGTTGCTCCCCTCTGATAGAAGCTGTCTGCAGTTGGGGTTTTCGCAAATGCAATTTGAAAGCATCTACTGGCAAGGCTATGTGGGCTAGAGATGGGCAAGTAACACAACTTGGAGGTACTGCCAAGTCACTGCCACGCCAAGGAGCTTACTTGTTTTTATCGAGCCAAGAAGTAGATGAGCCAGATCAAACACTCAGTGATTACAGATCAGGAGAGGGAAAGACTGCATTGCAGCAGCACCCACTGCAGTAAATATGGGGAACAGCTTATCTTCTCTTAGTTGTTGAGCTTAGAAGGACGCATTCATGGAGTAGCTTTATCCTACGTGATTCACGGGGAATAGTATATTTTTAGGGAGTACACATATTGAGTCACTATTGTAACTTCCCAATGAAAGAAAAATGTTAGGTGACTTTCATGTCTTTACTTGCTTGCTGTCCCATATTTTGATGACTACATTTCATACAAATGACGAGGAACAACTTATCTCTCATCAGTTTTTCCAAAGTATTGAATTCAAAAATCTGTTTGACAGCCAGAATTATCAGGAGGAGATCAGCTATAGTATCCTATGTGTTTCCCTCTTGTAAGGTTCTCTTTACCTCATTGAGGGCCACCAGGGCAGCCATCAGAAAGTTTTGGGCCCCTTACACAGCTTTAGGCCTGCAGCCCCCCGCCCCCCCCCCCGAGCCTGACCACCAACATTCCCCAGGGCTTGCCCACGGGCCATCTCACCAAATCCGCACTCGTCCCCCCTCACACTTGTACGCACTCAGCCCTCCTCACACCTGTACTCATTCAGCCCCCTCACACCTGTACGCACTCAGCCCCCCTCACACCTGTACGCACTCAGCCCCCCTCACACCTGTACTCATTCAGCCCCCTCACACCTGTACGCACTCAGCCCCCCTCACACCTGTACGCACTCAGCCCCCCTCACACCTTAACGCACTCAGTCCCCTCACATCTGTACGCACTCAGCCCCCCTCACACCTGTACTCATTCAGCCCCCTCACACCTGTACGCACTCAGCCCCCCTCACACCTGTATGCACTCAGCCCCCCTCACACCTGTACTCATTCAGACCCCTCACACCTGTACGCACTCAGCCCCCCTCACACCTGTACGCACTCAGCCCCCCTCACACCTGTACGCACTCAGCCCCCCTCACACCTGTACGCACTCAGTCCCCTCACATCTGTGCGCACTCAGCCCCCCTCACACCTGTACACACTCAGCCCCCCTCACACCTGTACGCACTCAGCCCCCCTCACACCTGTACGCACTCATCCCACCTCACACCTGTACGCACTCATCCCACCTCACACCTGTACGCACTCAGCCCCCTCACACCTGTACGCACTCATCCCCCCTCACACCTGTACGCACTCATCCCCCTCACACCTGTACGCACTCATCCCCCCTCACACCTGTACTCATTCAGCCCCCTCACACCTGTACGCACTCAGCCCCCCTCACACCTGTACGCACTCAGCCCCCCTCACACCTGTACTCATTCAGCCCCCTCACACCTGTACGCACTCAGCCCCCCTCACACCTGTACGCACTCAGCCCCCCTCACACCTGTACGCACTCAGCCCCCCTCACACCTGTACTCATTCAGCCCCCTCACACCTGTACGCACTCAGCCCCCCTCACACCTGTACGCACTCAGCCCCCCTCACACCTGTACTCATTCAGCCCCCTCACACCTGTACGCACTCAGCCCCCCTCACACCTGTACGCACTCAGCCCCCCTCACACCTGTACTCATTCAGCCCCCTCACACCTGTACGCACTCAGCCCCCCTCACACCTGTACGCACTCAGCCCCCCTCACACCTGTACGCACTCAGCCCCCCTCACACCTGTACACACTCAGTCCCCTCACATCTGTACGCACTCAGCCCCCCTCACACCTGTACACACTCAGCCCCCCTCACACCTGTACGCACTCAGCCCCCCTCACACCTGTACGCACTCATCCCACCTCACACCTGTACGCACTCATCCCACCTCACACCTGTACGCACTCAGCCCCCTCACACCTGTACGCACTCATCCCCCCTCACACCTGTACGCACTCATCCCCCTCACACCTGTACGCACTCATCCCCCCTCACACCTGTACTCATTCAGCCCCCTCACACCTGTACGCACTCAGCCCCCCTCACACCTGTACGCACTCAGCCCCCCTCACACCTGTACGCACTCAGCCCCCCTCACACCTGTACGCACTCATCCCACCTCACACCTGTACGCACTCATCCCCCCTCACACCTGTACGCACTCATCCCCCTCACACCTGTACGCACTCATCCCCCCTCACACCTGTACTCATTCAGCCCCCTCACACCTGTACGCACTCAGCCCCCCTCACACCTGTACGCACTCAGCCCCCCTCACACCTGTACGCACTCAGCCCCCCTCACACCTGTACGCACTCATCCCGCCTTACACCTGTACGCACTCATCCCCCCTCACACCTGTACGCACTCAGCCCCCCTCACACCTGTACGCACTCATCCCCCCTCACACCTGTACGCACTCATCCCCCCACACCTGTACACACTCAGCCCCCCCCCCTCGCACCTGTACGCACTCAGCCCCCTCTCGCACCTGTACGCACCCAGCCCTCCCTCACACCTGTACGCACTCATCCCCCCTCACACCTGTACACACTCATCCCCCCTTGCACCTGTACACACCCATCCCGCCTCACACCTGTACTCATCATCTGCTTGCCCTCTTTTAGTGGCCTGTGAGTCTGCCTCTCCTTGAAGGCCTTCCGGACATGATGGGTATTTTTTTTTTAACACCACACTACACTGTATTGTATAATGTGTACACCGCCTGAAGTGTGTTTGAAACGGTACACACTGTATTAGATACTGTGTACACCGCCTGCACTGTATTAGAAACTGTACACCGCCGAATGCACTGTATATATAGGCTACGCTGAATGCACAGTATATATAAGTATATAAAACGTGTATGCAGCAAAGCACCTGGAACGCATCCGAACTGCATTTCTATGGTGTGAACTGGCCCAAAGACCACCCAAGAAGCATGAAAGGACCGCATGTGGTTGTTGGGCTACAGGTTGGTTACTAGGGCTTTAAATGAAACGTAGATTTTTAGTGCACTGCTCTTAACTGGCACTCCCTTTCTGTGGCATACGTTTTTGACTTAGTTATATTGTATTTGGAACCAAACTCAAAAACGAGTGTCTGAAGGTCCTGCTGTGAACTGAGTGTGATTACTTGTGCAGACTCCTGTACTCAAAACTACAAGAGGTCTTCATAAAGTTTCCGCACTTTTTTATATCTTAACCGGTTCCGGACCGCCTTCCACACATTTACTGTGACAAGGCGGCCTGGCTGCACGAAACAACGTACCTGTACGTCCCTTTGAGCAGTAGCCTCTGGGGAAGAGGACAGAGGGGAAGCTAATCAGGGGGTCCAGCGGATGCAATGTCCGTCGGCCACCCGCGGTCATTCTCCAGAGAGGTAGAACAGCGATCTGCATATGTAAACAAGGCAGATCGCCATTCTGACAGGGGCGAACATAGAGATCTTATGTTTCTGCTCAGCAGGAACACGGATCTCTGTGTTTCCCCAGTAAGAGCAAGCCAGACACAGTTAGCAAGCACCCCTTAGGGACACACCTAACCTGTTGATCGCCCCTGGTGTTAACCCCTTTCCCTCCAGTGTCATTAGTGCAGTGACAGTGCATATTTTTAGCACTGATCACTGTATTAGTATCACTGGTCCCCTAAAAAAGTTTAAAAAGTGTCAGTTAGGTGTCAGATTTGTCCGCCGCAATGTCGCTCCTGTTAAAAATCGCTGATCGCCGCCATTACTAGTAAAAAAAAATTCCATAAAAATATCCCATTGTTTGTAGACACTATAACTTTTGCGCAAACCAATCAATGTACACTTATTGGGATTTGTTTTACCAAAAATATGTAGCAGAAAACATATTGGCCTAAATTTATGAAGAAATTAAAAAAATTTTTATTGGACATGTATTATAGCAGAAAGTGAAAAATATTAGATATTCTTTCAAAATTGTCGCTCTTTTTTTGTTTATAGTGCAAAAAAAATAAAAACCACAGAGGTGCTCAAATACCACCAAAAGAAAGCTCTATTTGTGGGAAAATAAGGACATAAATTTTATTTGGGTACAACGTTGCACGATCACGCAATTGTCAGTTAAATTAACGCAGTGCCGTAACGCAAAAAATGGCCTGGTCATGTACGGGGTAATTAGAGTTCATTTGGGTTGGCGGCAGCTCACTTTCTATTGGCAGCCACCCGGGCCCCGCCTCTTGTTACTTCCCCTCGGCAAGTCAGCTTGGCCTCCATGAGGCTGGTCTTCTGTAATGGCGGCAGAGATCAAATCATGCAGGAGGGACGCCACTGGGGACACCTAATGAAAGGAGAGACTCCGCTGGGGGCACCTGATGTGAGGAGGGACTCCACTGGGGACACCTGATGTACAGAGAGACTCTGCTGGGGACACCTGTGATGTAAGGAGGGACTCTACTGGGGACACCTAATGTAAGGAGAGACTCCGCTGGGGGCACCCGATGTAAAGAGGGACTCCGCTGGGGACACCTTATGTAAGGAGAGACTTTGCTGGGGACACCTGATGTAAGGAGACACTCTGCTGGGAATTCCTGGTGTAAGGAGGGACTCTACTGGGGGCACTTGATGTAAGGAGGGACTCTGCTGTGGGCACCTGATGTAAGGAGAACTCTGCTGGGAATGTCTGATGTAAGGAGGGACTCTACTGGGGGCACCTGATGTAAGGAGGTACTCTGCTGGGAATGCCTGATGTATGGAGGGACTCTGCTGGGAATGCCTGATGTAAGGAGGGACTCTAATGGGGGCACCTGATGTAAGGGGGGGCTCTTATGGGGCATCAGATGTAAGGAGGGACTCTTCTGGGGGCACATGATGTAAGGAGGGACTCTGCTGGGAATGCCTGGTGTAAGGAGGGACTCTACTGGGGGCACCTGATGTAAGGAGGGACTCTGCTGGGGGCACCTGATGAAAGGAGAGACTCTGCTGGGAATGCCTAGTGTAAGGAGGGACTCTACTGGGGGCACCTGATGTAAGGAGGGATTCTACTGGGGGACCTGATGTAAGGAGGGACTTTACTGGGGGGACCTGATGTAAGGAGGGACTCTGCTGGGAATGACTGATGTAAGGAGGGACTCAACTGGGGGCAGCTAATGAAAGGAGGGACTCTAGTGGGGGCACCTGATGTAAGGAGGGACTCTGCTGGGAATGCCTGATGTAAGGGGGGACCCTAAAGGGTGCACCTGATGTAAGGAGGGACTCTACTGGGGGTACCTTATGTAAGGAGGGACTCTACTGGGGGCACGTGATGTAAGAAGGGACTCTGCTGGGAATGCTCGATGTAAGGAGGTACTCTACCGGGGGCACCTAATGTAAGGAGGGACTCTGCTGGGGGCACCTGATGTAAGGAGGGACTCTACTGGGAATACCTGATGTAAGGAGGGACTCTACTGGGAATGCCTGAGGTAGAAGGGACTCTACTGGGGGCACCTGATGTAAGGAAGGGCTCTGCTGGGCGCACTGGATGTAAGGAGGGACTCTACTGGGAATGCCTGGTGTAAGTAGGGACTCTGCTGGGGACACCTGATGGCATCTGGTGGCAGGTGACGGTGGCAAGTGACACGCTCAGAGCTCCCACTCATTCTGCTTTATGGTGAGTTGAACTATTTTATTTTATATTACAATGTAATACTAGAAATAATGCATTCAATCATCCTGACACCATAACAACCATGGTACTGTGGTGACTGAAGTCCTAACACCAGGTGTTTGGAGTATCGTTATCTGCTTTCCGAGGTGTTTGGCCTCGGAAAAGGTACCTGACAGATAAGGCTGCACTGAAGGGACTGTATTTATGGGCACTGATAAGGCTGCACTGATGGGACTGTATTAATGGGACTTTATTGATGGGCACTGATAAGCTACACTGATGGGACTGTATTGATCGGCACTGATAAGCTGCACTGATGGGACTGTATTGATGGGCATTGATAAGCTGCACTGATGGGACTGTATTGATGGGCATTGATAAGCTGCACTGATGGGACTGTATTGATGGGCACTGATAAGCTGCACTCATAAAGCTGCACTGATGGGACTGTATTGATGGGCATTGATAAGGTCACACTGATGGGACTGTACTGATGGGTACTGATAAGGCTGCACTGACGGGACTGTACTGATGGGCACTGATAAGGCTGCACTGACGAGACTGTATTGATGGGCACTGATAAGCTGCACTGATAAGGCTGCACTGATGGGACTGTATTGATGGGCACTGATAAGGCTGCACTGATGGGACTGTATTGATGGGCACTAATAAGCTGCACTGGTAAGGCTGCACTAATGGGACTGTATATATGGGCACCGATAACCTGCACTGATAAGACTGCATTGATGGGACTGTATTGATGGGCACTGATAAGCTGCACTGATAAGGCTGCACTGATGGGACTGTATTGATGGGCACTGATAAGCTGCACTGATAAGGTCACACCGATGGGACTGTACTGATGGGCACAGAAAAGCCTGCACTGATGGGCACTGAAAAGCCTGCACTGATGGGCACTGATAAGGCTGCACTGATGGGCACTGGTGGGACTGCACTGATGGGCACAGATAAGGCTGCACTGATGGGCACTGATAAGGCTGCACTGATGGGACTGTACTGATGGGTACTGATAAGGCTGCACTGATGTTGCTGCACTGCTGGGCACTGAAAATAATGGATACACCATTTGTAATGGTATACAAAACAACAAAATATACAAGTAGACACTTGGTACCCACAGAGAGGAAGAGGTGGCGCTCTGAGAGGAAAAGGTGGAGCCTAAAGAGGAATCCTGATCCCTGAACCCCTCTCCAGTTGAAGTTATTCAGCAATAAATTCTATAAAGACATCCTCTAGACTGAGCCTGTATTGTCAATATGCAGGCAGGCAGCCTCTGTACTAGCAAGGGAGCCCTTTGTCATATTCAGCAACCCCTTTGGGGATGAGCACTACATATGATTGATGGGCATTTTTTTGTATATGAAATTATTTTGATTTACCCGTTTGGTTCCACCTTGATCTATGTGCATCTATGTAAGCCCCTATTTTGAATGGGTACAACGAATACTGTTGGACTTATTTACCCGCAGGGAATACGTTTGCAGATACACCAGTACAGTCCTATGAAATTGCAGTATAAATATACACACCGGTTGAGTTTATCCCACAATCCTTAATTGTACCTGACATATATTTGACAGTTGTATTGGCCTTATTTATGGTAATGTACTGCACCCCCTTAAGACCCACAAGTAGAATTGGATCCCCCACCTTGCACAGTCCAGCACTTTTTTTGTTTTATTGAGGGATTAGAACTTGGATGGGGATTGGGAATTATGGGATGCCCATTTGATTTCAAATAACTTAAGGGACAACTTCTCCTATATACAGTGCTTTGAAAAAGTATTCATACCCCTTGAAATTTTCCACATTTTGTCATGTTACAACCAAAAAAGGTAAATCTATTTTATTGGGATTTTATGTGATGAACCAACACAAAGTGGCACATAATTGTGAGGTGGAAAGAAAATGATAAATGGTTTTCAAAATGTTTTACAAATAAATATCTGAAAAGCGTGGCATGCATTTGTATTCAGCTCCCTTTACTCTGATACCTCTAACTAAAATTTAGTGGAACCAATTGCCTTCAGAAGTCACCTAATTAGTAAATAGAGTTCACCTGTGTGTAATTTAATCTCAATATAAATACAGCTGTTCTGTGAAGCCCTCGGTGATTTGTTAGAGAACCTTGGTGAACAAACAGCATCATGAAGGCCAAGGAACACACCAGACAGGTCAGGGATAAAGTTGTGGAGAAGTTTAAAGCAGGGTTAGGTTATAAAAAAAAGTATCCCAAGCTTTGAACATCCCACTGTTCAATCCATCATCAGAAAATGGAAAGAGTATGGCACAACTGCAACCCTACCAAGACATGGCCGTCCACCTAAACTGACAGGCCGAGCAAGGAGAGCATTAATCAGAGAAGCAGCCAAGAGCCCTATGGTAACTCATGAGGAGCTGCAGAGATCCACAGCCCAGGTGGGAGAATCTGTCCACAGGACAACTATTAGTCGTGCTCTCCACAAATCTGGCCTCTATGGAAGAGTGGCAAGAAGAAAGCCATTGTTGAAAGAAAGCCATAAGAAGTCCTATTTGCAGTTTGCGAGAAGCCATGTGGGGGACACAGCAAACATGTGGAAGAAGGTGCTCTGATCAATTGAGATCAAAATGTAACTTTTTGGCCTTAAAGCAAAATGCTATGTGTGGCGGAAAACTAACACTGCACATCACCCTGAACACACCATCCCCACCGTGAAACGTGGAGGTGGCAGCATCATGTGATGGAGATGCTTTTCTTTAACAGGGACAGGGAGGCTGGTCAGAGTTGATGAAAAGATGGGTGAGACTAAGTACAGGGCAATCTTAGAAGAAAACCTGTTAGAGTCTGCCAAAGACTTGAGACTGGGGCGGAGGTTCACCTTCCGGCAGGACAACAACCTTAAACATACAGCCAGAGCTACAATGGAATGGTTTAGATCAAAGCATATTCATGTGTTAGAATGACCCAGTCAAAGTCCAGACCTAAATCCAATTGAGAATCTGTGGCAAGACTTGAAAATTGCTGTTCATAGACTCTCTCTATCCAATCTGACAGAGCTTGAGCTATTTTGCAAAGAAGAATGGGCAAAAATGTCACTCTCTAGATGTGCAAAGTTGGTAGAGACATCCCCAAAAAGACTTTCAGCTGTAATTGCAGCGAAAGGTGGTTCTGTTGTGGAAATTTTATTATATGGACTCATGTGGACATTTTATTTTAGAATGTGTGTTTTATAGATTGTCATCTGTCTCTCTGTGTCTGATTTAACCGAGGAGCGCTCTAGTAGAGCGCACTTGGGTTGAATGGGGACCAACAGTAAAACCGTCAGTATGAAAACCTTCTCATGGGCTTGAAGACATGTTCTTAGTGTGTGTTTGGGCGTTTGCCAGTTTGTAAGTATCAAGCGCAATGCACTGGGCTTCTTGCCTTCAAATGTCTATGCACATTAGAGAAGCGAAGTCCGCATAACGAGAGAAACATATTATATCTCTGTTGTGGCTACGCTATCCCTTTTGGATACATATCTGCTTTTATAAGAGGACATTGATATCTGCCTTGTTGGAATACTTATACCGTATAATGACAACAGTAGTAGCAATGCCCCCGCAAATCTTCTCAAGCCTGTAAGAACAAGTAGAATGATCTTACTAGATACTGATTACTCTGAGCAGTATTGAATAGGCTCCATGCTGACCAAGATGGTGGATGTGCATGTATGTGGCTGGGCAGGAGGGGCAGTGTACATGCCTCAAGTGGGTGGGACATGTGCACTCCCCCCCACTCCTGTGGATGCCCTCCCCTTTACTGTTGTCATTTCCTGTGTTATCATTTCCTGTGATGTCATTTTGCATGGGGGAAGCGATTGGCTGTTGGGGCCATGACTTCCTGTTTGTCATTCCTTTTGTTGCCGATAAATAAAAACGAAGTGTCTGTGCTCGTGAGGGCAGACAGTCGACCTGAGGGCTGAAAGTGACATGGATTATAGCGAAATTTCCACATCAGGTTCTACGAAGTATTGACTCAGGGGGGCTGAATACAAATACACGCCACACTTTTCATATATTTATTTGTTAAAAAATGTAATACCATTTATCATTTTCCTTCCATTTCACAATTATGTGCCACTTTGTGTTGGTCTATCACATAAAATCCCAATAAAATACATTTACGTTTTTGGTTGTAACATGACAAAATGTGGAAAATTTCAAGGGGTGTGAATACTTTTTCAAGGCACTGTACAGTCTATATACACTCCTCACTTCCTACAGCACACTTGCTTGCAGAACTCCAGCTGGTACACTGTTTGTGGATCTGACAAAAAGCACTCAGTCATATTTAAAGCATCAGCCCATTACAGGCAGGAACTCGTGGCCCCTTGGCGTGGAGCAAAAAGTCAGTGTCCAGCATACATCCTTTTGGCTACTGATCCCAGCACCACCTCTTCAGGCACTGCCAGCCTGCCTGGTTGCAGCTGCCTTTTTCACTAGCCTTCCTGGCTAACTTCTCCAGCACAGTCCTCCCAGGCGGACACTCGCTCCACAGTCCTCCGAGACTGTGCACCCAGCAGCCCACCCGGCTGACTTCTCAGGAGATCTCCTGGACATGCTGACTTGCTCCTGCTGTCCTTTCCTTGCTCCCGTGCCTCCAGGAAAGGATTCCTCCAAGTGTTGTAGAGGGTCCCTCCGGGAACCCGAGCTCCAGGCCAAAAGTCACCCCCCCCCCAGATTAGGGTACTCACTCAAGGGCAAACGACAGTCTCCTCAGCACTTCATCTCTATCTTCTACCCAACTGTCTCTTCCTGGCAGGACCCATGCCTATTTATGAGGTGTCCACCCCCTTCCAGACCCTTTTTGCTGGGGATTGGTCGAGGACCTCATAAATATGCCAACCAGCTCCTCCTAGCTTCCACCCACCACTTCTAAAAGCTTCTCGAAGGTTCCAGAAAACAGGGGGAGGCACCAGAGATGCTGCTTGCTGAAACATCCAGCCTCACTGAGTCACTCAACCCTGACCCAGAATCAACCCTGGTCTGGCTCTCAGCCATGCCAAACTTTCTTACACTACAGCTTACTCTACAAAAAAAAAACTATCAACATCTAGCACACTAGAGGGTGCTACATTAATATATAGGGGAGCAGGATACAGAGAGGTGAAAGTAACCTGGCCAAGTTTTGTTATATTTCTTGTGTGCAATAAATGTTGTATAGGATTGCGAGAAGTGGTTTCTGGTATATTTGCTGTTATATAAAATATCTCTGTGAATTAAAATGTAAAATAGTGGTTGAGTCCAAAAAAATCAGGTTTTCTTTGTTTTTGGTGGGTTAATAGTTTATACCTACCTAAGCTTTCCTAACCTGCAGATCCATATAGAACTTTATGGCGCAGTAATAACTGCACTGAGTTCAATGGAAAGCTTAACCACATCTGGCCAACCTCTGCACAAGAGGTCTTTTGTAGCAGGTAAAGTTCGGGGGCAGAACTGGCATAGATTTAAAGAAAATATGTATCATATCACGCTGCACAGTCCTTGGCTTAAGAAAATGTAACCTATCAATAAGAATAGGATGAGAGTACTCATCCTTTGGGTTTGCAAAAATAAGGTCAGATCTGGCCCACAAGCTGTCACTTAAGGTAAAATGCAGTTATTTTGTAAAGGAGGAATCTGAGTCTGTGATGAGCAATTATGGCCGTCAACATACATAGAAACTATGGGGTTGATTTACTAAAGGCAAATCCACTTTGCACTACAAGTGCACTTGGAAGTGCAGTCGCTTTAGATCTGAGGGAAAGATCTGAAAAGAGGGGAAGCTCTGATTACTGTATAAATGTCACTGGCAGGGAAGGGGTTAACACTAGGGGCAATTAAGGGGTTAAGTGTGTTCCCTGGGAGGTGTTGCTTACTGTATGGGGGCTGGGCTGACTGGAGAAGGAGAGAGATCACTGTTCCTAATCAATAGGAACAGACAATCTCTCTCTCTTCCCCTGACAGAATGGAGATCTGTTTGTTTACCCTGACAGATCCCCGTTCTGCCTGTCTCTGGAGCGATCGCGGGTGGCCTGCGGACACCGAGTGTGCATGCCAATGTACAATGACGGCGATTCGCAGAGGGGAGTCAACTTGCCACAGTCCAACTGCGGCAGGCGGTCTATAACTAGTTAAAGAGCTCCCTATGTTGAAAAAAGAAAAAGTTGTCAGAGCTCAGGCATACCTCCCCATATCACACAAGGCAATACTATTTATAAAAGTCTGTTTAATAAGCACTCACAGTTGGGGATGATTTAAGCATTACATTTGTTTTTGGAGCAGAAAGCAGGGTACTTTAATTTTTGCCACAAGTCACCTGGTGCTATGAACTACTGTAAATACTGCCACTGACATAGCATCACCTATTCAACAACAGCCTTAAGACAGGCACTTCCCCCTCCCCAGCACTAAAAACATTCATCTTTAACCTTTCCATTTAGAGTTGATGTCCTCAACCCAAACCCAACCCAAAAATCATGTTCCCTTAAAGCATTTTATACAGTACAGTGCTTGTGCTGTGTAATTTGGACCACCTAAAAATACCTGTCTGATCCTGCCTGGCTATACCCTCCCCTCTGTAAACTGACCACAGTGTATCATGGGTGCTGAGCCCTGATACCGTGGTCAGTTTACATGCCTCCGTCATCCACAGCCCTGAATGAATGAATGAGTGACTTGTATAGCGCTACCTATGCAAACTGAATTGCCTCAGGGCGCTTTTTGCCGCCTGTGTCTATCTGCGGTATAGCGCTGTCCTATGCCCCATGGGGTCCCGACGCGCTTACAGAGCCCTGCTCTGTCTCCTCTCTGCTCCTGTGTCCTCCACCCCCCTCCCCTCCCTGCCTGTCTGCTCGTGTCAGTGCTCGGCTCCTAATGCTCTCATATTAAGTATAAAATGCTCCCATCCCCTCTCTAATATTACAACAAGTGCCCCTGTGCCTGTGTCATAAAATAATTACTTATCTGTACCGCTAACACATCAGCTCCCGGCGATCACGTGACTCCTCGGATGTCTATCTCCTCTCTCCTCTCCTTCCCAGCTGACGTCAGCAGCAGTGCTCGGTCCCGCCTACTAGAACTGTCACCTGGACAGGGGAGAGGAGAGAAGAGGCACCTGAGCGCTTGGAGCCAATGTAATCTCGGTATAGAGAAACATATTTATTAAATAACACAGGCACAGGGGAACTTATTGTAATATTACAGAGGGGATGGGAGCATTTTATATCAGTGGGTTAACAACCCACTTTAATCTAGCCACTAAGCAACCCAATAGCAAAACCCGAGCAAGTAAGCTTGTGAATAGGGATGAGCCTGATGTTCGAGTCAAACATAAGTTAGACTTGAACATAAGTTCGACTTGAACATTGGATGTTCCCCCGTCCTGCAAATTCCGAACATTATGGGGCATGCGCGGGCAAATTCGAGCAGAACGCCCCATAATGAATAATTTTGGGGGGGATCCACGCTGTTTTTTTGGTATTTTTTCTGTTTTTTGGTATGGACTGGGGAGGGTGGACCTACGCCATTTTGTTATCTATATTGCCGGGATCCAGCAATACATTACAACTGCGAGCAATTTTAAATGACATTTTTTTCCTTTAGAAATGTAATTTTGCTGTGGCACAGTAAAACAAAGATGCGCCACTTTACAGGCAGACTAAGGGCCCCCCCAGGCACGATATTTTAAGGAATATTTCATTTTTATTGGTTCACTTTAAGCATTATTAAAATCACTGCTCCTGAAAAAACGGCCGTTTTAAAAACTTCATGGCAATAACTTGCATATAAGCCTTTAAAATTAACACTTTTGATTTTTCACATTCCTGTCCCATAGACTTTAACAGTGTTCGCACAAATTTTTTGTCTGTTTGAATGTTCTGGTGCGAACCAAATCGGGGATGGGCATGTTCTGTGAAGTCTGTTTTGTGAAGTAGAGATGTCATACTTGTATCTGTTCTGTGCCATCGATCTTCGCTTCCTTCCCCCACCAAGCGCTGTGATTTCTTCGGACAGTCCCTACAATCCAGATTTCATGTCACTAAGAGCACTGCTAGAAGATTTGAAGAGACTCACTATCTGCACTTTATGAGGAACTTTTCCACTTAGAGATTTAATATATTTTATTATCCATTTGGTTTTGGGACTTTTTTGTGGACTATTAACTTCATATTTTTATTTTATTTATATTTTTTATGTGCATTTAATTCATGAGTATTTTATTCATGCAACATTGGTGTTTTTGATGTTCAGTAATATTTTTTGTTTTTTAGTTTTTTCAAGCTTTTTTGGGTATATACAATTTTTTGGATTTCACCTTATCCCCTAACACACATTGCACTTTGTTTGGATGCAGGTGTCACCTATGTTTCACGAGTTTTTGCACATTGTTTCTCAATTTACATATTGTATGGTTTTGTTTATTGTTCTATTTGATACACATTTTTTACACTTGAGACACCTTCAGTGGAACAGCGCCATCACCCCTCATTTGACTTTAATTTTCTAGAATTCCACTTTGGTGTGATTCTGTGTTGGGGGGCTGCAGTTCCTTTACTACCTAAGCGCGGAGCTATCAGTTTCATATAGTCCCTACAATCCAACTGGTGGAAGAAACAACAGCACTCCATGGTGGGCCAGAAATCTGACTTTTCAGAAATTGTGTTAAATGAAGATTATTCTTTGGGCACCATAGATCTTGAAGGGAATAAGGATTAATGGGCAAAGGAATATAAGTAATACATCTCTTCAATGAAGGGAAACCTGCTTTGCTCATTTTTACATTTTACAGCAGGGTTGCTTTAATGATTTATTAATGAATACAGAGCTGCACCAATTTGTATCCTTAGTATATATCTGAAGTTTAGCTTTAAAGTGATACTAAAGGCTTTTTTTTCTCTTTTAAATAACAAAGAGGTTATACTTTCCTTCTCTGTGCTACGATATTGCACAGAAAGGTTTCTTACCTCTTCTTCTGGCAGTCCTCTGCTCTATCAGCTTATCCCTCCTTTGGGTGCCTCCTGCACCAAGCCAAGTGCTAAGGAGGTGTAAGCAGGTACAGGCGTTCTTCCAACCTGTAGATTGCACTGTGCCATTGTTTCAGGTGGAGAGGAGTTTTAAAGGAATTGACCCCTTACAGACTTAATTTTCTCAGGGAAGACAGCTATTTAAATGAATGTTAAAATCCAGTGGCGGCTGGTGCCCAAAATTTTTTGGGGGGGCCGCAAACCGAAAAATTCTGAAAAAAACCCCATTAATTGCAGCCTCACTGTACCATCAATCGCAGCCACTGTGCCCATCAAACGCAGCCACTGTGCCATCAAACTCAGCACTGTCCAGACAGAGGGTCAGGGGTCCTGCAGCCTCATAGGACAGTCAGAGTAGAATGAAAACTCCTCCTACAAGCTTTAACCACACACTGATAGAAGTCACAAGACTGCTATATACTGCTGATGAGAAAAGATATTTAACAGTTTATATTTACTAAAATAATTGCATTTTCATGTTCTGTGTACTGTGGGAGACCAGATATAGTGAATGCAGGCTCCTGGATTTAGTAACACTTTAATGTAGAAATGCATTAAGGTAAAAAAAAGTTTAGACTTTAGAACCACTTTAACCTCCCTGGCGGTATTCCCAAGTGTGGCTCGGGGTGGATTTTCAGTACCAAAAGCGGTAACCCCGAGCCACACTCGGGATCGCATTGCAGGATCCAGGCAAAGTTACTTTACCTTGTCCCCAGGATCCTGCGATGTCTCCCCGCTGTGTCTGCGAGCCGTGTCTCCACTCGATGTATCACAGCGCCGGGCTCCGTTCCTTGCGAGGATTGCGACGCACGGGGACGGAGAACGGCGCCAAATTCAAAAAGTGAAACACACACAATACATACAGTACACTGTAATCTTACAGATTACATTACTGTATGAAATTATTTCACATCCCTTTGTCCCTAGTGGTTTGTCCAGTGCCCTGCATGCAGTTTTATATTATATATACTGTTCTTTCTGCCTGGAAACTGGAGATTGTCCATAGCAACCAAAACCGTCCCTTTACATCAAAAGGGGTTTTAGACCAGCTAGAAAACAGCGATAATAAATTAGAATCACTCGCAGAATTGAGTGATAGTGATTTGTGGGGAAATTCGTCATCAAACACTGAAAGTAATGACAGCGACAATTCTGCAACTGAGCAAATTTCAGTGTTTTTGATTTGATTACATTATTGAATAATTTCATTATTATTATATTATTTGTTAGAATTATTTATAGTTATTTATTATATTAGAATTTATGATTTCGTGTTTTAGACTTTATCATACCCGAGATATCTACTAGACTCTTGTTTGGACAGATTTAAGTGTGTTATTCCTAAGAATTACAGGCATATAAAACGCCAAATTTCCATGCAAAACATTGTACCGCTTTGAGGATCAAAAATCTGAAATAATCATACCGCCAGGGAGGTTAAGTCTGTGCTCTATGGCATATGGAAATGTTTACACTGGCACTCTGTGCCAATGGTTTAAAGTGTAATGGAACACAGAGACATGAGAATATCTATGTCCTTTTTCCTGTATTGGTGACAGTCTTCATGTGTATGTAACAGCAAGCACAGCTAGGTATTATCATAGATATTAGTAACAGGCCAGTTTGAATTTTTTCCAGCTAAACAATACTAGTTTGCCTAAAATAAAAAAACAGCTCAGGGAGCTTCTTTTTGTACTCCCCTTTTCCTTATCTATATACATTAACATGGATATGTGATCCAAGCAATGAAAAACAAAGCTTGAGACCAAAGAAGGGGAAAAAGTAAATAAAATAAAAAAAGAAAATAGCAAGAGGAAGGCAAATGAAAAGGTATTGGATGTTAAGGAGGATAACAAAAACAAGTGGAAAAGAAAAGGTAAAAAAGGGAAATGGAAAGGAAAAGAAGAGTAATGCCGCGTACACACGACCGGTTTTGCAGTTGGTATAAACTCCGAAAGTTTTTTTCAACGGAACTCCGACGGAATTCCATTCAAGCGGTCTTGCCTACACACGGTCAACCCAAAGTCCGACCGTCCAGAGCGCGGTGACGTACAGCACGTACGACAGGACTAGAAAAAGGAAGTTCAATAGACAGTAGCTTCCGTCTTGTACTTGCTTCAGAGCATGCGTCGTTTTTGGTCCGTCGGAACAGCATACAGACAAGCGGTTTTCCCAATAGGAATTGGTTCCGTCGGAAATATTTAGAACATGTTCTATTTCTTGGTCCGTCAGAATTTTCGAAAAAGAAAAGTCCGATGAGGCCCACACACGATCGGAATAGACGATGAAAAGCTTCCGTCTGACTTTTTCTGTCAGACATTCCACTCGTGTGTACACGGCTTTAGAGAAAAGGAGGTAAGGAAATGGAAAGAGGGGGAAAGGAAAGAAATAAAACAAAAGAAGAGAAAAGGGAAAAGGGAAGGAAGGCAAAGAGATTGAAAAGGAAAGCAAGTAAAATAAATGAAAGGAGGTGAAAGACAATGAAAATAAAAGCAAGGAAAGTAAAGCAAAGAATAAGAACGGAAAGGAAAGAAGAGGAAGGAAAGGGGAGGAGAAAAAGGAAAACAAGGAAAGGAAAAGCTAGGAAAGGGAAGGAAAGAAAAGAAAATGAATAAAAAAAGAATGAAGGGAAAGAGAATGAAAAAGAAAAATAGGAAATTAAAGAAAAAGAATGTAAAGGAAAGTAAAGAGGAAGAGGGAATGGGAAAGAAGAAAGGAAACAAAGGAAAGCAATGGGCAGAAAGAGAAAGCAAAACAAAGGACATTACATACTGTAAAAGAGGAAAGGAGAGGAAAAGAAAGGAAGGAAGAGGAAAGAAAAAGAAGAGAAAGGGAAAAGAAAAAAGGAAACAAAAAGGTAAAGAAACATAAAGGAAAAAGGAATTAAAAGGGAAAGAAGAGGAAAGGAAATGGGAAGAAAGAGGGGAAAGAAAGGAAATGGAAAGAAAAAAAAACAAAAAAGAGACTAAAATAGATAATGCAAAAGAACGGCAAGAAGATGAAAAGGAGCACAAGAAAAATAAAGATAAAGCAAGTAATTAAAGAAAAGAGAAGGCAAGGCAATGGATATACAAGAAAGGAAAAAATAAAATAAAATAAAGAGATTTGAAATGATAGGAAAGGAGAAGGAAAGGAAAGGACTCTTTGTACTGTATATACAGGGAAAATTATTTTCTAGTGATGTTCTATTAGCAAACTATTAACAAGGTCCAATTATAAAAGGGCCTTGATAACTGCATTACCCAAGGAAGTTATCAGTGGACATTGCCTCCAGTCACCTGCAAGATAAATAAAAGTTATTTTGCAAGACAGGATGAACCTTACAACCTGATGAACCTAACCTTACAAAGAACAAATAGTGCTAAATACAAGAAGAATGCAAATATTGGGTCATGAGTCCTGTAGGATTCTAACCAGCAAAGAATTTGGTCTTTTTGTTTCATAAAATAAGACATCACTGAGACACTTTGTATGCAAAATACAAATTATTATAATATTCTAAATTCTACCATTTATTTCAGTATTGTTTCAGCTATAATTAATATTATTATTATTTTAAAACACAGTTTACACATTCTACCTGTAACATTCAGTGTACAACAATCAGTAAAATGTAAATAAAATGTGCAGTACCAAAAATGAACAATAAATATATAGCCGATAAAACTAAACTAAAAGAACTGTACAAGTGTCGATTAATAGTAAAAGCAATCATATGTGAAAAGAAAGTCTCATTCCAAAAATCAAGTCTTGTGAAGAAGTATTGAAGAGAAGATCCAACACCTCCTATAGTGAAATTAATGTTTCCAAACGTGTTCAGAGGTCAGCCACTACCTCCTTGTTAAGTGAACACTCACCAGAGAGCATACACGCTTGTATCTTTAAATCTGCCATCCACAGCAAGCATAAGGACTTCACCCAATATCCACACCCAAAAGCACTTTTCAGTAGGATTAAACTAGGATAAATGAAGCTCACCGGGAGCCAAAATAATACTGCAGTATTAGTATCAGCCCCGGAAGATTTTACCCCCTTCCTGACCAGAGCGCTTTTTGCGATTCGGCACTGCGTCGCTTTAACTGACAATTGCGCGGTCATGGGATGTTGCACCCAAACAAAATTGACATCCTTTTTTCCCACAAATAGAGCTTTCCTTTGCTGGTATTTGATCACCTCTGCAGTTTTTATTTTTTGTGCTATAAACAAAAAAAGAGCGTTAATTTTGAAAAAAATGCAATATTTTTTACTTTTTGCTATAATAAATATCCCCCAAAAATATATATAAAAAAATGTTCCTCAGTTTAGGCCAATATGTATTCTTCTACATATTTTTGGTAAAAAAAAAAATCGCAATAAGCATATATTGATTGGTTTGCGCAAATATAGCGTCTACAAAATAGGGGATAGTTTTATGGCATTTTTATTATTATTTTTTTTTTTTTACTAGTAATGGCTGCGATCTGCGATTTTTATCGGGACTGCGACATTATGCCGGACACATCGGACACTTTTGACACATTTTTGGGACCACTGGCATTTATACAGTTGAAGGCCATTTTGGTCGAAATGCAACAGGCCAGGCTTACCGCTCCTCACATTGCCCAAAAACGTTTTACTTGTGATCACAGTTTTTTATTATTGTATGCCGGTTTTTATCAATAAAAAACAATGTTTTTTTCATCTACACTATTGGAAGCATTCCTTTTTTTCATACTACCCGGATGAGAGATTGCCCTGCTGTCCAGTTGGGTTCTGACCTTTTGGATCCAGTCCTGGTGTCTTTCCCATCTGAGGTCCATCTGGTGGCTATCCCCAATGTTGGTGAAGGCTGTGGATTGTTTGGAGTTTCGTATGTCCGCCGATTCCAGGACCCATGCCTATATGTCTCTTTGTCGCTGACACTTGAGTCCACCAGTTCTGGTAAGAAGTATATATACCTCTTCCTTCTATTGACAAAGTACCATCTTGATGTTTTTCTCGTTGGACAGTGTCAACACAATACGTCCCAGTTAATACCATCTTTTTGTGGATAACATATGGGCCATCTATAACAGATTCTAATCATTGGACTTTATCACATTTGTCCTTTTAAACTTGTCACTTGAACACTTGACCTTTTGCACGGTTGCATTTGAATATTAATGTGTACATGTATTAGCGCTACAACATTCACCATTTATGCTTTATATGTTTGTCACATTTTTTTCTAGCTGCTTTTTCTTATTTCACTTGAAGTTAGCGCAGTCACGCCCATATTTACATTTATACAGCAATCAGTGCTATAAAAATGCACTATTACTGTAAAAATGTCACTGGCAGGGAAGGGGTTAACACTAGGGGGCGATTAAGGGGTTAATTGTGTTTCCTAGTGTGTGTTCTAATTGAAGGGGGGAGGGGACTGTGTAGGAGAGATGACAGATTGCTGTTCATACTCTGTATGAACATACGATCAGTCTCTTTTCCCCTCAGAGAACCAGAAACTGTGTGTTTACACACACAGATCCCGGTTCTCAGTGTTGCGACCAGTGATCGCGGGAGCCTGGCGGTGATCGTGACCACCGGACACTCGCATCGGCTCCGGGGGCGAGCAGCGGGTGCCATTCTGCCGCAGTAAAACTGCGGCGGCTGGTCGGCAAGTGGTTAATGTGAATTTGTATAGATATAAAACAATAAATAAAAGCAAAAAAAAATCTTACATGAAAAGTCGCTGCCGACCCAGGATTGTATGGAGGCGTGGTGTCAGCACTAGTAACTCCTCCCCAACACGTTTCCTCATTATTAAAGTAATGCCCACTGTAATGTAACAGCTTCTGTGTCATTCCAGGTTTGCTTTAATAAAGGAGTAGTAAATACAATGTGCAAAGTACAGTAATGATTAGCAATTGGCAGATAACAGTTTTTATAATTTTACTGCAGCAGACTGAAATATAATTATGGCTATGGACTACTGTGCTAGTGCATTGCCGTTGCAGATTTGCTGTTTAAGATATAGCAGGGTTCTCCAAACTGTGGCCTGGGAGCCAGATGCGGCCCTTTGCTTGCCTTTATCTGGCCCTTGGGACACTATTCATGCCAGTGATATGAGACACTATTCTGCCCTCTGACACCAAAAAGGGGGCATAATTCCTGCCACTGACACCAACAATTGGGCACTATTCCTCCCCCTAATACCAAAATGGGGCACTGTTCACTCCCACTGATGCCAGAAAAATGTTCTATTCCCACTGGCCACAGTCCAGCCCACCTAAGTCTGAAGGACAGTACATTGGCCTTTTGTTTAGAAAGTTTGGAGATCCTTGTCATGTAGTTTAGCAGCTGTGAACAGTGAATTGGAGATTGTGAAGTGTAATGAAGGAAACTGGCCACTAGAGGGAGAAAGTGATCAGTATGGCAAAAGAGACATGTATTGTATTGCAGACAGAAATACTGTATTTTTTTTTCAAGAGAGATACACCACATATTGCTTTTTAGGGGAGCTAGTGTGAAAGGAGCCTTAGAAAATCAAGGAGAGAGCAAAGGAGGGAAAATAGAAGAATTAGGGAGGATAAAAACAAAGAACATGACCTTTATTTAATATTTGACCTCTACCCTAGGTGTTCCCAGGGGTGCTCTGGGACTTTTGGGACTCTAGCAGCACCCTTGGCTTACAGCACTTACTCTTTGTACACTGTTGTATTTTAACACATGTGTTACAACATGCTAAAACGCACATGTCCAGGTTCCCCATAAACAAAACAGTGCTGGTTCCCATCTCTGCGCTGCAGTACATTTCATTTTGAAAAATACAAAATATTCATTTTTGTCTGCATTTTAGTGTGTTGAAAGGCCCATAGAAGAAAATGGCAGTGCATTACCATCCATAAAACATGTGACGTGTTGGCAACAGGTATTAACAAGCCTTGGTCAATGGCTTTTAACCCTGTACACTCTAAATCCTAAATTAAAACCACAATGAAACATACGTCAACACATGTCAATGCACAATGGAAACGCACGTTGAGACATGTTAACACAGCTGCCTAATGCTACCAAAAAAAAAACTCTATTTACACACATACATCCAAATGGGTCCTCAATGTTGGCAGATGGGACTCACAAGCATCTTGTGGTGACATTTGGGCAGTGTTCCACCCAGTCCCATCAAATGAGAAGCCGCATGTAGTGCTCCTTGAGCCCCCGTTCACACCGGTGCGACTTTTTTTGCAATTTCAGATGCAACTTGCATAGACATCTGTGCATGAAGTCACACAGATGTCAGCCAAGTTGCACCTGAAGTCGCACTGACCTGCAGCTTTGAAATCATGCGATTTCAAGTGAAGCTTATAATCATCTTCTCATAAACACTGTGTGTGACATCCACGCTGAAGTTTTTGGCTGCACATGGTAGGAAAAAAACCTGCTGAAAGTTCAGCAATGTTTACAAGCATGTGATAAGTAAAAATGAGCCTCCTGCATAGAAAAAAAAACATGTTTCTTTTCAAGGCTGAATATTATATTTATAATTTGTCCACCAGGTGGCAGCAAGCGACAAGGGAACAGAAAGAGTGCTGGGACCGCAGCCACATTAGATGAACTTACAAATCCTTCAACCTTTCCTGAGATTAACAGACCCCTTACACAGGGGCAAACAGGCAAAAAACACGTTGCATTTGTAGCCGTGTAGCATTTTCTTGATCTTAACACAGGGTCAATGTTGTCAATGGGAGTGCGCACTTACAGTATCTCACAAAAGTGAGTACACCCCTCACATTTTTATAAATATTTTATTCTATCTTTTCATGTGACAACACTGAAGAAATGACACTTTGCTACAATGTAAAGTAGTGAGTGTACAGCTTGTATAACAGTGTACATTTGCTGTCCCCTCAAAATAACTCAACACACAGCCATTAACCACTTCAATACCAGGCACTTAGACACCTTCCTGCCCAGGCCAATTTTCAGCGCTGTCGCAATTTGAATGACAATTGCGCGGTCATGCTACACTGTACCCAAACAATTTTTTTATCATTTTGTTCCCACAAATAGAGCTTTCTTTTGGTGGTATTTGATCACCTCTGCGGTTTTTATTTTTTGCGCAACATATAAAAAAAAGACCGAAAATTTTGAAAAAAAACACGTTTTTCTTTGTTTCTGTTAAAATTTTTTGTAAATAAGTACATTTTCTTCTTCAATGATGGGCACTGATATGGCTGCACTGACGGGCACTGATACGGTGGCACTGATGGGCACCGATGGGGTGGCACCAATGAGGTGGCACTGATGAGGTGGCACTGATGGGCACTGATGATGGGCACTGATAGGCGGCTCTGATGGGCACTGATAGGTGGCACTGATGGGCACTGATAGGTGACACTGGTATGCGGCACTGATGGGCACTCATAGGTGGCACCGATGGGCACTCATAGGCAGCACTGATGGGCACTCATAGGTGGCATTGATTGGTACATATGGGTGGCACTGATGGGTACTTATGGGTGGCACTGATAGGTGGCATTGATGGGCACTGATAGGTGGACACTGATGGGCACAGATGGCCACTGACAGGTGGTACCGATGGGCAATGACAGGTGGCACTGATGACACTGATTGGTGGCACTGATAAAACTTATTGGTGGCATTGCTGGGCATAACTGAAACATAATGGTGCCAATCAGTGCCCATTTGTGGACACTGATTGGCACAGATTGGGCACATTGGGCACATGTGGATGGCCATGGGGTACATACCTGGTCATCCACATGTTGCCCCTTCCCTGGTGGTCCTAGTGGCGATCCCTGGTGGTCCAGTGTGGTGATCTGAGGGGGGGCTGCGCTGATAAACAATCAGCGCAGACCCCCCCTGTCAGGAGAGCCGCCGATCGGCTCTCCTCTACTCGCGTCTGTCAGACGCGAGTGAGGAAAAGCCGATCAATGGCTCTTCCTATTGACATCGTGATCAGCCGTGATTGGACAGGGCTGATCACGTGGTAAAGAGCCTCCGCCGAAGGCTCTTAACCAAGATCGGTGGAGCGGTGTGTCAGGCTGACACACCGATCGCCGCGATGCGCGCCCCCGCGGGCGCGCGGCGGCATGTTATCCTGCTGGACGTCACATGACGCCCAGTCAGGATAACAGAACCACTTCCCGGACGTCAATCCGCTATAGGCCGGGCGGAAAGTGGTTAATGTCTAAACCGCTGGCAACAAAAGTGAGTACACCCCTAAGTGAAAATATCCAAATTGAGCCCAAAGTGTCAATATTTTGTGTGGCCACCATTATTTTCCAGCACTGCCTTAACCCTCTTGGGCATGGAGTTCACCAGAGCCTCACAGGTTGCCACTGGAGTCCTCTTCCACTCCTCCATGATGACATCACAGAGCTTGTGGATGTTAGAGACCTTGCTCTCCCCCACCTTCCATTTGAGGATGCCCCACAGATTCTCAATAGGGTTTAGGTCTGGAGACATGCTTGGCCAGTCCATCACCTTTACTCTCAGCTTCTTTAGCATGGCAGTGGTCCTCTTGGAGGTAGGTTTGGGGTCGTTATCATGTTGGAATACTGCCCTGCAGCCCAGTCTCCGAAGGGAGGGGATCATGCTGTGCATCAGTAGGTCACAGTACATGTTGGCATTTATGGTTCCCTCAATGAACTGTAGCCCCCCAGTGACAGCAGCACTCATGCAGCCCCAGACCATGACACTCCCACCACCATGCTTGACTGTAGGCAAGACACACTTGTCGTTGTACTCCTCACCTAGGTTGCTGCGACACATGCTTGACACCATCTGAACCAAATAAGTTTATCTTGGTCTCATCAGACCACAGGACATGGTTCCAGTAATTCATGTCCTTAGTCTGCTTGTCTTCAGCAAACTGTTTTCAGGCTTTCTTGTGCATCATCTTTAGAAGAGGCTTCCTTCTGGAACGACAGCCATGCAGACCAATTTGATGCAGTGTGCGGCGTATGGTCTGAGCACTGACAGGCTGACCCCCCACCCCTTCAACCTCTGCAGCAATGCTGGCAGCATTCATTTCCCAAAGACAGCCTCTGGGTATGACGCTGAGTATATGCACTCAACTTCTTTGGTCGACCAAAGCGAGGCCTGATCTGAGTGGGACCTGTCCTGTTAAACCGCTCTATGGTCTTGGCCACCATGCTGCAGCTCAGTTTCAGGGTATAGGCAGTCTTCTTATAGCCTAGGCCATCTTTATGTAGAGCAACAATTCTTTTTTTTCAGATCCTCAGAGAGTTCTTTGCCATGAGGTGCTGAACTTCCAGTGACCAGTATGAAAGAGTGAGAGTGATAACACCAATTTATTACGCCTGCTCCCCATTCACACCTGAGACCTTGTAACACTAACGAGTTACATGACACCGGGGAGGGAAAATGGCTAATTGGGCCCAATTTGGACATTTTCACTTAGGGGTGTACTCACTTTTGTTGCCAGTGTTTTAGACATTAATAGCTGTGTGTTGAGTTATTTTGAGGGGACAGCAAATTTACATTGTTATACAAGCTGTACACTCAATACTTTACATTGTGTTAATGTGTAATTTCTTCAGTGTTGTCACATGAAAAGATAGAATAAAATATTTACAAACATGTAAGGGGTGTACTTACTTTTGTGAGATACTGTAGCTGGGTTCAGAGCTGTATAAAAGTAGAACATTTGATTTCAGTAATATAAGCTTACATGCGTGTATACATAAGTGCTTACGAGCGTATATTTGTAAATTGGAACACTGGCAGCTAACAGATGATGAGGAAGAATTTTACGTGCGTTTGCACATACGCATGTTATGCACCTTTACATGTGGATATGCTAGGTCTCTGTGGATCATAACTTGTGCTTTTTACTCAGGATATTTCTGCCAGCCTCTGCCACCAAGATCCTGTGTATAAACATCAAAAAAATGATCACATCGGTTTGCAAAAGGTAGTATAGAGGCTGACATGGTTCTGAAAATGTGAGTTGCCTGGCCCCTTTATGCTGATTCCCTGGCTTCAATATGAGTCACAGATCTAGAAAAACAAGTATATCAGGAAAGTCAAATGTCTTGTTCTGAGTCATTGACCCTATTGAAGTAGGAGATTCAGCATGACAGCCAGGCAACTAGCATTTGCAGGAGTAGTAGTGGCAGGCTGGCAGCATCCTTTTTTCTTTCAGGAATGCTTTCGTTTTACCAGGGCTTAGTAGCAGAGCAATCTGAGCAGTCTTATAAAGCTGGCTTTAGACATTACAGTAGATGGTGGTTGGACATACTTGCATTCCTGACTATTTAAGCCAGAGACTAAGCATGATAGCCAGGCTTTTCTCCTGTAGCTTAGACCTGGGACTGGTCTGGACAATTGGTCCCAGGTTCCATTCCCTGATAGGCACATGGTACTTCACAGTCACTCGAGTCAGAAAACAGGCCACACGTGTGTTTTTTTGGTTTATTTTGCTGAAAGAACTGGGATAGGGTGAGGGTGAGCGTTGGGATGCTCCAGAAAAACTTCTAACAATGGGTACTGGAGGAATCAAACTCTGATCTGCTCCTTCAGGGTGAGAACCACCCTCTAGAACAGGGGTCTCCAAACTTTTTAACCAAAGGGCCAGTTCACTGTCCTTCAGACTTTGGGAGGGCTGGATTGTGGCCAGTGGGGGCAGAAAATGCCCCAACATCAGTATGAATAAGCATGGCCTTAGGCTTGGTGGTCAGTAGAAGGAGGAGTAGTACACTATCATTGGCATCAGTGAAAGAAACAGTGCCCCATTGCTGGTGTCAGTGGGAGGAATTGTGCCCCATCATTGATATTAGTGGGAGGAATAATGTCCTATCAGCGTCTGTGGCAGGAATTATGCCCCACTGTTAGTGTCAGTGGAAGGAATAGTGCCCTAAGGGCCAGATTAAGGCTAGCAAAATGGAATAATCCAGCCCTCCGGCCGCAGTTTAGAAACCAATGCCCTATAATGTGAATAGTAACTAGATTCCAAACAGGAACTCCTCAAAAGGAGTATAATCTTGGATGTACTGCTGTAAACTCTCCCAAATAGGACAAAGAAAAGTCTCTGGAATCCACATGGCAGTTACTCTGTGGGGTAGATTTACTAAAACTGGAGAGTGCAAAATCTGGTGCAACTCTGCATAGAAACCAATCAGCTTTCAGTTTTCTTTGGTCAAAGCTTAAAACGGTAGTAAACCGCTGCAGAAAGTAAAAAAAAAAAAACTGTAAGACAATGGCATAATGAGCTTGTATGCGTCGCGTACTAGCATATTATGAAATACTTTCCTTAGAACAAAGCCTCACTATAACATCTTTCCCTGGCCTTTCTTCCAGGTTTGCGGGCTACAGCGCTGTGAGTGGCCGAAGCCGCAATGCCGTCACTCTCGTGCATGCGCCTGGGAGCCCTCGGTTCCATCCAGAAGCTCTGAAGGTCCGGCACGGTATGCTGGACTTTCAGAGCGCATGCGCCGGTGACATCAGTGGCTGCATGCAGGGTGAATATCTCCTAAATTGTGTACATTTAGGAGATATTCATTGTACCTACAGATAAGCCTTATTATAGGCTTATCTGTACGTACAAATAACAAACAGGCTTTACTACCGCTTTGATTGAACAAGTTGAAGTTAGAAGCTGATTGGCTACCATGCACATCTGAACTAGATTTTGCACTCTCCAGTTTCAGTGAATGAACCCCGCTGTGTCCTGTGTTGCCACGTGCAGTACCATTCAGCTTCTGTACTTGTTGTCTGTGTCCTGGATCCTCAGATGAGCTTTCAGGAGGCTAGGCCAGAGGTCCCCGGGCAGGAGCTGGGACCCCAAAAAGAATTCCTTAAAGGTGCAGGTAGTCTCCCAAGGATGCCACAGCCCTCAGGCTGGGTCTTACTCCCTCAGGAATAAGAGGAAGCTGTTCTAGGCCCTAGCCTATTTATACCCCTCTCAGCCCCCTGCTGGTCACTCACTCTCCCGACCAGGGATTGGCCGAAGATTCATGAATATGCAAGCCAGGGTCAAAGCTCTCCCACCCACTATATCCCAGAGTTCAGTGGGATGCAGGGGAAAGTAGCTGAGCCTGCACCAGCAGAACCAAAAACAGACATTGGCAAACGATAACTGCGTCCCCTGGTTACCAGGAGACCAAAAAAATAATTTACCTAAAACTAGTAGCTTACTGGGGGGGAGGTGCTACAATCCCTTCACTGTGTCCAATATAACATTATGTTTTTCATCTTCTGACTCACCATTTCCCAGTGCTGAAAGGCACTGTCCATTCTTCTGTGTTTACCAATCACGTCTTAACACTGGGGTGCCACAAACCCTATACCTGCCTATTCATTTGCATTGCTTACAGTGATTGCAAAGCTTCGATTTTTTTTTTTTTTTTAAATAGCAAAAAGGGCTTTTCCTTACCTGCTTTGTGCAATAGAATAGCACAGAGCGGCCAAAACCTCCTATTCTTGGGTCCCCCGCCGGCGCTCCTGGCTACTCCTCTCCGGTGATTGCCCCCATAGAAAGCCTCTTCCTATGGAGGCACTCATGTGGGCTCGCTCCCAAGCCTTGCTGTCTGAAAAGCAAAAGAAAAACACTCAAAGGAAATCACTTCAGTGCTGATGGGGAATCCCTCCCACTGCCCTATTGTATTCTGACGGCAGGTTTCCCCGCCATTAGAATGCAGTGATTACTGCTGCCGGCTGTACAACCAGCCTGTTCATAGATGGATCAAAATTTGTCTATGGCCAGTTTAAAATAGAGTATAGATATGAATTGTAGGGGAACCCCCATGCCATTTTTTTTTTACCATCGTGCCCAAAGGGTCTGGTATAGAATCTATGGGGGACCTTTTTTTTTTTCTTTTGCATTGGGTCCCATTTATACCAGACCTAAAAGGCCTGGTATGAATTATGTGGGAACCCCCAATTTTTTTAACACTGTGCACAAAGGGTCTGGTATAGAATTTGGGGGGGGGGGGCTTTTTCTTTATTTTATTTTTTTTGCATTGGGTCCAAATTTATACCATACCTTATGGGTTTGGTTTGAATTGTGGGGGAACCCTCACGCCATTTTTTTTACACTGCCCCCGCCCCTTTGTTATCATTCACCTGTCAGCTGAGAATCCTGTCTGACAGCTGAATGAACTATGCATTAAGGTAAAAAACATTATGTGTACAGCTCCTCCCCCAGCCCCCCCCCTTCTAATTATTTGAGCCCGATCTCAATCCAGTGCTGTGCTCAAGAGCCCTCTCCACGCTCTCCACCCTTGCAGGGAAGATCGGCTTTATTGGCTCCTGCTGCTGTCAATCAGATCCTGTGACGAGGGAGCAGGGTGGTGGTTATGAGCCGCACTGTCTGTGTCTATAGATGCAGGCAGCACGGCTCGGGATTGAGCCCCCAGGTGTGCCACAAAAGGAAGTGGCTTCCTATAGTGGCACACCGAGAAGACGAGGAGCCAGGGGAGCAGGTGGGGGACCCGAGAAGAGGAGGATCGGGGCTGCTCTGTGCAAAACCATTGAACCATTGCACAGAGCAGGTAAGTATAACATGTCTGTTATTTTTTTATATAATTAGGCTTATAATCACTATAAAAAATCATGTAGTATCTATCGCTTAGTGAATCCCCCCCCCTTCCCCATCACTGGTAGTAAATCACCAGAAACAGGATGGGCAGAGAGCTTTTACCTACTACTATAGTCAGGGTCGGGACAAGGGGTAGGCAGAAGGGGCGGCTGCCCTGGGCGCAGTGTGTATTGTAGAGATGGGAGTGCCGAAAATGCCTTCTACTATAAGGGGGCGTACACACGGTCGGACTTTTCAGCTACAAAAGTCCAACGGACGCTGACGGACTAAAGCTGGCTGGTAATCCAATCGTGTGTGGGCTTCTCCGGACTTTCAACTGACTTTTTCAGCCTCAAATCCGACGGACTTTAGATTTGAAACATGCTTCAAATCTTTCTGACGGACTCGAGTCCGGTCAAAAAATCCGCTCGTCTGTATGCTAGTCCGACAGACAAAAACCCACGCTAGGGCAGCTATTGGCTACTGGCTATGAACTTCCTTATTTTAGTCCGGTGTACGTCATCACGTAAGAATTCGACGGACTTTTGTGTGATCGTGTGTAGGCAAGTCTGTTCGTTAGAAAGTCCGCCGCAAGTCCGTCGAAAGTCCGCCAAAAGTCCGTCGAAAGTCTGTCGGACAGGCTGTCGGACTTTTGTAGCTGAAAAGTCCGACCGTGTGTACGCCCCATAAGGCTGACATAAGCTCGCACATAATAAAGAGGGGTGCAATTTGCCATCTTTGCCCTGGGCACTGGATGATCTTGTCATGGCACTGCCTATGGTGTAACTCCTTAACGGAAGCAAGACAGAAGCTCCCTCATCAGCCAGAGAGCAGCGATCGGGGCAATAATGCTGTAGCCTAGCCAGTGAGAGAGCGAGGATATAAGGGCAGGTGAGCATTCCCGGTAGTAATTTAGTAACAGGATCATTAATGTAAAACGGTCTTACAGATCAAGTTTTCTACTAACATCTGTCTACAAAAGCTCCTAAAAATATTCTCAGAATGGTTGACTATAAATCCCATCCCTTCAGCCGACCGTCTTATGTCTATTGCACTTAGCAGCTCTGTGACTTGGCCTATGGCCTTGTGCATTCATATGCTCACTGAGCTCTTTGGTGAATCCTTATTATTTACAGCAGGGGGGAGTTATCCCCTATAATATGCGCAGGGCCCATTCGTTTGATGGTTTCCTATCTATTACAAAGCTATTAGACCCCATGCACAGGTGATCGCTCAAGCTTGTTGATGATACAGGGTCACATTGGAGGCCACAGGTGCTCTTTAAATGATCTTCTGAGGGCATGGTACAAAATATCAGCAGAGGAACTTCGGAGATAAACGAATCATCTCATTAAAAACAAGCTGCTCTTTGAGGAAGATTGATAACTTTCTTCCAGTGCCAGCACGGCAGGATCCCTGGATGGCGTTTCCGAGTGGCGCTCATCTCCGCAGAGAAGTGACAGTTGTTTCACTGGTAGTCATGGACAATTAAATCTTCTTCTCTTGTAGAAATAATTCTCAGCAGCTGAAGACAACAGCCACAATCTGGTGCGGAGCTGTCCCTATTAGAACCTTGCACATGCTGTTTCCTGTGGTGTCGCGCTTAACCCCTTCTTTGGACGCAAGATGCATCGTTTTATCGCCTACTGAGCAAAAGGGTCACGCCACCCAAAACTGACAGTTCAGTTTCAGACAAATGCTGACAGGTTAAATCCGCCGCTGATTTCTTATATCTCCCAGGTAAGATCTCTGCTTTTGAAGTCATAGTTGCACTAATCTGCCATAAGGAGGGTGATCACACTTTCCCTTCTGCATACCTCCCAATTGGTCCCTGATTTCAAGGGACTGTCCCTGATTTGGAGCAATGTCCCTCTGTCCCTCTTTCCTCCTTATTTGTCCCTCATTTTGGTGTAAACTATATAGATGTTTTTAAAATGCACTTTTTAATCTATCAAAAAGTGTTTTCCAGCACTAAACCTTTCATCTGATTTCTAAATTGCTGCATTTGTAAATTCCAAAAGCCAATATAAAGGAATAGTAGTGGTAAAAAAGCAATTGTGGGTTTAACCAATCTTTTTTTTTTTTTGTACAATTCTCCTTTAAGGGGGTGTGGCAGGGGGTGTGTCCTATGCCTGCATGGTTTTGCTGATAGGTGTCCCTCATTCCCATCTCAAAAAGTTGGGAGGTATGCTTCTGGATTTTTGTATAGCGGGAAAAGCAGCATGAGGAGTGAGACTTTGGACCTTTTCACACGGGCTTTCTGATCAGGTCAGTTTTTCAGGCGGACCTGATCAGACACTCCAGTCTCCTCTATGAAGTGGCGAATGTCAGCAGACACATGTCCACTGACACCCGCTGCTAACCGACCCGATCCTGGCTGCAAAATCCAGACGGGTGATGGTCCTATTTTCAGTGGCGGCCGGTGCTCAATAATTCAGTGGGATGGCAAACCAACACCTGCCCCCCTCAGCCGGGAGACAGACATTAATGCGGGGAACACCTCCCCACAGGAGACAAACGGTCTGCTTACCTCTGTCCTGCCCAGACTCCGATCTCCCCTCCTTGAGCCGGGGAGGGCTGGATGGTGAGCCATCTCTGGAGCGGCAGCTGGTGGGTCCGTCGGGCTTCCTCTTGCTTCTCCCCCGGTCACGCACCTCCTCCCTCCTCCTCCTTCCCCTTGACCAATAACATCACTTCTCCTTACAGCCAATTGGGAAATGAGCCTCATGACCCACTTCCTGATTGACTGGGAGGAGAATCAGTGTGAGAATAGCGAATTAGCCTCAGGCTCTAATCACTTGCTCTAACCCCCCCCCCCATTGGAATCCATGGTCTGGCACCCTGTATGTAGTTTAAGGGGTCGGACGCATGGATGGGGGGGTGTCGCCCGTTCACCCTAATGGACAGGTTGCCACTGCCTATTTTCCATTAGTCTGGCTTAATGGATAGGATCGGAAGGAAACAGACAAGCGGTCCGTTTTCACACGATTTTCCCCATAGAGGAGAGCCGGACTCTGTCCATAGGGCGCACATGCCCCACCCCCTCTCTCCTGCCACCCCTCTATCACCAATAGATAGATTGCATTGCATGAATCTATCTATGGCCGCCGCTGCCACCCCCTATTCAGGAGCCCGGCCCCTTTTCGGGCTCAGGGTGTCTGAATTGCAGCGACGGGGGGTGGTTTTGAAGCACCTGATTAGAACCATAGGCTCTAATAGGCATCAAAAAAGGTGACCTGCCAGCACCATGCTGGGCGCTGGCAGGTCACTCAGCTGTATTAGAAAAGTGAATGAGTATTCGCCTTCCTAGCACTAAATCGCCACTCCGCCAATCAGGTGCTTGGATCTGTTACCCGTCACCTGATTGGCTGAAACAACTGACGCTGTGATTGGACGCCAGGCATCCAATAATAGCAGAGGACAGGAAGAGAGGATGGGAGAAGACATCAAGGAGCTGTCCCACAAGACAGGTAAGTGCAGAAGGCAGACCGGCGGGGGCACACTGGCAGCATTTGATATGGTATAGTGGCTGCATTTGATGGGGTACAGTGGGAGCAATTGATGGGCACACTGGCGGCAATTGATGGGCACAGTGGCAGCAATTGATAGGCTAAGTGGCGGCAAATGATGGGCACAAGTGGCTGCATATAATGGGCACAAGTGGCTACATTTGATGGGCACAAGTGGCTGCATATGATGGGCACAGTGGCTGCATTTGATGGGCACAAGTGGCTACATATGATGGGCACAGTGGTTGCATTTGATGGACACAATGGCTGCAATTGATGGGCACAGCGAGGCTGCAATTGATGGGGGGTTCAGTATTTTTCAGTTTGTTTGCGCCCCCCCAAAAATTTTGAGCACCAGCCGCCACTGGGAGCAATCCTCCGCTGAGCAAGCGGATTCTGTTAGGCGGAGGCGCCCGTGTAAAAGGGGCATTAGTCTGCATTCACACATGAGCGTTTTGATGGCATTCATTTGAATGCCACCTAAAAACACGGTGCAGTTCTTTCACGATTGTGATAAATCGTACTGCAATGGTGGCAAACCACATGAAGCTTGTTGCCCAAAAGAAGCTCCTAAACTTTTTTTGGGGCAACAAGCTTCACGTGATGGAGTTTGCCACGCTTGTAGCGTGACTTATCGCACGACAATCGTGCCAGAAGCCAGCATCGCGTTTTTGGGTGCTATTCAAATAAACGGCATCTGAAATGTGCATTTTGCGATTCGTCATTCACACCTGGACATTTTAAAATCGTGGGGAGAGTCGCAGCGAAAATCGCGCATGCAGAGGCGTAACTAGAACCTTCAGGGCCCCGATGCAAAAAACCATGATGGGCCCCCCTTCCATCCAAGCCCCGGGCTTCCAATTTTGGGAGAGTGTCCATGGACATCCTCCCAAAACCGTGCTTCCCGCATGACCCCTGGGACATGCATCCAGTGCAATCACAGAGGCCCTTTATCGTGTGATCAGCTGATCACATGTAAACAGACTTGCCAGTTATCCGCAGCCCGTTCCTCACACGCTGTGTCTGTGTTAGGAAAGGACTGCCATTAACTGTCAAGAATGTCAGTAAATTGTTTACACTGATAATCAGTGCCCCAATCATCAGTGCCATCTATCAGTGCTTATCAATGCCACCTATTAGTGCCCATCAATGCTGCCTATCAGTGCTCGTCAATGCCGCCTTTCAGTGCCCATCACTTCCAACTACAAGTGATACCTATCAGTGCTCATTAATGCCACCTATTAGTGCCCATCAATTCTGCCTATCAGCACCACCTATCAGTGCTCATTAATGCCGCCTAACATCGTCCATCAGTGCCACCTATCAGTACTCTCACAACAGAGACACCGGCATTAAAGTTCTATTTGCCCGTCCGTCCTCTCCCGCAGGGGATGAGAGAGGACACACAGCTGATCTCACTGTTCCCCCTTCTCCCCCCTCCCCTCTCCTGTGTGCTCCGTGGGCAGTCTAGTGTGAAGCTAAAGAGCTCACATTTCCCGCGGAGCACACAGGAGAGGGGAGGGGGGAGAAGGGGGAGCAGTGAGATCAGCTGTGTGTCCTCTCTCATCCCCTGCGGGAGAGGACGGACGGGCAAATAGAACTTTAAGGCCGGTGTCTCTGTTGTGCTACTGTTCCATGACAGACACACCGCTCTCCGCTCAGAGCCGTGTGTGAATAGCAACCCCCCGCTGAGCCCCCCCACAGTGGCGGAATGCGGGGCCCGTCGCAAGTGCCACTGTTGCAACCCTGGTAATTCCGCCACTGCGCGCATGTGTGAATGCAGCTTTAAAGTGTCATTAAGCACAGGACCCTGCACTATATCTGGTCTCCCACAGTAAACAGAGCATGGAAATGCAATTATTTTAGTAAATATGTGGCTGGTTAAAGCTTGTAGGAGTTTTCATTCTCCTCTGATTGCTCTATGAGGCTGCATGACCCCTGATCCTCTGTCTGGACAGTGCTGATCCCTCTCAAAAAAAACCTCTCTAGCAATAAATACCAAACTGAGCATGTGCAGAGCGTATCCAAGGCTTTTAATTATCAACAGATGGATTGAGGACAGTGGAAGAAGGGGAGGATCAGAGAAGACAGGATCAAACAGCCTTTTTACACAATGTGCAGGATAAACCCCTTAGGTTTTATTAGGTTTTACAGTGAATAATAACAAGCATGCTTTACTGCATATACAGACTGATTTTACTGTTGTTTTTGACAGAGTAAGGGAGGGTTAGAACTCCATTGGGGACTTTTCCCTTCATTTCCTGTTCCATAGCCACAAAAGGAAGTGAGAGGAAATCCCTCAAAAGTGAGGGAATCCCTTGTTACCACCAGGGACATCATAACTAGTGTCCTCATTGAAAGATTTCCCCGTTATTGAGGCTCCTCTTTCACACTGGTGGACTGGAGGCCGTAAAAACAGGTGACTAAGCCATGGTTTTACCACCCCCTGACAGTCCACCAGAATCCTAAGGCCCATTTCACACCTGCTGGATCTGATTTTTCAGAGCTAAGCAGAGCTGTTGGAGATAATGGTAAACAGGACAAATAGAGAGGGTGAATCTCCCTAACGGAGTGTATACAGCAATAAATAACAAACCAATGTTTTATAGTTTTGGGAAGGTTAAATATTCTGAATAGTTTTTACTTCTGTCCCATGGCCCTTTTGGGGGAGATTTCACCTCACTTCTTGTTCCGGTGACACTACAGAAAACAGTGATGGGTGGATGGGTAAGTCTCAGGCATAAGGAACTATTGTCATTCTGAGAAGATGAGCCAAGCTTACAATGGAGAAAATAAAAATAAAGAGGGAAAAAAGACTAAAAATAAATTGAATGCACCCACCACATCTAAGCATCGGTAAGCTCCCATATACACTATATTGTCAAAAGTATTGGGACACCTGCGTTTACACACACATGAACTTTAATGGCACCCCAGTCTTATTCCATAGGGTTCATTATTGAGTTGGCCCACCCTTTGCAGCTATAACAGCTTCAACTCTTCTGGGAAGGCTGTCCACAAGGTTTAGGAGTGTGTCTATGGGAATGTTTGACCATTCTTCCAGAAGAGCATTTGTGAGGTTAGGAACTGATGTTGACAAGAAGGCCTGGCTCACAGTCTGCGCTCTAATTCATCCCAAAGGTGTTCTATCAGGTTGAGGTCAGGACTCTGTGCAGGCCAGTTAAGTTCCTCCACCCCAAACTCGCTCATCCATGTCTTTATGGACCTTGCTTTGGGCACTGGTCCAAACCATTTGGTGGAGGGGGGATTATGGTGTGGGATGGTTTTTCAGGGCTTGGCCCCTTAGTTCCAGTAAAGGGAACTCTTAAAATGGTTGTAAACCCACTTTGAAAAGAGAAAAAACCCGTCCACATTGGGAGGCAGACATGCTGACGTCATCGCGGTGTATTGTGTATATGGACGGGTGTCTGCTAGCCGGCCGGCATTTTTTATACGTGTTTGTGACCTTCTACTGTGTTGTAAGTGCGTATTTTTTACATATAATAAAATCGCTGTTTTATGGATTCACACTATGGTGAGTTTCTTTTCATCCTGCCATAATCTGGATTGTTGGTCCTTTCCACTGAGCCCTGATCTCCTGGCTTATCCTCACAATTCATCAAGTGATTTGCTGTTGGTGCTGGTCTGATGTCCGGATATCGATCTAGATTACAGGCTTGATATTGCTTGCCCTCTGGTAAGCATTTTGTATGGTGGAGGTCCACTATCATTGGTGTTTTTATCTGCACATAAGGAGTGTTTTATCCATATTCACTTCACTGGACTATATATATATATATATATATATATATATATATATATATATATATATATATATATATATATATAAATAAATATGTACTCGGAGTCAATCTGTGGATAGTGTAGGCAAGGAACAAAGAGCAACAGAGAACATAGACCTGAAGTGTGCCGTGGTCACGTGGTCAGTATGCCTAAAAGGGGGCATACCCAAGTATGAAATGAAATGAAAAGAAAAGGGGAATGGGAGGGTGGGACACGAGAGCCTACGACCACAAGGAAGGAGGCAAAGGAGATCAGGCTTTATGCAGCCTGACTCCTCCTACAAATACAGGCTGACCTGCGGTCAGCCTTGCACATATTTTTTTTTTTGATCGAAAAAAAAAAATTTCACTTCACTGGACTTTATCTATATATTTTTTTCACTGATTTTCCTAATTTGGTGATTGATCATTTACAATTTTTGCCAAGTTGTTGCAATATCCTCACCTGAGTACTTGTATTTAAAGTGAACCTGCATGGGTAAGCCATAGGTTTGCTTTAATAACTGCAAAATGAGAAACAATTTGCTTTCAGTGAGTGTGTAAGCAGCATACGGGTTTGTTTCCAATTCTGAGCCATTTGTTGGCTGCCCTCGGTAACTCAACATCTGCATAACAAGTCTTCTTTCAGTATACCTTCCTGTTTGTCTCTTCAAGGATGGAAATAAAGAAGTCCAGCAAAGTCACTCAGCAGAACCAGCACACAGATCCATCGTGGCGTCAATAACCTTTCCAGCATTCATGGGTCACCATTCATGGGCCCCTTTCTTTCCTCCTGTGATTCTCTCATCTTGCTGGACCAACTTACTTCACTGTTTCTCTCCACTTATTTTTGAGATTGAAGGAAAAAAATTGGAAAAATTCCATTGTCTTTGTGTTCTTTATCCGCTCCAGCTTTCCATTTTCCAAAAATACCTGGCTCCTGTCCTTTGTGGCTCCAGGAAAAGATGATAATAGCCTGGAGGAAGCAGAAAGATGGTTCCTGAGGTCAGAGGTCACTTCCTCACTCACCTGGTCACTCCTGACGTTAACTGCTGCTTTATTTTTTTCAGTTTCTCAAGCATTACGTTCCTCCCTTCCTCCCACACAGGAAGGATGATTTTATTCTCCTATGCAAAATTTCACGCTATGGTGGCTAATTTCTGAAACCTGGACTGGTGTCTATGCTGCTAACCAGTCAAGCGTTAGCTTTTGTTTTCTGACCAGCTCTGGAAAAGTGGAATATGGAATCTGATTGGTTGCTATAGCTAGCGGTAATGTGGGCTGGCCGTTAAACTGCCTACACAGGGAGAAGCAACAGGTCCAATTTAACCGCCTCCCAACCGGCCAATGTACATAAACAGCTGGGTGCGACCTTCCCCATTCTGAGTGGATGTACCTGTATGTCGCTCATAACAGGAGACCGCACAGTGGCACGATCCTGTGATAGCTGTGTCCTTAGAACACAGATTGGGACATGGGCTCTGTGACTGGCCCTCCCGATCACTTGATGACTGTGCCCAATCACAGCCTTCACACTGTGTAAACAGAGACTGTGACCCACGGTTTGTTTAGTGTGCTGCTCAGGCTCGATCACTATGGGGAGTAGTGTGGGTGATGCTGCAACTACTGTAAGAGTGCCAGCATGGGAATGGAGCTTGTCCTGGCTCCTGTAGTCACTGGAAGGAAAAGAGGAAAGATCCCTGGTGCCGCACATCCCCGTTCCCCTCCCCCAGTGAGCTCTCACTGAGCTCAGTGGGGAGAGCCAACACAGAGACATGTGTAGGAAGAAAGGAAAGATCCCTGGTGCCACACATCTACGGAGTCCTATGGTGGAATGAGAGAGACAACCTCAGCCTGGCCTCCTACCAAGCCACACCTCCAAGGAGTTTTGCTCCACCCTCTGGCGCTTAGTCATGGGGATATCCAACATCTGTACCAGTGCACAAAACATCTGTCACAGTGTACCATTGTCTCATCAGCATCTGTACCAGCGCACAAAAACATCAGCCCTTTGTCCGGACCTGCCATGCTTCCTCTGTTGTGTGAATAAGCGGAGGGGAGGGGGAGTGCTGCGATCTGTGCTGGGGAGATCTGTGCTGAGAAGATCTGTGCTGCAATCTGTGCTGGGGGAGATTTGTACAGGGAGAGATCTGTGCTGGTGAGATCTGTGCTGGGGGAGATCTGTGCTGGGGGAGATCTGTGCTGCGATCTGTGCTTGGGGAGATCTGTGCTGGGGGAGATCTGTGCTGGGGAGATCTGTGCTGGGGAGATCTGTGCTGGGGGAGATCTGTGCTGTGATCTGTGCTGGGGGAGATCTGTGCTGGGGGAGATGTGTGCTGTGATCTGTGTTGGGGGAGATCTGTGCTGGAGGAGATCTGTGCTGGGGGAGATGTGTGCTGTGATCTGTGCTGGAGGAGATCTGTGCTGGGGGAGATCTGTGCTGGAGGAGATCTGTGCTGGGGGAGATCTGTGCTGCGATCTGTGCTGGGGGAGATCTGTGCTGTGATCTGTGCTGGGGGAGATCTGTGCTGGGGGAGATCTGTGCTGGAGGAGATCTGTGCTGGGGAAGATCTGTGCTGGGGGAGATGTGTGCTGCGATCTGTGCTGAGGAGATCTGTGCTGCGATCTTTGCTGGGGGAACTCTGTGCTGAGATCTTTGCTGGGGGAGATCTGTGCTGGGGGAGATCTGTGCTGTGATCTGTGCTGGGGGAGATCTGTGCTGGGGGAGATCTGTGCTGTGATCTGTGCTGGAGGAGATCTGTGCTGGAGGAGATCTGTGCTGCGATCTGTGCTGAGGAGATCTGTGCTGCGATCTTTGCTGGGGGAACTCTGTGCTGCGATCTTTGCTGGGGGAGATCTGTGCTGGGGAGATCTGTGCTGGGGGGTGGGGAGATCTGTGCTGGGGAGATCTGTGCTGGGGGTGGGGAGATCTGTGCTGGGGGTGGGGAGATCTGTGCTGGGGAGATCTGTGCTGCGATCTGTGCTGCAGGAGATCTGTGCTGGGGAAATTTGTGCTGGGGGAGATCTGTACTGGGGGGAGATCTGTGATAGGGGAGATCTGTGCTGGGGGGAGATCTGTGCTGGGGGGAGATCTGTGCTAGGGGGAGATCTGTGCTGGGGGGAGATCTGTGCTAGGGGGAGATCTGTGCTAGGGGAGATCTGTGCTGGGGGGAGATCTGTGCTGGGGGAGATCTGTGCTGCGATCTGTGCTGGGGGAGATCTGTGCTGCTATCTGTGCTGGGGAGATTCGTGCTGGGAGATCTGTGCTGGAGGAGATCTGTGCTGCGATCTGTGATGGGGGAGATGGGGGGGGGGGTCTGTGATTGGGGGGGATCTATGATGGGGGGGCTTTGTGATAGAGAGGAGTCTGTGATGGGGGAGTCTGTGATGGAGAGGAGTCTGTGATGGGGGAGTCTGTGATGGAGAGGAGTCTGTGATGGGGGAGTCTGTGATGGAGAGGAGTCTGTGATGGGGGAATCTGTGATGGAGAGGAGCCTGTGATGGGGGAGTCTGTGATGGAGAGGAGTCTGTGATGAGGGGAGTCTGTGATGGAGAGGAGTCTGTGATGGGGGAGTCTGTGATGGAGAGGAGTCTGTGATGAGGGGAGTCTGTGATGGAGAGGAGTCTGTGATAAGGGGAGCCTGTGAAATACTAATAAGTTTATGTTCATTAAACTTGTTCTTTATTTTAAATATTATATTGTTTTGCCTGTTTGTTTGCACTACAAATAAGATATGTACAGTGTTCATAGGAATTTGTTCATATTTTTTTTAAGCTTTAGTCCAGCCCACCAACAGTCTGAGGGACTGTGAACTGCCCCCCTGTTTAAAAAGTTTGGGGACCCCTGCTCTAGGGCCTCTGGTACAAAAATATATGTTTGGGGTTTCTAAGTAATTTTCTGGCAAAAATACAGATTTTTACTTGTTACGAAAAATGTCAGAAAAAGGCCTTGTCCTAAAGTGGATAATAAGGTACTCCTTGGATGTTGCGCCTCTCTATGTGGCTAGGCTGTGAAAAAGTCTCACACATGTGGTATCGCCATACTTAGGAGGAATAGCAGAATGTGTTTTCGGGTGTAGCTGCAAGTATGCCTATGCCTTGTGTGAGAAATAACTTGTTAATATGACATTTTTGTGGAAAAAAAACAAAACACATTTTATTTAATTTCTTCATTTTCCAAAGAATTGTGAGAAATAGGTAATTTAGGGGGTATTTGTACTGTCTTGGCATGTTAGGGCCTCAAGAAATGAGAGGCTGTCAGTACATAAGGTGTGGTCAATTTTCAATGATTGGTACCATAGCTTGTAGGCTCTATAACCTTCACACAGACCAAATAATATACACTGATTTGGGTTGTTTTTACCAAAGAAATGTAGCAATATAAATTTTGGTCAACATTTATGAAGGAAAATTACTTATTTTCAAAATGTTATAACAGAAACTAGGAAAACAAGCTTTTTTTCAATACTTTTTTTTGTTTATAGTGCAAAAAAATAAAAACCCAGTGGTGATTAAATAACAACAAAAGAAATCTCTATCTGTCTAAAAAAAATAAAAAGAATTCATATGAGTACAGTGTTGCATGATCATGCAGTTGTCATTCAAAGTGCGATAAAAAAAAAAGCTGAAAATTGGCCTGGGCAGAAAGGGGGTGAAAGTGCCCAGTGTTGAGGTGGTTAACCACTTGCCGAGTAACCACCATCATTATACGGCGGCAGGTCAGCTCGTTTGGAATCGCCGTAGCTGTAGGTCGGTCCCTGTGACAGCTACCGCGGGCGCATGTGCACCGCCGGAGGACGCGATATCCGCCAGTCACCCACGATCGCTCCACAGAGACAGATTGGGGATCTGTTAATGTAAAGAAACAGATCTCCGTTCTGACAGGGGAGTTCAGAGTGATCGTCTGTTCCTAGTGATTAGGAACAGCGATCTCTCTCTACTCTCAGTCAGTCCCATCCCCCACAGTTAGAAACACCTCCCAGGGAACACACTTAACCAGTTGATCGCACTCTAGTGTTAACCCCTTCCTTGCCAGTGACATTTATACAGTAATCAGTGCGTTTTTATAGCACTGATCGCTGTATAAATGTCACTGGCCCCAAAAAAGTGTCAAAAGTGTCCCATGTGTCCACCGCAATGCCCCAGTCCTGCTAAAAATCGCTGATCACCACCATTACTAGTAAAAAAAAAAAATAACAAAAATGCCATAAATCTATTCCCTATTTTGTAGACGCTATAACTTTTGTGCAAACCAATCAATATACGCTTATTGCGATTTTTTTTTTTTTTTACCAAAAATATGTAGAAGAATAAATGTTGGCCTAAACTGATGAAGAAATTAGTTTTTTTACATAGTATTTTTTCCAAAATTGTCAGTCTTTTTGTTTATAGCGCAAAAAATAAAAACCGCAGAGGTGATCAAATACCACCAAAAGAAAATTCTATTTGTGGGAAAAAAGAACATCAATTTTGTTTGGGTACAGTGTCGCACAACCGCGCAATTGTCAGTTAAAGCGACACAGTGCCGTATCGCAAAAAATAACCTGGTCATTAAGGGGGCAAATCTTCCGGTCCTTAAGTGGTTAAAGAGTAATTCCACTTTTGTTGAGAAAAAAAATTCCCCTCTGGGTGATCTATGTACATTGCAGGGATTTTAACAAACTGTGTTGGAGATTCATACCCTTTGTTATTTTGAAGAAATAGCTGCTTGTGACTATGTGCAGAGTGAATCTGTATTTGAGCGATTTTAAAATGATTAATCAGCTGCTGCATCTGCAGGGCTCTAATGAGGTAATTGGCAGGGTCTGCATCCCTTTAGACATGATTCCCTTTGGGAGTATCTCACCAAAAATGAAATTTTTGTTGCATGGGATGCCTAAAATCTGACTTGTATCTTAGTACAGACGTCTGGGAAAATCAGTAAGCCAATCACACAAGCAGTGTAGAAATTATACAGTGGGTTCAAATGAAGCAATGTAGTCAGTAGAGCATCCTTTCTCAACCTTTTCACTCCAAAGCAATCCATGAAATTATTATTTTTGTTTATGTTTCATTGGTGGTCAGTGAAGAAAATGCTCCTTACATGGAAGGCTAGTGGGAAGAATGTTCCAGTGGCAGTGGTAGTCAGGCAGGACATCTGCACTGTTCTGCCTGACTACTAAACTTACTTACCTGACTACTACACTGACCTACCTTATTACTACACTGACCAATCTGACTACCTTCCTGACTCCTACACTGACCAATCTGACTCCTTCACTGACCTACCTGACTACTAAACTGACCAACCTAACTACAACACTGACCTACCTGACTACTACACTGACCTATGTTATTACTACACTGGCCAATCTGACTACTACACTGACCTGCCTAAATACTACACTGACCTGACTACTACACTGACCTACCTGACTACTACACTGACCTACGTTATTACTACACTGACCTACGTTATTACTACACTGACCAATCTGACTACTACACTGACCTACCTAAATACTACACTGACCTGACTACTACTACACTGACCTACCTGACTACTGCACTGACCTACTATATTACTACACTGTTCTTCCTGACTACTACACTTACTTACCCGACTAATACACTAACAAATCTGACTACTACACTGACCTGCCTGACTAACACACCTACCCGCCTGACTACTGCACTGACCTACCTAACATCTACATTGTTCTTCCTGACTACTACACTTACCTACCTGCCTAATACACTAACCAATCTGACCACTACATTGACTGACCTGAATACTACACTGTCCTACCTGACTATCACACCTACCTGCCTAATTCTACACTGATGTGGCTGACTACTACACTGACCAGGGGTGGCCCTGAATGTTGCCCACCCTGGATCAGTGGTGTGAGTTTCCATGATAATGGCGACTGGCCCACCTGCACCATCATGTAAATGTATGGCACTGTGTAAAAATATGGGACAAACTGAATCCAACATTGAATTCATGGTTTTACTTAGAAATCCATGAGGAACCCATGATAAATGGGACCAGTGGTAACCCTACCGTACTTGCCAGAACCAGCTGCATGAACCCAATGAACTTTTTAGCTGTGTGTAGGAGTGGAATTCTGAACACCACTGGAACACTCTTCCCACTAGCCACCAATGTAAGGGACATTTTCTTCACTGACCACCAATGAGACATAAACAAAAATAATTTCATGGATTGCTTTGGAGTAAAAAGGTTGAGAAAGGATGGTCTACTGACTAAATTGCTTCATTTGAACCCACTGTATAATTTCTGCACTGTAATGTATGACCTCACAATGTGGAGTGCATATTTACAGAACAACTGACAACAGGTGAAGCATTTCTTAAAACAGGTGAAGTCAACAGTGTTATTTCTGAGTAGGGATGAGCCCGATGTTTGAGTCGAACGGGTGTCGCCTGTTCCCCGAATAGCGAACAATTTGGGGTGTTCGCGGCAAATTCGATATCCATGGTATTGTCATAAAAAGTGTTTGGGTCCTGCCCCAGGGGACATGTATCAATGCAAAAAGAGTCCGATAAGCCCCCTTCCAGCAGACCCCCACAACCACCGGGCAAGGGTTGTGGGAATGAGGCCCTTGTCCCCATCAACATGGGGACAAGGTGCTTTGGGGGGGCTACCACAAAGCACCCTCCCCATGTTGAGGGCATGTGGCCTAGTACGGTTCAGTAGGGGGGGGGCCCTCTCTCGTCCCCCCCTCTTTTCCTGCGGCCTGCGTTGCGTGCTCGGATAAGGGTCTGGTATGAATTTTTGGGGGACCCCACAACATTTTTTAAAAAATTTTGGTGGGGGGTTCCCCTTAAAATCCATACCAGAATGGATTTTGAGGGGGGCCCCTATGCCATTTAAAAAAAAAAATTGGTGCAGGTTTCCCCTCAATATCCATACCAGACCTGAAGGGCCTAATATGGAATTTGGGGGGACGACTGAGTGAGTATAGCTGTTATGGCATCTGCTGAAATCTGACCTGGTACTTAGGCTTACCGACTCCTTCCCTACACATGGTATAGTTAAAATATCAACATCAGTTAAAAAACATATTATTGTATGTGAAAATTCATGCAAAGATGCATGCTATAAATCCACAGTACTGCAGGCGCAAAGGAATGATAGGAATATTACTACAAGAGCATAAGGGTGATAGGAACAATACTGTAAGAGCATAGGGGTGATAATTACATTACTGCAGGAGCATAGGGATGATAATGACATTACTACAACAGCATAAGGGTGATAGGAACATTACTGCAGGACCATAGGGTAGGGTTGCCACCTGTTCAGGATTCACCCAGACAGTTCGAGTTTGAAATCATGTGTCTGGGTTTCAGACTGTCTGAGACCCGGACACATTATTCAGACAGGACCATGGCCTCCCAACAGGGTTGCTGGCTGCAGTTGTGTCTGTTACACTCTCTTTCACACTGCCCAAAGCCAGCACTATCAATCATCCCCCAAACACCTACACAGATGGGAAAGGAGAAAGGGCTCGATCTGCACCTCGCCCCTACCCCTCTTTGCCTGCCCACACTTTTTGAAGCGCAGCAGCCTCAGATATATCTGGATGAGAGGTGCTGACTGCCAAGGGTTGAGTGAGCTCACCATCCATCCCTGTCTGTGACTGAAGTCTCCCCTCTTCTCTCTCCTGCCTCTAATTGAGTACACTAGGGTAAATCAGGGTTCCGAGAGCACTCATTACATCAGAGCTCCCCTTTATACCAGAGGCCACAGTGTTCCCCCTTACATCAGAGTCCTCTCCATACACCAGAGCATCCATTACGTCAGAGTCCCCAGAGTCTCCCCTTACAGTGAGAGGGAACTCTGTGAACTCTGGTGTAAAAGGGGACTCTTGTGATTAACTTCATATGATTAGAAATGTCATTTAATAGCAACATCTATGCATAGTTTACCTATGCATACTATGAAAAAAAATTGCTGTGCAACGCTGAAGTGTTCGGGTTTGACTTGAAGAAAAGGTGGCAACCCTAGCATAGGGGAGATAACGACATTACTGCAGGAGCACAGGGGTGATAGGGACATTACTGCAGGAGCATATGGGTGATAGGACCATTACTGTAAGAGCATACGGGCAGGGCCGGACTTACCATTGGGCTTGACTGGGCTCAAGCCCATGGGCCCCAGCCAATGGGGGGCCCCACCCATTTCGAAAGCCACCGAGAGCGGCCGAAAGCCGCCGAAAGCAGCCGAGATACACAGGAAATCCGGCTATGTATCTCGGCAGCGCCATTTTTAAACTGAAAGGCTGCAATGACAAGGCAGCAATGACACTGGACACATGTTTTTTCCTTAAAACTCCCTCCTAAACTTGGGGTGCATTTTTTACGCCGATAAATACGGTAATTATAATTTTATCCATTTTTATTGCTTTTATTAATCGTGGACCCAGGACAAATACCAGTACTGTATCCCCCACTTATACGCTTATATATTATCTACTTTTGTGAGTAGCCATTTGGCTGTTTTGTCCTATCCAATTAAACAGAAGTTCTTTAATACTGCACTGAGTCTGGCGCACCTTGTCCTTTTCTATTTCTCTTTTATAGAGCTGTGCATATGTATAGAAGGGTAGGGCCCGAAAGTGACTCAAGCCCAGGGGCACCCACCACCCTAAGTCCTGCCCTGCATACGGGTGATAAGGAAATACTTGCAAATGAATGGGAGGCAAAGCTGGACTTTAGTGGTCCGGTATAGACTTATAATACTCGGACATATTATAAAAGTAGAAATGTATTAAAGGAGAAACCCACCCTGAGCTTGTTTGGCTTGGGCTTCTCCTATGGGTCACAGGAGTGCAATTCGTTTTGCACTCCTCTGACCCGTTTTCAGCAGTCCGCTCTCTGCTGACGTCACCAATATCAGTCTAGGCACCACGTCATCCCGACTCTGGGAGTCTGGATCCGCCAGGTGTCTGGACTGATAGCCGTTTCAGCGAGCCACTGAGACGGCCGCTCCCCGCCCCTCCACAGCTCAGTGCTCCAATAAGCGTGGAGGAGCAGAGCAGGAGAGCTGCTGACTGACAGGTAGCAGGAGATCTGTTGACTGACAGGCAGCAGCTCTCCGCTCAGGGAGCCGAGAGAACCTATCCATCAGCGTTCGGTGTTCGATCGCTTGGTTCTCAGTGCAGAGGCGCCAGGGGACAGATGCCACATCCACCTAGGTAAGTATAAAACTGCAATAACGCCCAAACCCATACTTCTCTGTTAAGTAAATTCATTTAAAAAATACCCTTAAGGGCAAACTTGAGTCAAGAACAATAAAATAAATGAAGAAATGGAATATAAATTCCTCTGATAAGGACTGGAAAGGAATTATGTATATCAATTCGATGACAGCGGGGATCTTTAATCATATCCTTCCAGTCATAATCTCGATATGTTTGGCGGAAAACTGCTTATTCAGGAGTATATTTCAGAGGAGAGTTGGTTCTAACAAAAACATATGCAAATAAGATATTCAAACATCAAAATATTAGAACAAAAAATAATAATGAAGGAGTGTGGGGGGCTTCCACGGACCAAAGGCCACTAAGTGGGAACTCACCACATGTACCCTGCCTCATTAGAGGAACTTGCTTAATTATATATAACCATTTCTCCAAGCAGCCATAGGGAAGGGGGGAGAGACAACCATACTCATTAGGGATGAGCTTGATGTTCGGGTCGAACATAAGTTTGACTCGAACATTGGGTGTTCACCCGTTCGCCGAAGAGCGAACATTATGGGGCGTTCACGGCACATTCGAGCGCCGCGGAACACCCTATAATGCTCTGCGAGATCACAGTGCATTGCTGTTTGATGATTGGCCAAAACATGCACCTGACCTGCATGCTTTGGCCAATCACAGCGCCCTCTGCTAAGAGAGCCATAATTGGCCAAAGGCGGTGCCTTTGGCCAATCATGGCTCAGGGGGATAAGGTCCACACCCCACACTATATAAGGCTGCTTACACAGCGGCCGTGTGTAGTGTTTTTGGTGTGGACAGAGAGATAGCTTGATTTAGATTAAGTAGGCAGGTTACTCAGTTAGTGGCAGTGTATTTAATATATATATATTTACAGTCAGTCTAGTATATATATATATATATATATATATATATATATATATATATATATATATAGAGTCTAATATATATATATATATATATATATATATATATATATATATATATATATATATATATATATATATATATATATATATATATATATATATATATAGTTGAAGCCCTATGGCCGATATGGATAACATTTATGCCGCGTACACACGGTCGGACTTTTCGTCTACAAAAGTCCAACGGACGCTGACGGACTAAAGCTGGCTGGTAATCCGATCGTGTGTGGGCTTCTCCGGACTTTCAACATACTTTTTTAGCCTCAAATCCGACGTACTTTAGATTTGAAACATGCTTCAAATCTTTACTTCGTAACTACGACGGACCCCGAAATCCGCTCGTCTGTGTGCTAGTCCGACGGACAAAAAGCCACGCTAGGGCACCTATTGGCTACTGGCTATGAACTTCCTTATTTTAGTCCGGTGTACGTCATCACGTAAGAATTCGACGGACTTTTGTGTGATCGTGTGTAGGCAAGTCTGTTCGTTAGAAAGTCCGCCGCAAGTCCGTCGAAAGTCCGCCGAAAGTCTGCCGGAAGTCTGTCGGACAGGCTGTCTGACTTTTGTAGACGAAAAGTCCGACCGTGTGTACGCGGCATTAGAGTTAACAAAAGACTTACCACATGAAATGGACCTGAAAGTGTGCCTTGGTCTGATGGACGGTATACCAAAATAAGGGGGCATACCCTAGATTAGAAATGAATATTCTGTGAAGAGAAATGAATATTTGAGAAATGCCCTGAAAGGGGGATGGGAGGGTGGGTATCGCGCACAAGAAACCGACAAAGACCACAGGCAAGCGGGCTGGTTAAATACCCACTGGGCTCCTCCCATAAATTCAGGCAACCATACTGGCCTTCCTACTTATGGTTGAAGCCCTATGGCCGATACGGATATGGATAACATTTAGAGTTAACATAAGACTTACCACATGAAATGGACCTGAAAGTGTGCCTTGGTCTGATGGACGGTATACCAAAATAAGGGGGCAAAAACATTCAGGTAGGGGTATAGTATTTTATTAGTTTTCAATTGTTTATTGAGCTAGTTTGGTAAATGCCTGTGCCATCTCCACTTGAGGATTGGGGATGTACCGGGCCAAGCAGGCAGACTTCCACCTGCCTAGTCCCTTAATGACGTGGTCTGGGACCCGGTGGCGGGATGCCGCCGAGGCTGCTCCAATGCAGAAGGAGTGGCCGGAGTACTGGCTGGGGTTGAGGCGAAGGTTGCGGAGAAGAATCCTTATGTGTTTCACAAACTGACAGGTACTCAAGGGTTTGGCTGGAAACGGTAGAAGAGGACTGGAGTCCGGCTGTTCTGGCCAGAGTGACAGAAGATGATGGAGTATGATATGGTTATTAGTTTTGTAAAGGTGGATGTCTACTCCAGAGCCTGCCTGCTGGGTTTTAGAAACTACCAAGTGGAGGACGAAGTGGTCTTGGTAGCGGACCAAGTGACGTCTACGTAGCACCTGGCCTGCAGGGTTGCTACAGGTAAATTCGCCAGGTCGCAAGAACCCGTAGTAGGCCAAGTATATGGCCAGTTGTAAGACCACGCTGGGGAGAAGACCAAATGGAGAAGTAGTCAGGATGGTCGACATACCCCTAAAGATGGCACTCGTTATGGGTAAACGTTTGGCACTGACCACCGGTTGGTGTTTCTGGGTGCCGCGTAGGATGGCCCGGATCGCGTGGGATGCAAATAAGGAAGGTTTTGCGGGGTCTTGTAGAGTCAAGAAATGTTGGATGCTGGCTAGGTATAGTCGAATAGTGGTATGGGATAAGCCAGCCAGCTGAGTATGGCAATACGAGATAAAGGCCAGTATGTGCTTGACGTCTGTTGTTTCCTCAGAGCAGTGTGCCAGGAATTTGTTGAACGCACTCCAAGCTGTCTGGTAGGCTTTCAGCGTGTTGTGGGATAGTGAGTAGTTGATGAGCTGGGTCACTCCATGTAGGTGTTGTACTAATCCAGGGTCAGCTGAGACCAAGCAGGGATAGGGGCTGAAACTGGATCGGCTCCGGGCACCTGTTTGAAAAAGGAGGTGTAGTTAAATCGTGACAGTGAGTCTGCTACGAGGTTGCACTTGCCTGGAACAAATGAGCAGTGGATATTAAACTGATGTTGTAAAGACAGTTGTACTATTCTGCGCAGGAAGGACATGACTGAAAGGTACTAGGACCTGCCTTTGTTAATAATATCTGCCGTGGTCTGATTGTCGGTGGAGAAGGCCACAGTTTGTCCTGTCCAACAATGACCCCAGAGCTGTGCGGCTGCCACTATCGGATAGAGCTCAAAGAGGGAGGATGTTCGGGTGAAGCCAGGAATTAAAAGTATCTGTGAAGGCCAGGGTCCTGAAAACCAATGGGGGCCAAAAATTGCTGCAAAGCCTGTGGAGGCTGCAGCATCTGTCACTACCTGGGGTGATAGGGACGACATAGTAGGTACAGTGCCTTGCGAAAGTATTCGGCCCCCTTGAACTTTTCAACCTTTTGCCACATTTCAGGCTTCAAACATAAAGATATAACATTTTTATTTTTTGTGAAGAATCACCAACAAGTGGGACACAATTGTGAAGTGGAACGAAATCTATTGGATTGTTGAAACTTTTTTAACTAATAAAAAGTGGGGCGTGCAAAATTATTCGGCCCCCTTGCGTTAATACTTTGTAGAGCCACCTTTTGCTGCGATTACAGCTGCAAGTCGCTTGGGGTATGTCTCTATCAGTTTTGCACATCGAGAGACTGAAATTCTTGCCCATTCTTCCTAGCAAAACAGCTCGAGCTCAGTGAGGTTGGATGGAGAGCGTTTGTGAATAGCAGTTTTCAGCTCTTTCCACAGATTCTCGATTGAATTCAGGTCTGGACTTTGACTTGGCCATTCTAACACCTGGATACGTTTATTTGTGAACCATTCCTTTGTAGATTTTGCTGTATGTTTGGGATCATTGTCTTGTTGGAAGATAAATCTCCGTCCCAGTTTCAGGTCTTTTGCAGACTCCAACAGGTTTTCATCCAGAATGGTCCTGTATTTGGCTGCATCCATCTTCCCCTCAATTTTAACCATCTTCCCTGTCCCTGCTGAAGAAAGGCAGGCCCAAACCATGATGCTGCCACCACCATGTTTGACAGTGGGGATGGTGTGTTGAGGGTGATGAGCTGTGTTGCTTTTACGCCAAACATATCGTTTTGCATTGTGGCCAAAAAGTTCGATTTTAGTTTCACCGGACCAGAGCACCTTCTTCCACATGTTTGGTGTGTCTCCCAGGTGGCTTGTGGCAAACTTTAGACGAGACTTTTTATGGATATCTTTGAGAAATGGCTTTCTTCTTGCCACTCTTCCATAAAGGCCAGATTTGTGCAGTGTACGACTGATTGTTGTCCTATGGACAGACTCTCCCACCTCAGCTGTAGTTCTCTGCAGTTCATCCAGAGTGATCATGGGCCTCTTGGCTGCATCTCTGATCAGTCTTCTCCTTGTCTGAGCTGAAAGTTTAGAGGGACAGCCAGGTCTTGGTAGATTTGCAGTGGTCTGATACTCCTTCCATTTCAAAATGATCGCTTGTACAGTGCTCCTTGGGATGTTTAAAGCTTGGGAAATCTTTTTGTATCCAAATCCGGCTTTAAACTTCTCCACAACAGTATTACGGACCTGCCTGGTGTGTTCCTTGGTCTTCATGATGCTCTCTGCGCTTTCAACAGAACCCTGAGACTATCACAGAGCAGGTGCATTTATACAGAGACTTGATTACACACAGGTGGATTCTATTTATCACCATCAGTCATTTAGGACAACATTGGATCATTCAGAGATCCTCGCTGAACTTCTGAAGTGAGTTTTCTGCACTGAAAGTAAAGGGGCCGAATAATTTTGCACGCACCACTTTTCAGTTTTTTATTTGCTAAAAAAGTTTAAAATATCCAATACATTTCGTTCCACTTCACAATTGTGTCCCACTTGTTGGTGATTCTTCACAAAAAATTAAAATTTTATATCTTTATGTTTGAAGCCTGAAATGTGGCAAAAGGTTGAAAAGTTCAAGGGGGCCGAATACTTTTGCAAGGCACTGTATAAATAGGGATATACCATTCCAGGCGGAAAGGAATTCCTCCCACATAGATAGGTCTGCTACTGCTGCAGTATCCAGATTGAGGATCTGATCAGGATCCTGTGTTTGTGAAAGGAATACCAGCAGACGTGACACAAAGGAGCGACCCTGTGGAATGATCCACATGGCAAAATAAAACATTCCTAACAGAGATTGCAGCTGCTTCTTGGTACACCCCCTAGTGTGGGTGAAGTCTCGGAGGACCGCCCTGATGCGGGTCAGTTTGTCGAGGGGGAGGCTGGCCTGCATGGAGCAGGTGTCTAGGTTGACTCTGAGAAAGGTGATGGTGTGTCCTGCACCGTCGACTTTATGTTCAGCGATGGGAACATTGAAATTCCCGAATACGACTCTCAGTTTTTCGAGGTCTCCTGGGGACATGCTGGGCGGTTCGATTAGCAAAAAGTCGTCCAGGTAATGGATGACCTCTTGACACTGAGCTTTGTACAACAGTATCCAGGTGAGGGACTGTGCAAAAGTGTTAAAGAGCCAAGGGCTACTCTTCGAACCAAAAGTCAATTTGGTGGCAAAATAGTATGCCTCCTTCCACTTAATGCCATGCCAGCACCAAAGGGACAGGTGGATAGGCAGGAGCTTGAAAGCGTCCGAGATGTCGGTTTTGGAGAGCCAGGCGCCTGTGCCTGTTTTGATGATCGCTTGAATTGCCATATCTACGGAGGCATACTTCAGGGAGAACTTTCGGAGGGAATTAGGGAATTGAGACTGGGAATTATGGGAAGAATGAGGCGCAGACAGGTCGTACACCAAACTTAATTTATTAGAGAACTTGTCCTTGACAAGCCCAATAGGGCTGACTCTCCAAGTATTGAAAGGGAGCTGAATAAAGGGGCCTATGATTAAGTCTCTGTCTATTTCAGCCTGTAAGAGCTGATCCATGGCCTGCTCGTCAGTGGCTGCTGAGCGGAGATTCCTGCTTTCGTAAGTAGTGTGGGGCAGGGAAATGAGGCCGGTGTGAAAACCTGCTGTGAATCCCTGGATAAGGTAGGTGGCCAGGGAGGGAGTGGGGTGTGAGGTGAGGTAGAGCCCTGGCCACAGGACATTAACTCAGCTTAGTCATGCCCTCTTTTGTTGCTTGACCTCGCACAAGTTCCTTGGATGTGCCCTCTGGCACAGGGTGCAGATATGGAGCAGGCGGCACTGGCTGAAGTTGCAGGAGCCGTAGTTGAATTTTTTACAGATAGCTGCTCCTCCCACAGTTCGGACTGGGCGTCCAAATTTGTTCACCTGAGGCGTCTGTACAGGGGCTGACTGGCCTTGAACTGCACCGGAGGTGGAGGGAAATTTGAAAGGGCGACGGACTGTCGCATTGGCGCACCCGGTGGCGGTGTGGGTGGAGGACTGGCAAATAACGCACAGTGGTGAGCGCAAGCCGGCAAAGTGGCGACAGAACAGCTCTGTGTCCATAAGACTCCAATTCGTGGTTGTCTGCAATTGTGTGAGCCTAGCTGTTGCCTTGGTGGAGAAGGAACGATGATAATCCTAAAAAGAAAATCCTCCATACTTGTAGCCCTACTCTACTACAGTATGGAGGTATAGCTCTTCCCTCCTGCTGGGAGAGGCTGAACATAGGACATCCCTCAGCATGCCGAAGGCCAATGTGAATTTTGGGACGGACAATTTCCGGTTGAGCCTGGGGTCTTTGGCCTTAAAGAGGAGGGCCTATCAAAAAAAAAAAAGTCAGCAGCTAAATACTGCAGCTGCTGAGTTTTAATTGGACACTTACCTGTCCCAGGGTTCAGCGATGTGGGGGATCGAAGCCCCGCTTGTCTCCCCCTCTATTCAGCGGCGCCGGCATTGCAACTGTGAGCGCCGGGCTGTGACTTCACAGCCTGGCACCCACTGCGCATGCGCGAGCGGCGCCGCGCGCCGTGCTTGGCCGCTTAGTCACCTGGGACCTGTAATGGGTCCCAGATGATTGACAGGAGGGAAGGAGCAGAGCTGAGCCCTTCCTGTGCCGAGGGGGAAGTGATGTCACCAGCCCAGGCACTGGAAGAGGCAGACTACGAGGGACCCCCTAGCAACAGGCATTTAGAGGTAAGTAAAAAAAAAAAAAAAAAAATATCCAAATGTTTTTTTTATTTTTTTTTTAGGTACAATCATGACTTTTTTTTTTAGGGTGGAACACCACTTTAAGGTCCACTGACACGTCACCCCAGGTGTAGGCTTTGTTTTCTGCCAGATCGTGGACTGAAATCAGGAGAGAGGCAGGGTTCACGTCCCTGCCGTCCAGGATGTCCTTCCTAATGCTGGCTGGAACCAAATGGGACGGGTAGACAATGGGGCTCCACCCTGTGGTACCTGCAGGAAGGGGTGTCAAAACCTGGATTGCTGTAGGGTCAGGGATAGCAGCTGGTTTGGACATCCGTGACTGAGGTAGACAAAGATGAGACCATGGTGTGGAGTTGTGAGATGGGAGAAGATATTGACTGGAGGGACGCCTGCTGGGTGCTGGGCCCTGCTGTGGCTGGTGGAGGGAAGAGGAGCTTGAAGAGCTCACCCTTTCTAGCTGTAGCGGGAAAGGGCCCACCTCTGCGCCTTAGTTCTGCCGTCAACTTGGGGATGGTCCATCCCCTGAAGGACTGCTCACTGCCGCTCTCTGAGACGGGAGAAGGTGACAGAGGGGCCGTGAGGTCTTCGCTTCCGGCCTGGGACATGGTTCTGCCCTGGATACGATGTCCTGTCCTTGGGGTCCAGTTCTGGTCGACCGGAACCTATTGAGGGTGACATGAATTTCAAGTGTGCTTCTTTTTCCTAAAAAGGCATACATACCCAGCTCGTGCTCTTTTGGTTTTTGTTTTTTTTTTTACCTGGGGAATATCATCCAACCTGGTGCAGGGTGGACCTACTGCACTTGACTGACCTGGAGGAGAATGAAAAGGTGACAACTCGTGAAGGGTTTGCTTAACTAACTTGAAGAAGTGAATTGTATGGTGACTTAAACGACAGGTGCATGGGACGAAATAAATGAGTGAAATGTGTATGCCTTGATGGTGGCACAAATCGGTATGCCGCGACTGCGACAAGCTACGAATCGAACTGTGGGGAATGGCATGAAACGAGGCCAAGACCGCTGTGGCCTACCAGGATGAATCGATGCCTCATGAATGCCCAAGATTCGAAATCAGGGTGCGGTGTGTCGATAATGAAATGTATGAAATGTTTGCCTTAATCATGAAATGAATAAAACATCTTGCCATGACAGAGGGACGACTCGGTCGTGCAGCAGCTGCGACTGACAATGAATCGGACTCTGGAGCATGTATTGAAATGAGGCAACAGAAAACATTGGTGCACACTGGAACGAATCGGTGCATCACGGATGCGATTGGATTCGAATCGGAGCGCAGTACGTAACAGTGAAATGAATGAAATGTTCTGCCCTGACAGAGGTACGAATCGGTTGTGCTGCAACCACGACTGACAACGAACTGAGCTCTGGTGCAGGTACTGGATAAGGCCGAAATAACTGGGGCACACCAGAACGAATCGGTGCATCTCGGATGTGACTGGATTCTAAACAGGGCACGATATGTGGGAGTGAAATGACTGATGATTAATTCCAATGACAGAGATATGAATCGGTCGCACCGCATCTGCGACTGATAACGAACCGGACCCAGTGAAATGGTTTTGATTGCCATGAAAGGGACATGAATCGATCGTGCCGCTGTTGCGACTGACCACGAATCGGAATCTGGAGCATGTACCGAAATTTGGCTAAAATACCTTGGGCACGCCGAGACGAATCGGTGCATTTTTGATGCGACTGGATTCGTATCGGAACGTGATACGTGACAGTGAAATTATGCCATGACAGAGACATGAATCGGTGAGCCGTAACCTGCGACTGATAATGAATCTGACTCTGGAGCATGTACTGAAATGAGGCCGTAAGCAACTGGGGCACACTGGAGCGAATCGGTGCATCATGGATGCGACTGGATTCAAATCGGAGCGCGGTACGTGACTGAAATGAATGAAATGATTTGAAATGCTTTGAAATGTTTTTAAATGTTTGTGAAATGAATTAGCTTTGAAAAGCCATGGGCCGGTGTACCGAAATTTGCGAGTGACAACGACTTGTCTAGTGGAGCATGGTAAACAGTTTTAGACATGCCTGACCAAAGCGGCGTCTGCGTCGGAGTGGGGTACAAAATAAAAAAATGACTGATATAATGACAGTACGAGTGAGTGGTATACGTTACGGCTACCTGTAAAGTTTTACGAGTGGTTCGTAAGTTTGATATCACGGTTTAGTGACATATCTAACAAATGCGTGAAACCCTACCTGCGACAGCCGAGCCAGACATGTTGTGCGAAACTGCGAATTGGTAACGAGAGCCTCGAAAAATCTCGAACACGGGAACTCACGAATACGGGAACTCACGAACGCTGAATTTCGAATAGTCGGCCTAGTGACGTAGTATCGCGCACAAGAAACCGACAAAGACCACAGGCGAGCGGGCTGGTTAAATACCCCCCCCGGGCTCCTCCCATAAATTAAGGCCACCATACTGGCCTTCCTCATGTGTATATATATATATATACATATATATACTCTGCATCCAGTGTAGCCTATATCTAGTGCATTCTGTGGTGTACAGTTTCTAATACACTTCAGGCGGTGTACACAGTATCTAATACAGTGTGTACAGTGTCTACTACACTTTTGGTGGTGTACACAGTATAAAATACAGTGCAGCCGTTGTAAAGTTTCTAATACAGTGCAGGCAGTGTACACAGTATCTAATACAGGGTGTACAGTTTCCTACTACACTTCTGGTGGTGTAAACAGTACACAATACAGTGACACCGTAGTACAGTTGCTAATACAGTGCAGGCAGTGTACACAATATCTAATACAGTGTATACAGTTTCTATTACACTTCTGTTGGTGTACACAGTACACAATACAGTGCAGCCATAGTACAGTTTCTAATACAGTGCAGGCGGTGTACACAGTATCTAATACAGTGTGTACAGTTTCTACTACAGTTCTGGTGGTGTACACAGTACACAATACAATGCAGGCGGTGTATACAGTATCTAATACAGTGTGTACAGTTTCTACTACACTTCTGGTGGTTTACACAGTACACAATACAGTGCAGCCGTAGTACAGTGGCTAATACAGTGCAGGCAGTGTACACAGTATCTAATACAGTGTGTACAGTTTCTACTAAACTTCTGGTGGTTTACACAGTACACAATACAGTGCAGCCGTTGTAAAGTTTCTAATACAGTGCAGGCGGTGTACACAGTATCTAATACAGTGTGTACAGTTTCTACTACACTTCTGGTGGTTTACACAGTACACAATACAGTGCAGCAATAATACAGTTGCCAATAAGGTGCAGGCGGTGTACACAGTATCTAATACAGTGTGTACAGTTTCTACTACACTTCTGCTGGTGTACATAGTACACAATACAGTGCAGCTGTAGTACAGTTACTAATACAGTGCATGCGGTGTACACAGTACCTAATACAGTGTGTACAGTTTCTACTACACTTCTAGTGGTGTACACAGTACACAATACAGTGCAGCCGTAGTACAGTTGCTAATACAGTGCAGGCAGTGTACACAGTATCTAATACATTGTGTACAGTTTCTACTACACTTCTCCTGGTGTACACAGTACACAATACAGGGCAGCCGTAGTACAGTTGCTAATACAGTGCAGGTAGTGTACACAGTATCTAATACAGTGTGGACAGTTTCTACTACACTTCTGGTGGTGTACACAGTGTAGTGTGGTGTTGCAAAACAAAATATATACATCATGTCCGGAAGGCCACCAAGGAGCGGCAGACGCTCACAGGCCACTAAAAGAGGGCAAGCAGTCTCTGTGTCTACAGTGAAAGTGCTGGTCGTGGACATGGTGCATCCTCTGCAGGTGGCCGCGGGGCACACTTGTCCTTTTTTTCTGCTGCTGGCCGTGTTATTGAGCCATAACATGCAGAAGAGTTGGTGGGGTGGATAACAAAGCCGTCCTCATCCTCCTCATCCTCTGTCACCCAGGCTCAGAGTAGTTTGCCTTCCAACGCAGCTGCCAGAGCGGCCTATTCCACAGGCTCCTAGCCCACAGTCACTCCTTCCGTAGCCCCACCATCATGCACAGAGGAGTCCCCAGAATTATTCGACCACAGTGTCGGGTACATGCTGCTGGAGGATGCGCAGCGATTTGAAAGCTCCCATATTGGTTCCAAGATTAAGGAAGGGAGTAATGTGAGCCTAGAGAGAGGGGGTGCCCAAGGACAAGAAACTGGCAGTCATGTTCCCCCAGCTGCAGCATACTGCCAAGTTTGCTCCAGTGACGAGGAGGGAGGGGATGATGAGGTCACTGACTGTACTTGGGTGCCTGAGAGGAGAGAGGAGGAGGCACAGCTCCAATGAGGCAGGATGTCCTCTAGGGGGCAGCTTAAGGGCAGCCACCCTATTGCATCACACCGCAGAGCTCCGCAGGTGCAGGGCGCTGCTGACTCCCCACTGACTTTTAAAAGTTCCTTGGTGTGGGCCTTTTTCAACACGTGTGCAGCAGATCACACCGTTGCTGATTGCAACCTATGTCTGAAGCGGATCAAGCGTGGCCAGAACAGCAGCCGCTTGGGCACCACATGCTTGACCAGACATATGACGACCCACAATGCAGTCCTTTGGCAACAGCACTTGAAAGACCCGCATCAAAGAAAAAGGCGGACTTCTCCTTGCTCATCTAGGGTCTCCAACGCTACTATACCTCCTGTCCTCTCAAAAACCTGCACTGAGAGGAATGAAGGTATAGCAATAGGTGTCCCAAGTACTTGCAGCCAATCTGCTAGCAGTACACCACCATCTGATTTTAGCAGGCAAATTTCCCTACCCCAGTTGCTGAACCGTAAAAAGAAATTCGGTCCCAGCCATCCACATGCTCAGTGTCTAAATGCTAGCTTGGCCAAATTGCTAGCACTGCAACTGCTGCCTTTTCAGCTGGTAGACTCTGCCCCTTTCGTGAATTTGTGGAATGTGCTGTACCTCAGTGGCAGGTTCCAAAACGCCATTTCTTTTCACAGAAGGCCATTACGGCTCTCTACCGGCATGTGGAAGGCAATGTTTTGGCCTGGTTGGACAGGGCAGTCAGCAGTAAGGTGCATATTACCGCTGACTCATGGTTCAGCAGGCATGGGCAGGGACGTTACCTTTCCTTCACGGCGCACTGGGTAACTCTGCTGGCAGCTGGGAAAAATGCAGGACAGGGTTCAGTGTTGTTGGAGCTTGTCTTGCCACCACGCCTCCAAAATGCTAGTGGTGATTCTGCCACAGCTCTCTCCTCCACCTCCTCCTCTTCTTCTTCTTCCTCTATGGCCCCTTCTACAGATTTGTCCTCTGAACCAGCGGTGCTCCGTAAGCGTTAAAGGGGCTACGCAAGCAGTCTAAAAGATGCCATGCGGTGCTTGAGTGGGTCTGCCTAGGGGACAGGGGCCACACTGGGGCAGAGATTCTGTCAGCTCTGCAGGGGCAGGCTCAGAGGTGGTTGACGCCACGCCAGCTTCAGCCAGGAATGGTTGTATGCGACAATGGCACCAACCTTCTCTCTGCCCTCAGACAGGGACTCAAACATGATCCATGTTTGGCACACGTCCTGAATATGGTGGTGCAGCAGTTCTTGAGAAGTTACCAAGGCTTACAGGATCTCCTGAGGCAGGCCAGAAAAGTCTGTGGTCATTTCTGCCGGTCATACAATGCCAGTGTTCGGCTGGCTGCAATTCAAAGGGAATGCAACCTGCCCACCAACCGCCTCATTTGTGACATGCGAACCAGGTGGAACTCAATGTTAGCAATGCTGCAGTGGCTGCACACACAGCAGAGGGTCATCAATGAGTACCTGTGGGAGTATGGCACCAGGACAGGGTCAGGGGAGCTTGGCTTCTTTTTGCCACGCCAATGGCTACTGATCAAGGATGCATGCACTGTCCAGTCACCATTTGGGGAGGCCACAAGGTTGTTGAGCAGCGACAATGCATGCATCAGTGACACTGTCCTTCTAGTCTTCCTGTTGGAATACACGCTTCGTGGAATCATGGACAGGGCACTTGAGGCAGAACAGCGGGAGGAAGAGGAGGACTTCCATACCTCTCAAGGCCCCCTTTTCCAGATAGCATTCCTGCGGGCCCGCCAAACACACAAGAAGAAGAGGAGGAGCAGGAGGATTGTGTCAGCATGGATATAGAGTATAACATTCAGCAGCAGTCTTCAAGGGATGGTTTTCAGTCCCCAGAACCCCAAGGAGTTGTATGTAGCTGAGAGGAGGTTGTTACGGATCATGTGATCCTTAGTGACCCAGAGGACTCAGAATCGAATGCCTCTGCAAACTTACGCTGCATAGCCTCCCTGATTCTGCAAAGCCTGCGAAAGGACCCTAGGATTTGTGGTATGAAGGAGAGGGATCATTACCAGCTGGCAACCCTTCTTGATCCACATTACAAGGGTAAGGTTGCAGAACTCACCCTGCCTTCGCAGAGGGAGCAGAGGATGAAACATCTTCAGGAGGCCTTGAAGAAAGGTTTGTGCAATGCATTTCCAGACCCTGGGAGGTTACAATTTCCTGGTGCTAGACGTGTTGCAAAAGGCTTCGTTCAGTCAGAGGAAGAGCGGTGGAGAAGGTGGCCGGGTGACCGATGCCTTTAAACAATTTTTCAGTCCTCAGCACCAAGGTCTGATCAGTTCAAGCAACCATTGCCAGTGTCTGCATTACATGGTGCAGGAATTTCTAGGGGCAAGAGCAGACTTGGAGACCTTTCCAACAGAGCATCCACTGGGTTACTGGGTGTTGAAGATGGACCACTGGCCAGAACTTGCTCAATATGCAAATGAGCTACTGACCTATCCTGCATCCAGCATGCTTTCTGAACGCACATTCAGTACTGCTGGAGGGTTTATAATGGATCAAAGCGTGCGCCTGTCCACAGACTCCGTTGATAGGCTCACATTCATAAAAATGAATCAGTCTTGGATCAGCAGCTTCCAAGCACCTGATGCTGATGGAACTGATTGAATTTGCTATGGATGTGGGATCCCTTGAAGACTGCCTAAGCTGACTATCCTATTCCTCCTCAATCTTGATGATGCTAGCTTCCAACAATATTTTTGGTTTAGGGCACCACCACCACCACCCAAGGCCCAATTATTCTGCCAAAGTTTAACAGAGGCATGTAATTACAATTTTTGATCTAATATTTCACAGCAGGGCTCGTTCCTGCACCCAACAAGAGTATCTTTGAGGGGTTACAGTGTTGTCGCACCACCACCCAAAGCCCCATTTTTCTGCCCCTGTTTAACAGGGGCATGTAATTACAATTATTGATATAATATTTCACAGCAGGGCCCATTCCTGCGCCCACCAAGAGTACCTGTGAGGGCTTACAGTGTTTTGGTACCACCAACACCTAAGGCCCAGTATATAGTATGTATACTGCTGTTCAGAGTATATAGTGCCTGGGGAACCCCACTCCATTTTTTAAAAAATTTGGGTGCGGGGTTCCCATACCATACCAGACCCAAAGGGCCTGGTAATGGACTGGGGGGGACCCATGGCGTTTTTTTCAATGATTTTCATCTACATTGCCGGGAACCAACAATACATTACAGCCGCGAATAGTTTTAAATGACATTTTTTCCTTTAGAAATGTTATTTTACTGTGGTATTGTTCTAAACACGGGAAAATGCGCTACTTTACAGGCATACTAAAGACACCCCCAGGCATGATATTTAAAGGAATTTTTCATTTTTATTGTTTCAGTTTAAGCATTATCAAAATCACTGCTCCTGTTTTTAAACCTTTTTTTGCATTGATACATGTCTCCTGGGGCAGGACCTGGGTCCTCAAACACTTTTTATGGCAATAACTTGCATATAAGCCTTTAAAATTAGCACTTTTGATTTTTCACGTTCGTGTCCCATAGACTTTAATAGGGTTCGCGCGTTCAAACGAATTTTTTGCCTGTTCGCATGTTCTGCTGTGAACCGAACCGGGGGTTGTTCGGCTCATCCCTAATACTCACCCACATAACCATACCAGCCACTCGAGGCGCCTCGAGGTCGCAATGGCAGTCCCCCGGGTATGTGCGGGAGACAGGTAAAGATGTACAACAAGATCTATGAAACAAAAAATAGCAATGTATAATTAATAGTTCTCATTATGTCCATAACAAAGATGGATGACACCTCCAAATAACCCCACGCTGTAGATCTGTATGTGTGCGGGAGGAGGGTCAAAAACATAACATACATATAAATACATAACGCAGCTATAGCGATACACACCAAAAATAGTCATGATAATAATTACAGGGGGCAATGTCGGGCTGATGGAAGGAGCAGGGACATAGTCCTCAACAGGAGGACAATACACTCATTGGTGAACAACTAGAATAAACATTTCAAGGGAGCCACTTAGAGTATATCAAAATCAAACTTAAATCTGCCCATCAAGGGCTATACATGTGTGTATAAGTATTAATTACAAATACCTGCAGATATCTAATTGCTAGCATGTCACGCACTCTGCCAAGTGGTGTTGGCCCCGTAAAGATGCATGTACTATGAGATGGCAGGTCAATGGGCCTCAGGCCAAGGAACATCTAGCAACCTCTGAAGGAACCTTAGGGTTCCACAGAACCACAATTGAAAATTAATGGGCTAGATGATGCTGAATGTTCTCCAGACAGGAAATTAGGTGGTTTTCATATGACTTGCTGCAACTTCTAATGCACACTGTGAGAAATTCAAAATTCATTGCCTGTCCCATTGCGCATACTGTCACTAGTGTCTCCCACTACCTACAGATGTGAGGAGCATGGCCCAATCTGGGTGACTATAGCTGGACAGGGAAGATGATGGTATCAGGGGCCTTTTAGGGACATGCTACAAGAGAAATACCATTCCTTCTTCTTATCTGCAACTTATGAGATAAAGAAGCACTTCTACATTCCCCAATGTTTATATTTAGCCTGATACTAAGAGAACCTGTCCCTGCACCATCCAGGATGAACTTCCATTCAGGGCACTGTGCAGTGCAGGTACATACACCAGGGAGGCCCCAAATTCAGGGTGTGTTTACTATGGAGATGACAGAATGTGTGTCCCTACAAAGTGCTGGGACATGGTTATACGGTGCCCAGGGCGAAGATGGTGAACTGCGAAGTTCATTAACCCCCCCCCCCCATGCTGCATATTACAGAAATTAAAAATAACTTTGGTAATTAACCTCCCCTCCGCCTCGTTTCCTCCCCCAATCGGATCCAGACAGTTTATTTATGAATCTGAAGCAGATTCGTAAATTAACTGTCTGGATCCGATTGGGGGAGGAGGCTGAGGGGAGGAGGCTGAGAGGACATTAATTACCAATGCTATTTTTAATTTCTGTAATATGCAGCATGGGGGGGGGGGGGGGGTTATGGCATGCCATTTGGCAATCATTAGCAGTGCGTAGTTCTTACTTTTGTGTGATATACACAGTTTGTTAGTTCCTCCTTGGCGGCTCCTCTAGGTTGCAGGCGCAGCTTTGGCAGCAGCTCTCTATGCTTCTCCCATCTCGCCTCCGGCCGTGAGTGATGTCACGCCACCGGGACGGGACTACAAACAGCGCCTTCATAGGGGCAGTGAAGCGCTGACAGGGAAGGGCGGTTGCATGACTATCTGTCTAGGCTTGTGCCGGGTGCAGGAGCGCACTCAGCACATTACAATAAAAAGGTACAGAGGCGATTAGCGGCGCCGGCTAGTGTGTACTGTGAAGCACACTGCCGGCACTTCACCTGCGCCCCCCCCTCCAGAAAATTGTACCGCCCAGGGCATCTGCCCCTTCCGCCCCTGCCTTGTACCGGCCCTGTCCCTACATCCTACAATATCTGGGGCCCCACCTAGTGGGAGACATCTGTATCATGGGGTGAGTTAGGGTTGTCACCTTTTTCTTAAAGCCAAACCTGAACACTTTAGAGGGGCACAATAATTTATTTTTGTTAGTATACACTATAGGATTGTAACAGACCTCGAACACCTTTGGGCACTGCAAAGAGAATAGTAACGTGGTGCATATAGTGCCTCCTCACCCTCCTGTCAATCCCTGTTCCAAGCCCTATTCTTGTTTGAATAATGTGTCCGGGTTTCAGGTGGACTGAAACCCGGACACGATTCAAATCCCAGACGGATGGCAACCCTAGGGTGAGTTTAAGGCTGGGTTCACACCTATGCGTTTTTCTCCGCACCAATTTGCATAGCAGGAGAATGTGACCGGCTCTATATGGAGCCAGTTCACATATCTCCGGGGCGGCTTGCACAGAAACTCTGTGCATCTTTGGCTCTGTTTCAAGGCCAAATTCAGGCAAAGATTCGTCCCTGAAATGGAGAACAGAGACGCACAGCGTTCCTGTGCGATCCACTGCCGTTAAAGTGTGAACCAGAGCCTAAGCTATGACTTGGAGCCGAGTCAAAACTTTACACTGCATAGTATAGTGGTATTCCCTGATAAGGAACTGTCAGGAACTTCTACACTAAGGAAAACAGGTGTATAGGCGCTGCAACCTTCCCACATAGAAGCTCCGCCCAGTGCTCAGACCTTGAGGCTGCTGACACCTCCAACATACCAGAGTAAGGAAAGGGCTGGTCGGCACTCAGGATGACATCCAAAATGGTATTTCTTTATTAAATACATGTACAATACACATGTACAAAGCTGTAAAACAGCCTACGCGTTTCGGACTATAGTCCTTAACTGGGACTTCTACACCGACCTACCTGACTACTACACCGACCTACCTGACTACTACACCGACCTACCTGACTACTACACTGACCTATCTGACTACTACACACATTTTCTTGACATTACACTTGCCTACCTGACTAATACACGAACCAATCTGACCACCTACCTGCCTGACTACTACACTGTTCTCCTTGACCCGTCTGACTTACCTACTACACCTACCTGACCACTCTTGTAAACTAACCAATCTGTGACCCCCGGGTGCAGGCACAGTGTAGTACTCAGATTGCTCAGCAGGTGATGAGCCGGCACTAGGACCGCCCGGCCCCCCGCTCCTCCAGCTGTGTCCCTGTGTCTGTCTGTCCCGGGCAGACATTAATAGCCGCACACCGATTTCTCCGCAGACACCGGCACAGCAGGCTGCCCCCTCCGCAGACATGGGACCCTCTGAAGGCATCGAGCGATTTGACAGCCCGGGGAAAGGCCGAGGCATGCGGGCCCTGCGGCACTTCGGTCTGGGAGAGCTGCTCTTCACCTGTCCGGCCTACACCTGTGTGCTGACCGCCCAGGAGCGAGGAAACCACTGCGATCTCTGCTTCTGCAGGTACCCCGCCCCGGCCCGAGGAGTGCGCCGCTATTCTGTGCTATACGGCCGACACGTGGGGGCCACTTCCTCACAGTCCTGAGCCAGAGATACCTTGTATGGAGGGGAATGGGCCCCTCACTGTACACCAGAGCTGGGGCCCCTCACTGTACACCAGAGCTGGGGCCCCTCACTGTACACCAGAGCAGGGGCCCCTCACTGTACACCAGAGCAGGGGCCCCTCACTGTACTCCAGAGCTGGGGCCCCTCACTGTACACCCTGCACCAGAGCTGGGGCCCCTCACTGTACACCAGAGCTGGGGCCCCTCACTGTACACCAGAGCTGGGGCCCCTCACTGTACACCCTACACCACTACTGGGGCCCCTCACTGTACACCCTGCACCAGAGCTGGGGCCCCTCACTGTACACCCTACACCACTACTGGGGCCCCTCACTGTACACCCTGCACCAGAGCTGGGGCCCCTCACTGTACACCCTACACCACTACTGGGGCCCCTCACTGTACACCCTGCACCAGAGCTGGGGCCCCTCACTGTACAACCTGCACCAGAGCTGGGCCCCCTCACTGTACACCCTGCACCAGAGCTGGGGCCCCTCACTGTACACCCTGCACCAGAGCTGGGGCCCCTCACTGTACACCCTGCACCAGAGCTGGGGCCCCTCACTGTACACCCTGCACCAGAGCTGGGGCCCCTCACTGTACACCCTGCACCAGAGCTGGGGCCCCTCACTGTACAACCTGCACCAGAGCTGGGGCCCCTCACTGTACACCCTGCACCACTACTGGGGCCCCTCACTGTACACCCTGCACCACTACTGGGGCCCCTCACTGTACACCCTGCACCAGAGCTGGGCCCCCTCACTGTACACCCTGCACCAGAGCTGGGCCCCCTCACTGTACACCCTGCACCAGAGCTGGGGCCCCTCACTGTACACCCTGCACCACTACTGGGGCCCCTCACTGTACACCCTGCACCACTACTGGGGCCCCTCACTGTACACCCTGCACCAGAGCTGGGGCCCCTCACTGTACACCCTGCACCACTACTGGGGCCCCTCACTGTACACCCTGCACCACTACTGGGGCCCCTCACTGTACACCTCACTGCCCTTCCACTGCCAGAGCTGCACCCCCCCCCCCCTCAAGTGCCTACACTACAATGGCTGGGCCAACCCAGTTCCTACACTGGCATAGCTGGGTCATTCCACCTTCCACTGCCATAACTACACCCCCTGTCCATGGTCATAGCTACCCCCTTTTTCGTGATTCCATAGCTGGACCGCTGGCTTCCTTTCCTTGGCTGTCCCTGTGCTCCAGTCTAATGGCGGTCCGGTAGTATAGGGGTCACATTCTCAGTAGGTTCCTGTAGACCAGCCTTCCTCAACCTTTTTAATCGCAGAGGAACCCTTGAAATAATAGCTCTCAGGGTACGTCTGCTAAAATTAAGTTATTGGGGTCAGTGGGGAAAATGTGCCCCCCCATAGTGGGGTTCAGATTGGCACCCTTCCAGACAGGATTTGTGAGGCTGTGATTGGAACTACAGGGACAAGTGACATGAGACATCCCCCCCCCAATACCCCCGAGGGGTCACATTAGGAGGATTCTAGTGATATCTGTACCCCAGTAAACAGGAAAAGATTGTTTCACTGGAGAGGATAATTGTGAGGATGATCCTTTCCATTTCCAAAGCATTGAACAAATGCAGATGTTAGAAGTGGTGACAGGGTCTCGTCCAACACAACATTTAGGATTTGTATACAAGTGTGTGGAACTAATGCATGTGGTGGTGTAGCACCATGGGATATTCCCTGAATTCTTCTCTAATAATCTATTTGGTGCTCTGGCCTTGGTTTGCTGCATCATGGGGCCCCTCCACTGCTGGTACTTGTCTTCCATCTGCTTCCCTATTCACCCATCAGAGCTGCAAAGCACTTACCTGTACCGCTATGGGGGAGCGTGACTGAGAGTGGCCAGATCCTTGACCTAAGCCCTATCACATGGGTTCGGTTAGACCTGTGGTTGCTCCAACATCGGCCTGACACAAAAATGACTTTGGGATTTGGAGGAGTTCAAGAAAGTGAAATAGGATGGCAGTAGAGGAAGTGAAAGATAAGTACCAGCACTGGTGGGGCTGTGGCATGGTCCTGGAACTTATCTGTGATTAGGCATGGGGGGGGGGGGGGATGATATCACTTGCCCTATAGAATTTGTCTGTCCTTCATCTTTCTTTATGCTTTTAGATGTTTAGGCCTGGTGCATGAGATCCTGGTGTTTTTGGTGCAGGCACTCAGTCTAGCAGACTATAAATCTCTGAGAGGGTGCAGCAAATGGTACTGTCGTTAGGGTAGTATCGGCCCAGGGATGAATGCCTGGGACTCAGACATCTTGCTTTATGGGCATTTTTCCATGGGCGCATACTGCCCATTAGTACCGCTCTATGTATTGTACAGAAGCAGCAGAAGTTTTTATCCTCTCATAGTTTTGCCAGCTGTGAGGCTGGATGTTTCGTCTGTGCCTTCCACCCACACCATAACACCCAGATATGCATCAGGGTTAAACACCCAATGTGCCTGAGAAATGGGAAAGGTAGGAGGGCATCCCAGGCTTTTCTGTGGGGAAAACATAGCTGGCATATGGCCCAGATATCTCAATTATTCCAAGGTGATTGTCAGTTGGGTGTCTTGGGAGTTGTTCTCCAACCATCAACAAGCAGACCAAGTGACATTTGATAGACTTGGATCTTCTGATCTACAGCCATGGTCTAAAAGTATCGAGAATGACACAACAAAGTCTGCTGCATCAGTGTTTTTAGATCTTTTTGTCAGATGGTACTATGGTATACTAAAGTATAATTACAAGCATTTCATAAGTGTCAAAGGTGTTTTTTTTTTTTTTTATTATTATTATTTATTTATTTATTTATTTTTAACAATTTTTGATTAAGTTTAGTGTTAACCCTTCTTTTTCAAGACCTTTGCAATTCACCCTGGCATGCTGTCAATCAACTTGTGGTCAACATCCTGACTGATGGCAGCCCATTCTTGCATAATCAATGCTTGGAGTTTGTCAGAATTTGTGTTTTTGTTCTGTTCTTTTGTTCACCCGCCTCTGGAGGATTGACCACAAGTTCTCAATGGGAATAAAGTCTGGGGAGCTTCTTGGCCATGGACCCAAAATCTCAATGTTTTGTTCCCCCAAGCCACGTAGTTATCACTTTTGCCTTATGGCAAGGTGCTCCATCATGCTGGAAAAGGCATTGTTGATCACTAAACTGTTCTTGAATGGTTGGGAGAAGTTGCTCTCGGAAGATGGTTTTTGTACCAGTCTTTATTCATGGCTGTGTTCTTAGGCAAAATTGTGAGTGAGCCCACCACTCCCTTGGCTGAGAAGCAACCCCACACATGAATGATCTCAGGATGCTTTACTGTTGGCATGACACAGGACTGATGGTAGCGCTCACCTTTTCTTTCCCGGACAAGGTTTTTTCCAGATGCCCCAAACAATCGGAAAGGGGATTCATCTGAGAAAATGACTTTACCCCAGTCCTCAACAGTCCAATCCCTGTACCTTTTGCAGAATATCAGTGGCTTCTATGCTGCCCTTCTTGACATCAGGCTATCCTCCAAGTCTTCTCCTCACTGTGCATGCACAACATTCCTGAGCAAGCTCTGCACTGGTGGTGTCCCGTGTGGGTTATTATTAGTTTGTTTTTTTTTGTGATTACCGTAATATACTCGAGTATAAGTCGAGACCCTAATTTACCACAAAAAAAATGGGAAAAACTTATTGACCCGAGTATAAGACGAGAGTTAGAAATGCACAGCTACTGTAAGTGGAAAAAGAGGGTCAACAATGCCCATCTGCAGCTGTATACCTCCCTGTGTCCTGTGCATATGTGTCCTGTGTATATGTGCATCTACCTGTGTCCTGTGTATCTGTCGTGTGTGCGCATCCTACCTGTGTCCTGTGCATCCTCTGTGCGCCACTCTGCACCGATCAGCGTATAGTATTCGGCGGCCATTCACTGTTCAAAAGCCGCGCCGTCTCCTCGTCCAAAAAAACTCAATTTCCCAGCAGTCAGCGGTCAGCCAATCACGGACATTCTCTCATCTTCATACCACGGACGAGGATGAGAGAATGTCGGTGATAGGCTGTACACTGACTGCCTATCACAGACAAGGAGGCGCGGCTTTTGAACTGTGAGAGCCGAGAGCCGCTGCCGAGTAGATTGTATCACACGCTGGCCGCCGTCTGCCTGCATGACACGCTGATTATGTAGGCAGACGGTGGTGACTCGTGTATAAGTCGAAGGGGGCACTTTCAGCCCCAAAAACGTATATACGGTAAGTTCATTTTCATAGCAAAGAGGGACTTTGCAATTAATTGGAATTTATCCGATCATTCTTCATAACATTCTGGAGTATATGCAAATTGCCATCACAAAATTAATGTTTGTCTAATTTTCAAAACTTTCGGCTGTATTTTCAACCAGATGCAGTAGCAATTTAATGCTAGTTTGGCTGCTCTTGACATCCTTAAAAGTGTTTTCTTGGTGGGCAAGGCAGTTCGACAAGAAAGCCCTTCTTCCCACATAATCTGCTGCTTGAAATGTCTGCATGCTTCTCCAAGGAGCAGAACATTCCTCTGGACTAAAAGGCATTGTGAGGGCTGTGCATATAAATCCAAATGTTTACAAACATCCGAGACCAACTTTATGGTACCAAATAACTGCAGAGGTTGTATCAGATGGCTCTTGCGCACACATAAAGAGATGCACCATTTTCTGGCCTCTTTCTGGTTCTATACTCTTTCTGTTGGCCAAGCTGCTCCCTCAACCCATAGGTGCCTCCTCCTGTATGGTGGCTTTCAGCTTGGTTGTACACACTCAATGCTGACATGTGCGACATTAAGCCAGTGTGCTGCGTTTCCAGTTCTAATTTTCAAGGGCAACCAAAAGTTAAAAATGTCCAAGGCCAATTATTTTAATTTATGGAAATGCACCGACACTGTGAAATTATTTTTTCCTGCAGTTTAGTTGTAACTCTGCATTTCCTTTTTTTTTTTTTTTTTTTTTTTTTTTTTTTTTTTTTCCCACTGGATTTTGCAGTAACTATCAATAAATATTCTAAAGCTCTTCCATGTTAACCAAGACTAGCAAACTTTTTGCTGGAGTTCCATCTTTTTTCAGCCTCTTCTATGTAGAGGTATATCAGCCGATAGAGCTGATTATAACTTCAGCGGGACTTGCAAATGACTTCTGTAATAGAAGTCAATGCAAGTTGTCTGAAGTTTTCTTCTCTCCTCCTCTGGGCAGCCTGCCAAGTCTGATAAGAAGAAACATTGTATCTCTTCAGGTTCTTTTATCAATAGACTGAACTCCATGTGTAGAAGCTCTCAGTTTAACCATTTAAAGACTAAATCTTTTCTGACACTTGTTGCTTACAAGTAAAAATCCTGTATTTTCTGCTAGAAAATGACTTGGAACCCCCAAACATTATATTTATTTTTATATATATATATATATATATATATATTATATAATTTTTTTTAGCAGAGACCCTAGGGAATAAAATAGCGGTTGTTGCAATATTTTATGTCACACGGTATTTGCGCAGCGGTCTTTCAAACGCAATTTTTTTTAAAAAATACAGTAATACAAAAAAAAAAAAAAAATAAGCAGTAAAGTTAGCCCATTTTTTTTTCGTCCAAAAGTTTTGATTACCTGTTTTTGTGTATTTAATATTTAAGATCTAGTTTTGTTTTTTTTTTTTTTAAATCTAAATTATACATACAAGTGAACTGATTGGAGGTTTGTTTTGTTTAATGTTTAAATGTAAAAAAAATTTTGTATCACTTATTACTTAAGGCTGCTTCCACACTGGAGCGGGCAGGCGTTGACGGTAAAACGCTGTTAGTTTTAGCGGCGCTTTACCGTAATTTTAGCGGCGCTATTCGGCTGCTAGCGGGGCGCTTATAACCCAGCTAGCGGCCGAGGAAGGGGTTAAATGCGCTGCTGCCGAAACGCTTTGCAGGCGCTTCGGCAGCGGTCGGTACGCATTTATTTCAATGGGCAGGAGTGGTGGAGCAGCGGTATACACCGCTCCAAAGATGCTGCTTGCAGGACTTTTTTTTTTTTTTTTTTTTTTTTAACATCCTGCCAGCACATCGCCTCAGTGTGAAAGCACACGGGATATCACACTGAGACTGCAGGGGAGCTGTTTTTTACAGGTGCTATTTTTAGCCCAAAAGCGCCTGAAAAACGCCCCAGTGTGAAAGGGGTCTAACTGTTAGATTTGATGAAATGAAGGGAAAAAGAAAGGGAAAAAAAAAAATCGGCCTAATATATCGGCCCAAAAAAATCGGGCATCATATATCGGCCACCGCGATTTCTAAATATCGGCATCGGCAAGAGAAAAACCCATATTGGTCGACCTCTACTTCTATGTATGTGTGGTGTTTTTTATTTGGAAAGTTGGGATTCCAATTTGTGTATCCATTGTAACAGTTGGGCAGTGTTGCATCCACATAAAAATGAGCCTCAAATGCAATCTGTGATACTTTTGAGCGTTTTAGGGAACCATTTAATTTTGTACTGGTTAGGTGTTGATTGGTGTTGCTGGAGATAATGGATAGTCCCTAGCTGTGTATGTGATAAACATTTGCAATACCTTGCATTCCAGACTCTCTTCAGCTTGTGTTGCAGTATCTGGTGTCAGGGTTCCTTGCTTTAAATCTGTATCTGTCAGCTCTTCAGTCACCCTGCAGCTTGCAGTGCGGTAATGTCAGAACCTCAGTTTGGGTGATAGTTTTATGAGGGGCAACTGCAGTAGCTGGACATAGACCAACATTTATGGACAATGTGTTATCAGTGACATCCGCTTTAATTGTAGTACACACTGGGGTGCCGTGTTTTCTGCTAAAGGTTCTGCATGAACCTAAAGCTGAATGAATTCTGGAGCACAGAGAAAAAATGATTCTTGCAGTGGAGCTTCTCCTACACCACAAGAGTTTAGCATTCTTCATTGGATAGGGTACCAGTAACAAGCACTTTTAACCCCTCCTAGTTTTTTGCCTCCCATGGACTTGTTTTTGCCTGTGACCGGTACCCCCCCCCCCCCCCCCCCCGGATCCTCTTCTGTTTTGGCATTCCATCCAACTGTCGCATCTGCGACATCATCACATACAAACACTAGTCCTACATTTTAAGTGAGGATACTGATAACTTCGAGCATCAGAGAATAAAAATAGCATCAGGAGACAGGAGAGCAAGCAATAAGAGGGGTATGCTATGAACATGCAGGCCAACATCCAAAAAGAGAACTTTAGCTCTGCTGCTTACCTACCCGCAGCAGAGCCAAAGTTTCTCTCTGCACACTGGCGCCCCCTCCCCCCAGCAGGCCCGCCGCCACCACCATCATCACCATGCAGAAAGGCTCCCCGAAACTCCTCTCTCCCTTGGCACCAGCCAATCCGTGTGTACCATGTCCCACTCCTCGTCCCTGTGCGTGGCGCTGGAGAAGAGCAGAGTCCAACACACGCACCCACACCCCCCTCAGCCCCAACAACCTCAAGTGTCAAATACCCATCCTTCGAGAGCCCCAAAGGGGACACGCATCCCCTGAAACCACCCAGTGAGAAAAGCCATGCCACCCAGCAGCATGCCCGACTCCTGTCCCTTCCATATGCAAATTCAAGATGTGCCATCTCCGTCAAGTCAAAAAAAAAAAAAACTGGCTCCGAATTTTTTTAGCTGGCCCCTAGATTCAAAGCAAATTTGTCAAGCCCTGACAGGCTAACAGAGAGGTGCATTTTTACAGGCAGAAGGGGGGGGGGGGGGCTGTAAATGCTGTGGGATTTTTTTTTTTTGCACAGTGTGAATACTATTACTCTTACTCTTATCTCGTTTTTGTGACAACTATAACATTTTTTATTAGCCCATCCTTTTGGTCACCTGTACAAATACAAAGGGTGAAACTACCTAATGGGGACACAGGCAGCAATAAAAACCTGGCAGGGGTTCCAACCCTTCTCTACTCTATTCAACACTTAAAATAATTTTCACTCAGTTTTTACAGAATAGCGCATGGGTACTTCAATCAGGGTACATCTTGCATTTGACAATCTAAATCTTTATCGCACGTGCAATGGCTTTAAACATTAGCTGCTGGGGTCGGGGTCTTATCAGATTCTGCAGTTCTATTCAAATTAACAGTCTTATTAGCAGTTCAGTATACGAACGATTGCAACGTGCTCTCACACAGATGGTATAGTGCAATCCCACTACAAATGCGACGTTGGGTGAAGGACTGACGAGCTGACCACACAGTATTCTAATGCTGGAGCTTCAAGTTCCGGCAATTGAAGTCGTTTTGAGATTTGCGAGACCAGACATTACTTGTAAGGCTTGGAAAACGGATCAAGTTGCCTTCTGCAGCCCAGCTCCTTGATAAAGCCTCAGCAGACATATCAGGTTTACCCTGGGCAGTCTGCAACTTCTGCTGGCATCCTGAAAAGCTCTTCCATTAGGCCGGGCATTTCTTAGCTAATGCTTCAGCTGTCAGGAGGAATTCTTGTAACTGTGGGGTCAGCTTGTGTGCTGGGTTATTACTACCGTTTAGGTACCTGGGGATAACAAGGGCCCTCCTGTAGCAAAATCTGTAAAGATAAATAGTAATTTACTTACTTAGATTCTTTTAAGATGCCGACGTGTCTATAAAAGGAAGAATCAGTCTGACTGACAAACTAAGGGCTGGACAGAGTACACTGAATGCCAGGCAATCTGCTAAATACACATGAAAAATATATAGCTGGGATCTACACAGCCATACCAGACTTGTGACTGAGAGGCGGGTGCATTTGTTTATTCAATATGCATGTTGGGCTGACATTGCAGATTTATTGGTATTGCACCAGAGCATACAGTGCAGGACACATTGCTGTACATGTGCATTAAGGTGGTTGTAAAACCTTCTGTTTGTTGCCCCTCCGAAGCTCAACTGAGCCCATTTCAATCCAGCGATGTGCATGGGAGCCTCGGCTGCCCGGGGTCTCTCTTTCCTCATTGGCTGAGACACAACAGCGGGAGCCACTGGCTGCCACTGCTGTCAATCAGACATTGAGCCAATGAGGAGAGGGCAGGACCAAACCACAGCTCTGTGTCTTATGGACTCCTAGAGCGTGGGCACAGGAGAGAGCATACATCAGTGGCCCCATAGCAAGTGGCTTCCTATTGGGGGCAGTGGTCAAGGAGGAGCCAGGAGCTCAGAGGAGGATCATGGCTTCTCTGCGCAAAACCATTGCACAGAGCAGGCAAGATTTTATATAGATATATAGATATAGACGGCAACAGCGCGGTCGGCTAGTTCCATGGACGTCATTCCAGAATGTTGCTCCTGCGCGCCCCGGGAACATCCGTGACCGCCGGGTCCAGAGGACCCGGCGCATCACGGTAAATGGCCGCTGATCGCGGCCGTTTACCACGTGATCGTTCTGTCAAATGACGGAGCGATCACATGTAAACAAACCTGCGTCACGTTATCGGTACAGTGCGAGGGGAGAGGGAGAGAGATGGCAGCACCGCTGTGGGCTGGATGTTTAGTGCCCACAGTGCTGCTCAATATAAAAAATGGCAATACTGTGCAACACTCTGCACTACTCTGCAACATTGTGCAAAACTCTGCCAATACTAGCCAATACTCTGCAATAAATTTTAACAGAAGCAAAGAATTTTTTATTATAGAATTTTCAGTCTTTTTTTTGATAGCGCAAAAAATAAAAAACCCAGCAGTGATTAAATACCACCAAAAGAAAGCTCTATTTGTGTGAAAAAGGACAACAATTTCATATGGGTACAGTGTTGCATGACTGAGTAATTGTCATTCAAAGTGTGAGAGCACCGAAAGCTGGAAATTGGTCTGGTTAGGAAGGGGGTTTAAGTGCCCAGTGGTCAAGTGGTTAATATCGCTTTAAATGGCTAGATGCATTCCAGGTACATCAAAATGTAAGACAATGAACACATTTTCTTTTTAAATCAGCCTTGTCCTGTAGAGAAGGATTGATCAGTGGTCTCTCTGCAGAAGAGGTCCGACTCTTCCACCCGCGCCCCCCCCCCCCCCCCCCCAAGAACACAGGATTTTCTACCCAGGATATACTTGCCCTAAATACATTTTTTGTTTTGTTGCTCCCTGTAATAAATTTAGCTGCAAGTCCCCATTTCAGTTAGGCTGGCCATAGACTGTTTGAATCTGTGGCGGTTCCAGCTTAACCGACCGAGATTCAAATGTGTATGAGCAGGCTGAAAGTACCAAGTTGCTCAATCGACTTCAGTACTACCAGCCTGCCAGATGTACTTGCAGTTATCTCTAGAGGCTGCTATAGCCGCTAGCAATAATCACTGTCTTCTCCCAGTGGGAACGGGGAAAGCCACCCCTGCAGGGAGAAGACAGTGATTATTGCTAGCGGCTATAGCAGCCACTAGAGATAACTGCAAGTAAATCTGGCAGGCTGGTTGTCACTGTCTCGGCAGCACTGTCTGTGTTGATGGGGGAATCGTGCAAATTTCTTTCCTGCAACCACGCGTCTATGGCCTGCCTTTTACTTTTTTACAGTTTTCTAAAGCATTACAGTCGCTGAAGATTATGTGCGGTTTTGATGTTGCACAGAAGCTCTCGCTCATTAAAGGTGCCATCAGACTGCCCCCCCCCCCCCCCCCCCTTTATTTTTTTTATTTACAAAACCACATGATGCTTTTATTACAGCCTGCTGAAAACAGCTGTAGTAGTACAGTATGCTGCAGCTTTCAATTTAGAACAATGAGGTGTGTAAAGCAATGTCCTGTGAACCACAACAAGCACTTGTGAGGTGCATTCAGTGTCTTCTCCATTACAACTGATGCAGCTGTCAAAAGATCTCCAGGACGGGTATCAGTAAAAATAAACGTCTGCAAAGCCAAGCACTGCTATTCATATTCAGCTTGATGTGACAGAGTGCAAATCAAAGAGCTCTTGTGTATCAAGTACTGCTGTTCAATATGGTTTCAAAAACCGTACTGATCTATAAAAAAAAACAAACTTGATAAGTATCCTCTTGAGTTCTGTGTGTGTAATGCTGGAGAAATGGTCAAATATTCTGCTTATTTTGTAATAGAACATCATTGCCTTGCTCTGCAACCACCGTCTAAGTTTTCTATATCTGGTCTGCCACCTCCCCCCCCCACTCCTTCCTTTTTTTTTTTTTTTTTTTTTTTTTTTTTGCTCTCTATGGCAGCAAATCTCTCCAAAGTGAGGAAAATACTCTTGTTATAGAACCCGATGTACTCTTACCTTCTGTTCCAGTGAAAATCTGGATTCACACCTCATCTGTTGTATGTAGCACTTGTATGCTAAGCGTACTTGAGTTGACATGTGTTCATAGATGTACAGTATCTCACAAAATTGAGTACACCCCTCATGTTTTTGTAAATATTTTATTCTATCTTTTTCAGGTGACAACACTGAAGAAATGACACTTTACATTGTAGCAAAGTAGTGAGTGTACAGCTTGTATAACAGTGTAAATTTGTTCTCCCCTCAAAATAACTCAACACACAGCCATTAATGTCTAAACCGCTGGAAACAAAAGTGAGTACACCCCTAAGTAAAAATGTCCAAATTGGGCCCAATTAGCCATTTTCCCTCCCTGGTGTCATGTGACTCATTAGTGTTACAAGGCCTCAGGTGTGCATGGGGAGCAGGTGGGGTATATTTGGTGTTATCGCTCTCATTCTCTTATACTGATCACTGGAAGTTCAACATGGCACCTCATGGCAAAGAACTCTCTGAGGATCTGAAAAAAAGAATTGTTGCTCTACATAAAGATGGCCTAGGCTATAAGAAGGTTGCCAAGACTGAAACTGAGCTGCAGCACGGTGGTCAAGACCATACAGCGGTTTAACAGGACAGGATCCACTCAGAATAGGCCTCGCCATAGTCGACCAAAGAAGTTGAGTGCACGTGCTCAGCATCATATCCAGAGGTTGTCGTTGGAAAATAGACATATGAGTGCTGCCAGCATTGCTGCAGAGGTTGAAGGGGTGGGGGGTCAGCCTGTCAGCGCTCAGACCATTCGCCACACACTGCATCAAATTGGTCTGCATGGCCGTCATTCTAGAAGGAAGCCTCTTCTAAAGATGATGCACAAGAAAGCACGCAAACAGTTTGCAGAAGACAAACAGACTAAGGACATGGATTACTAGAACCATGTCCTGTGGTCTGATGAGACCAAGATAAACTTACTTGATTCAGATGGTGTCAAGCGCGTGTGGCGGGAACCAGGTGAGGAGTACAAAGACAAGTGTGTCCTGCCTACAGTCAAGCATGGTGGTGGGAGTTTCATGGTCTGGGGCTGTTTGAGTGCTTCCAGCACTGGGAAGCTACAGTTCATTGAGGGAACCATGAATGCCAACATGTACTGTGACATACTGAAGCAGAGCATGATCCCCTCCCTTCAGAGACTGGGCCACAGGGCAGCATTCCAACATGATAACGACCCAAAACACACCTCCAAGACGACCACTGCCTTGCTAAAGAAGCTGAGGGTGAAGGTGATGCACTGGCCAAGCATGTCTCCAGACCTAAACCCTACTGAGCATCTGTGGGGCCTCCTCAAATGGAAGGTGGAGGAGCGCAAGTTCTCTAACATCCACCAGCTCTGTGATGTCGTCATGGAGGAGTGGAAGAGGACTCCAGTGGCAACCTGTGAAGCTCTGGTGAGCTCCATGCCCAAGAGGGTTAAGGCAGTGCTGGAAAATAATGGTGGCCACACAAAATATTGACACTTTGGGCCCAATTTGGACATTTTTACTTAGGGGTGTACTCACTTTTGTTACCAGCGGTTTAGACATTCATCGCTGTGTGTTGAGTTATTTTGAGGGGCAGCAAATTTACACTGTTATACAAGCTGTACACTCACTACTTTACATTGTAGCAAAATGTCATTTCTTCAGTGTTGACACTCACTCACTGACCACTTTATTAGGTACACCTTGCTAGTACCGGGTTGGACCCCCTTTTGCCTTCAGAACTGCCTTCATTCTTCGTGGCATAGATTCTACAAGGTGTTGAAAACATTCCTTTTAGAGATTTTGGTCCATATTGACATGATAGCATCACGCAGTTGCTGCAGATTTGTCCACATCCATGATACAGATCTCACGTTCCACCACTTCCCAAAGGTGCTCTATTGGATTGAGATCTGGTGACCGGACACTTTTAGTTACACCTGTTCAATTGCTTGGTAACACAAATTGCAACTTAGCCAATCACATGGCAGCAACTCAATGCATTTAGGCATCTAGACGTGGTGAAGACAACTTGCTGAAGTTTGAACAATCAGAATGGGAAAGAAAGGGGATTTAAGTGACTTTGAACGTGGCATGGTTGTTGGTGCCAGACAGGCTGGTCTGAGTATTTCAAAACTGTTGATCTACTGGGATTTTCAGGCACAACTATCTCTCGGGTTTACAGAGAATGGTCCAGAAAAGAAAAAATATCCAGTGAGCGGCAGTTGTGTGGCCGAAAAATGCCTTTTTTGATGTTGGAGGAGAATGGGTAGACTGGTGGTTTGAGATGATAGAAAGGCAACAGTAACTCCAATAACCACTCGCTACAGCCAAGGTATGCAGAATACCATCTCTGAAAGCACAACACATTGAACCTTGAAGCAGATGGGCTACAGTAGCAGAAGACCACACCGGGTGCCACTCCTGTCAGCTAAGAACAGGCAACTGAGGCTACAATTTGCACAGGGATCACCAAAATTGGACAATAGAAGATTGGAAAAATGTTGCCTGGTCGGATGAGTCTCAATTCAGCTGCAACATTCAGATGGTGGGGTCAGAATTTGGCGTAAACAACATGAAAGCATGGATCCATCCTGCCTTGTATCAATGTTCAGGCTTGTTGGTGGTGGTGTTATGGTGTGGAGGATATTTTCTTGGCACACTTTAGTACCAATTGAGCATTGTTTAAATGCCACGGCCTACCTGAGTATTGTTGCTGACCATGTCCATCCCTTTATGACTACAGTGTACCCATCTTCTGATGGCTCCTTCCAGCAGGATAATGCTCCATATCACAAAGATCAAATCATCTCACCACTGGTTTCTTAAACATGACAATGAGGTCCCTGTACTCCAATGGCCTCCACAGTCACCCAGATCTGAATTCAATAGAGCAGGGGCCTCCAACCACCGGGCCGTAGCGTCTCTGCAGCTAGGCTGCGGCAAGCGGGTGGGTGAGAGCCCGGGGGATCAGAGAGGCAGGCGGGCGGATGAGAGAAGCTGGCTGGTGAGCAGAGATGACATCTCTCTACCTGCCTAGCATCACCGCTCTTCCGTCCTCACAGGGTGCGGAATGTCAGAGGTGAGGCGGGGAGCAGAGAGATGACATCATCTCTCACCGCTCTCCTACCCCCACTCAAGAACGACCACTGCACAGAGGCCTGCCTCTTTGCTAATTGAACCAGTGCCAGCAATGCAGTGAAAATCCACATCTGGTGGCAGGCAGCGTGGCCTTCGCACAATCTTCTTCCACACAGCCAGTGCCAAAAAAAGGTTTGGAACCACTGCATTTGAGCACCTTTGGGATGTGGTGGAACCGGAGATTAGCATCATGGGTGTGCAGCCGACAAATCTGCAGCAACTACGTGATTCTATCAAGTCACTATGGACCAAAATCTTTGAGCAATGTTTCCAACACCTTGTTGAATCTACGCCATGAAGAATAAAGGCAGCTCTGAAGGAAAAAGGGGGTCCAACCCGGTACTAGCAAGGTGTCACAGCGGACGTAGAGTTCTCACACAAAGCTGCAGTCTGCTTTTACCTTGGAAAAATTTAGCGCTCCCCACCAGAATTCTCTCTGTTGATCGCCTGGCTAATCTGACTTCTGGTTGTATAGGAACTTTTCTGTGCTACATTTTTGCATCAAAAGGACTTATCAGATTTCATTGTAGCAACTTGGTATCTAGTACATATATATTTGAGTGTTCTTTAGTGTGGGCATTTTTATGTTTGTATATAAATATAAGCCTTTCACGCCTAAGCCTATTCTGACATTTTGGACATCTATCTCTATAATCTATCCCCCCCTTTTTTTTTTATTTATTTATTTTTTTAGAGACCCTAGAGAATAAAATGGCGATTTGTTGCAATATTTTATGTCACACTGTATTTGTGCAGCGGTGTTTTAAACACAACTTTTTTGGAAAAGGGACACTTTCATGTATTTTTTTTTAAAAAAAGAACAGTAAAGTTAGCCCAATTTTTTTTTTTTTTTTTGTATACAGGGGTCCCCTAGTTACAACATCCGACTTACAAACAGATTCAACTTAAGAACAAACCTATAGTCCCTAACTTGTTTGTAACCCGGGGACCTCATGTAATGTGAAAGATGATGTTATGCTGGGTAAATAGATACCAAACATGTCACGCTTTATAATTGCACGCACTCGTGGAATGGCGACAAACTACGGTACCTAAAAATCTCCATAGGCGATGCTTACATTTTTTTTTACGGTTACCAGGTTAGAGTTAGAGGAGGTCTAGTGCTAGAATTATTGCTCTCGCTCTGACGATCGCTGCGATACCTCACATGTGATTTGAACACTGTTTACATATGCGGGCACAACTTCCGTATGTGTTTTCTTTGCTGTGCGAGCTCGTGGGAACGGGGGCGCTTTAAAAATTTTTTATTTTTTTCCATATTTTTATTTTATTTTTGTGTTTAAAAAAAAAAAAATCAGTTTTATTGCTGTCACAAGGAATGTAAACATCCCTTGTGACAGGTACTCTTTATGGAGGGATGGGGGGTCTAAAAGCCCTCCAATCCCTCCTTTTGCACTTCAAAGTATTCAGATCGCCGAAAATGGTGATTCTGAATACTGTATATAAATTATTTTTACGGAAGTGACGTCGCTTCCTGTTTTACATTCAGGAGACTCCGGCTTTGTGGCAGTCTCTCTCTCTCTCTCTCTCTCTCTCTCTCTCTCTCTCTCTCTCTCTCTCTCTCTCTCTCTCTCTCTCTCTCTCTCTCTCTCTCTCTCTCTCTCTCTCTCTCTCTCTCTCTCTCTCTCTCTCTCTCTCTCTCTCTCTCTCTCTCTCTCTCTCTCTCTCTCTCTCTCTCTCTCTCTCTCTCTCTCTCTCTCTCTCTCTCTCTCTCTCTCTCTCTCTCTCTCTCTCTCTCTCTCTCTCTCTCTCTCTCTCTCTCTCTCTACAGCCCGATCAGAGCAGTGGGGGGGGGGGGGGAAAATGTCCCTTTGCGCTCCTCTGGGATAACAATCGAGTGGCTTTTAGCCACATCGGTTGTTATCCCTGGATAGCCGATCGCTCTAAAAAAAAAAAAAAAAAGTACCGGGATGATGGCTGCGGGCATAATCCCGGTATAACCCCCGAAAGCCGAGGCCGCATATCTGCGTTTGCTCGGAAAGGGGATATATTATATTATACCTGTAAATCGTCGTCCTGCACCAGCATTGACGGCCACCATCTTGTTGGTTTGAAACCAAGCCATATTGATATGCTTGATTTCTTTTATCATATTTAAGTGGAACACTTTTTTTTTAATAAATACTGCATTTTGGGACATACTATACACAGAGATGGTTCTGCTTCCCTTTATAACTTGTATGTTTTTGGGAGCAAGTGAGGTGAATGGAAGAATAACTACCCGGATTCTGACCCCAACCTTTGTTATCCACTGCGCTTTTTGTCCATCTTTCTATGTGGTGGTCTCAGATATCTGGTAAGCGGCTATGTGTGATCACTGTTGGTGGAGGATCCCTCTGGCTTGTTTGACATCACTTACCACATGAGTCCTTCTCTGGAGTTAATGAATTAACTCTTACATTTTTATTTAATTTTTTTTTTCTTGGCATTTTGTATACTTTTTAACCCACTTTGGCATGGTTGATCTACTCTGTTTAAAGTTGTTTGTAAAATAGCGCTGCACCCTTTTTTTTTTTTTTTTTTTTTTTTTTTTTTTTTTTTTTTTTTTTTTTAATGCATCCTCCAGTGCACTTTTTGTATGGCTGCGTTCCTACATACAGTGTGGCCATGGAGAATGACCATAGCCACCCTCTAACAGTAAGTCGGATCACAGCAGGAAAAAAGGCATTCTGCAAATTTTTGAGAAGGTTTTTTTTTTTTTTTGAGTTAAGAATATAGACTTAAATAGACTTTTTTTTTTCTTCATTTTTAAACCCACAATTTTGTGTCACTTTGAGAACCTACAGGATGCAGTAAAGCTTGAGCACTCTGATCAGTCAAATACATAGGGAAGCTGTATAAACTCCTGTTGGCTTAACAATTAACCATCAGACTCTGATCGTATGGGGTGATGTTCCCAAAATAATTTATTATTCAACTATTTTCCTTCTAGTGAAAGCTGTTTAAGCTGTTCGCACCCTCTAAGCAGTTGATTTATTTAGGGCCGACACCTGTTGTCACTTAACTGCAAAGTCGTGGCCCGTATGTCATAGCGTCTTATTATAACCTGCCCCAATGAGTGATTTGTTAGCCCTACAACAATTATCTGCATGGCACATTAGCTCTTCCTAAGTGCTAATCCAATTTTATGTACGGGTCTGTCTATCCTCACCAGGCTAATTATTGTACACTGGTCTATTTATGGAGCCATTCTTCAGGGTACCATATTCCTTAGAATATTATTGCTTGGGAATTGGTGGGTATGCTCTGCTGCTGAAAGGGTTAGCCGAGACATTTTTTTTTTTTTGGGGTGGCATATACTTTAACCACAAGGTAGACCCTAACAATAACCCTAAAACTTCAACAGAATACATGCTGACGTGGTGATAAATTCCTTATCATGGCAACGAGTACCATCACAGCAATACTAGCAGCAAAAATACATCATGTCCAAAAAAAATCATGAAACCAGATATTAACTTTTACAATGGCAAGATTTAGGTTTGCTGCCCATATTTATTAAGAGAGATTAGGGCTGAAAACTCTGCTCCAAAGATATATCCTCCATTCTGGAAATTATTTTCTTGTGATCGCACCATCCGAGGAGCTCCTGATGCTTAGGCCTCCCTGTAGGGACGGCTAACTTTTCTGGCCATTGGCTGGGAAGAAAGATGCCTATTGTGCTCATGCTCTTAGAGTGGCAGTCCACGGGAAAGATACGTTTTGGGGTGTGGGAAACGCACTGTGTGTATGGCGCCATGGTAATACCACTTTTGCATCTCGGCCTGGGACTTTTAGCCAGGACTGGAGGAACACTTATATCAGACTTTTGGGGTTGAGTTGCTAAAGCTGGAGAGTGCAGAAAATCTAGTGCACCTGTGCAGTGTGTGTGTGTGTGTGTATGTGTGTCTTTTTTTTTTTTTTTCTTTTCCTTTTTTCTTTTCTGGAAACGGGAAGTGCCCCTCCCATACCGAGAGTATCTCAGTTTTTTTTCGCCATTGTCTAAGGTGTTGGTCACTAGGAGTGCAACGGATCGGATCAGAGTCACGGATCGGATCATTTTCGGATCAAAAAAAAAAAAACACACACAAATATTGTTACACCCACCGGAGTTTTGGATTTAAAAGCTATTTTCAACACAAAACCGAGCTTATATGCATAAATACAGTACTTGTAGATCGGACAGACTGTTTAGATGTTAGATTTTAAAAGCAACAGCAAACCTGCTGACCTTACATGGTTGCTAATGTGACAGAACACCTCTGATTTTCACATAAATGTGAAATTGTTATCATTTTCTTCTTCTTATTTTCTGATTTATCATGTCCTGATTAAATGCCTAGATGCTCTCTGTGAGGAGATGCCGCTGATCTGCTCTCCTCTCACTCTGTCAGTGTGAGGTGAGGAGAGCCGATTACTGGCATCTCCGTGTTTACATGTGAGACCGGCTGTGATTGGACACAGCCGATCTCATGGTTAAAGAGCCAGGGTCACGCCGTGTCCTAGCGACGCGGCCGTTCTGGGTGCCGCCATATGACATCCACCCAGAATTAGAGCCTCACCGCCGAATTAGAGCCTCACCGCCCCGCCGTCATTTGACAGTGGGCAAGCGGTAATGCCCCGTACACACGGTCGGACTTTGTTCGGACACTCCGACAACAAAATCCTAGGATTTTTTCCGACGGATGTCATCTCAAACTTGTCTTGCATACACACGGTCACACAGAGTTGTCGGAAAATCCGATCGTTCTAAACGCGGTGACGTAAAACACGTACGTTGGGACTATAAACGGGGCAGTGGCCAATAGCTTTCATCTCTTTATTTATTCTGAGCATGCGTGGCACTTTGTCCGTCGGATTTGTGTACACACGATCAGAAATTCAGACAACGGATTTTGTTGTCGGAAAATTTTATAGCCTGCTCTCAAACTTTGTGTGTCGGAAAATCCGATGGAAAATGTGTGATGGAGCCTACACACGGTCGGAATTTCCGACAACAAGGTCCTATCACACATTTTCCGTCGGAAAATCCGACCGTGTGTACGGGGCATAAGTGTTTAAAGAGCCGACGTACACCTACGGTGATTTGCGCAGCCGTGCCAACCTGCCACAGTATAACTGCGGCGGCTGGTCAGTTAGCGGTTAATTACACGGGTTCTGTGGCTGATTAAGGTGGTAGTTTAAACTCCTGTGCCTTATCTGCATTAAATTGGCCTCAGAACCTGTGTAATGCATTTGTGTTCGGGTTTAAAGGGATGAGGTGGCAACCCTAGATCTGGCCCATATCTATGCACCTGGATGTGTGTAAAGTCCGTCTAGAGCAGTGTTCTCTAAACTGTGGCCGGGGGGCCAGATCTGGCCCTTTTTCTTGCCTTTATCCGGCCCTTGGGGCACTATTCTATCCACTGATACGAGACACTATTCTGCCAACTTGCATTCATAATGGGGCACCATGTCTCCCATTGACATTAAAAATTGGCCACTATTCCTCCCAATGATGGGGCACTATTCCTCTCACCAAATACGGAATGTGGTGATGTTTCCTCCCACTGATGCCTGGAAAGTTTTCACTCCTGCTGGCCGGTCTGTCCCTCCTACAGTTAAACACAATAAACTGGCCCTTTTGTTTAGAAAGTTTGGAGACCCTTGGTCTAGACTACTCAGTGGTTCTAGCCATTAGACTGAAATTGCATACATACGTAAATTTATGCCAGTACAATTTTCTCTGAATATAGGGTTTTGCCCTTAACCCTTTTGCTGCCAGAGCCGTGTGTTTGTGTGTGGTGTGTGTGTGTTTTTTATTTTATTTATTTATTTTTTTTTTATTTATTTTTTTTTTTTGTGTTTGTTTTTTTGTTACACATTTAGAAAATACATTTTAGGCCTGAAGGTTAGTTAAAACCCCCAAACTTTAATTATTGGCAAGCAAACACTCTGGGGAATAGAATGGTTATAATTTCAATTCTTTTATGTCACATAATATTTGAACAGCAGTTTTAAGCGAAAGGTTCAGAAAACAGTAAATTTGATTTTTAGGGCACACAATTGCAATATATTGCCAAACTTTTTGGTAAAAGATGAATTTGCGCTGAGTAAATAGACCACCGATGTCTCGCCTGCCCACCAATGAAGCTAATGGATCGCACTTTATTATCTTCTTCCCCCAGATGCAAAGGCCAGGGAAAGTGACACCAGAAACTGGAAGTGATGCTTTACATGACACTTGTATGTTCGTTCTAGCTAGAGGAGATCAGAGAATGGATAGTCGTTGGTCCCCCTCCCCTCCACCCAGCGGCACCTGCCATGCGAGTTGTGGGCCCACAGCTGGGATAGAAAACCCTTGGGTGCAGGCTTTAGAAAGCCGGCAATTTGAAGTGTATACACACTTCTAGTAACTGCAGCCACAGGGAGTGTTTCTAAAATCCAAAACCATATGCCACAATGTGCTAATAAAGAGCTGCATTCAGAGGCATTAAAAAGCAAAATTCCTCTAAGCAGCGATTTTGTTTGCCTGTGTGCATGAGGCCTCTTTGTTGGCTTTTTATAATGCTACAATTAGGAATTGTCACATCTGTATTAGCAATTTTATTGATACACTGGTCAACCTGATGGAGCAGTACCAGAATAGGTCAGCAAACCTTTACCTTCCTGTTAACTTGCCATGCTGTTTGTCTTTATGCTTTATGCCATTACCCCACATACCAATGGGAAACTTAATATGCATTCATTTGCTTTGATTTCAGGAAGGAAGGTCTTGCAAAATGCGGCAAATGCAAACAGGCCTATTACTGCAATGTGGAATGCCAGGTAAGATACTAAAGTTCTTTATGTATAACGTAATGATTAACAAGCTATAGGCAGTAGATAAATTCTGCAAAAGTAATCAACAGCCAAAGTGCCAATCATAATTATTATTTTTTTTATTAATTTTTATTGAACGCCAATAAAGGCGAGACCCCATTATTACAACCATAATATAAAGGTAATTGAGATTGTAAACATGTAGTTCAGTTCGTAATACATCAATGCACATATTACTTATTGGTACAAAACAAGACATACTGTATTGCTATTTAGCTTGCTCAGTGCTAACTAGCGTAACATGACTATCGTGCAAGTGAAAAGGGGTAACAGGGTCTCGCCAATCTCTTTTTTTTCCTTAAATATCAACAGAAAATAAAATGGAGCAGAGAAGGGGAGAGAGGGTAGGGGAAGGGAAGCAGGTAAGGTGACGACTGTGACTCAGGACCGTAGCAGCAGCTCATGAGGGATCTATGATCCAAGGAGGGTTTTCTCCTCATCAGAGGGAATAAACATGTTCCAAGTCTTTGTAATTCTCAGTTATGTTGCGCAGTAAGGACCAAGTCCTCCATCCTCTATATCCTCCACTTTCCGCAGCTAACTCGCGATTGTTGTGGGCATTGCTGTTTACAGTAAAGAGGTATACAAAACTTAGCGATGTTTGGCAAGTGCCGTACAATAGATTTTTTTTTTTTTGTAGGTATTAGCAGGGTTTGTGAAAGGTGTAATAGGAAAAATGCTGCATCGTCTGGTATCTTGTATTGTGTGAATTTATGCATAATGCGACGAACATCTCCCCGGAAATTCTCCAATCTAGGGCAAGACCAGAAGATGTATAACATCCCCCCCCGACAACGCCAGCAATGGTCCGAAGTGGCAGGGTAACACCTGCGTAGTCTAGAGGGTGTGAGGTACCATCTGGTCAATATTTTGAAATATTGTTTCTTGTATTTTGGTACACAGGGATGAATTGAGGGCAAATCTGATGATTTATTGTTTTTGAGTCGCAGAGAACTTGCGGTTGAGATCTGTCTCCCATCTCTCCAGACAGGGTAGATGTGGTTGTTCCGGGGGTGTGTTCAAAAAGGAATGCGTTTTGGAGAGGACTTGGGGTAGAGGCTCAGTCTCAGAACAATACTCTTCAAAGGTCATCGGTTGACGAGAGAAGCTCTAAGAGTCGGGGATAGAGTTCAGAAAATGGTGCAGTTGCGCCGCTTTCCAAAATGAGAGTTGGTAGGGGCCCACTGGGTTGATTAACTCTGGAATGGAGGGCCATCGGCCTGCAGTAACAAACTTAGAGGCATGGTCACAGCCTGAGTAATGCAAGGATATGAATTCTGCGGGTTGAAGGCCTGGCGAAAATTTTGGATGTTCGAAAATTGGAAATAATGGTGCATTTTTCGTCGTGAGAGAAGCTTGCAGGGCAACTTGGGAGCCTTGCCTTAAAGAGAGTGTAAACTCTCCCACTCTGATGCTTCTTTTCATTTAGTCCATTATAATAAGTAATTGTCAAACTATAGCCACTGTAATCCAGTCTAAATCGCATATTACTTACTGTTTAAAGAAACTTTAAAAACTTGTTTCCAGGGCTAAGGCAGCGCCATCTTAAGTATTGTTTTCTGAGTCCACAGTCGAGTGTATTTCCGCCCTTACATTGAGCACTTTCTGTACTGTTAACCAAGCTTCCTTCTCAATCCAACGTTTCTATGGCAACCCTGCTTCCCTGCTCATAGCTGCCTCGTTTTATTTCATAGTATTTACTTGTGGCTTTATCTAGTATTTGCCTATGTGAGTCTTATTGGCTTCAGCTGATAAGACTGCAGTAATGCTGTCCAGTGCCCCGGTTTTTCACTCCATGTGATGTCACATGGGGTGTAATAGGAAGCTCTGAGTGATTATGCAGTCTCCTGGGATTTCAGTGTTGTGCTGTAGGAAGTCCTGATAATGGACAGATAAGCACACAGAGTGTGCCGTAAAGCAGGGGAGATCTGGGCATGCTCAGTGACATCATGCTAAAGAACAAAAAGGATTACAACAATACTAAGTAATGAGATATCCACAAGCAGTGTTCATTAGGGTTTTTTATGCTGATCTACATTGTACAAAGTTGTGGGGGAGAGTTTACAACCACTTTAATGTGGTGCCTATCAGCGGGTGAGATTTCATCTCTTGAGGTAAAGAATCATAGCACCATAGAGCACTCTTCAAGGGTATTTTGGTTTGCGTTTGTTCTATTTTGTACCCAAAGTTTGGATACCGCATGGTTCCGCCAATCAAGCACTCGGCCCAGATGGATAGCCTGGTAATACTTCCGGATATCTGGCAATGCCAGCGCCCCGTTTTGTTTTGGTAGAGACATTTGGGACCGAAGAAGGTGGGGTTTTTTGTGAGCCCAAACAAAGCGGGTGAAGAGGGCTTGTACTCGCTTAAAAAAAGAAAGTAGTATCTGTATGGGCAAAGCCTGGAACAAATAAAGGTACTTCGGTAGAATGCACATTTTTTATAAGGTTGCATCTGCCATACCAGGAGTGTAGTCCTTTTATGCCAGTTCTCTAGAAGAATGCGGGTTTTAACTAATAGAGGTGGGAAGTTGAGATTGTATGTACCTAAATACTTTAAGACAGAGTCTGTCCATTTGCAATGGAAGTTGGATCACATAGTTGAAAGGGTGTGGGGGGGGGAATTGCATCTCCCATGGCCTCAGATTTAGAAAAATAGATTTTCAAGTTTGGAAGAGTACTGTATATATCAAATTCCCGAAGGAGGTTTGGCAGCAATATAGTAGAGTTTGTCAGAGAGAAGAGTAGGTCATTCGCATAGGTATTATACACTGAGAATCTCCCACGATAGTCCCTGTATGTCTGGGTTCAGTCTGATTTTACAGAGGAACGGCTCTAGAGATAGAGCAAAGAGAAGGGGTGATAGAGGGCACCCTTGCCTTGTCCCTTTACCAATGGGGCAGGGGTCAGAGCAGGCCATTTGCTTTCACTTGAGCTGTCGGGTTGTAGTAGATCTTGCCTATGCAGCTGAGTATCCTCGACCCGAGACCAATGTGGCAGAGCACTGAAAACATAACGTTCCAATTCACTTTGTCGAATGTCTTTTCGTCATTGGTGCTTAACCACTTACGGACCGCCGCACGCCGATACACTTCCTAACTTTGAAGAGGAATATCGTTGTTACGGCAGTAGCTAGCTGCCATAATCCTGGTATCCTCTTCTTTGGCCGGCATACTGCTTTCAGATAAAAGTGGTCCCTGTGGCGGATTCGCCGCAAGATCACTTTTTTATTGGCGGCGGAGAAGGGCCCCCTCCGCCGCTTACAGGAGCCGTCGGCGGAGGCGATCGTATCCTTTCACAAGCTGGATATGGAGACGAGTGAGGGGAAGATGGGGCCCCTACCCATCTCCATACCATTGCAGGGCGGAAGCAACGTCAAAACGCCACTTCCGCCCATAGCTCTTAAAGGGCCATTTTTTAAAAAAAAAAACGAAACTTTTTTCAATGACCATTTTCTTTCTCTTCTTTCTCTTCTTTCTCTTCTTTCTCTTCTTTCTCTTCTTTCTCTTCTTTCTCTTCTTTCTCTTCTTTCTCTTCTTTCTCTTCTTTCTCTTCTTTCTCTTCTTTCTTCTCCTTCTCGTGTAAATATGAGATCTGAGGTCTTTGACCCCAGATCTCTTTTTTAAGAGGTCCAGTCATGTTGTGTGGTGGTTTTTTTTTTTTTTTTTTTTTTTTTTTTTTTTTTTTTTTTTTTAAAAGAACAGTGTAAAAATAAAAGTTTTAAACACGCCCCGTCCCGCCAAGCTCGTGTGCAGAAGCGAACGCATAAGGGAGTAGCGCCCGCATATGAAAATGGTGTTCGAACCACACATGTGAGGTATCGCTGCAATCAGTAGAGTGAGAGCAATAATTCTCGCCCTAGACCTCCTCTGTACCTCAAAACATGCAACCTGTAGAATTTTTTTTTTTTAAACATTGCCTATGGAGATTTTTAAGGGTAGAAGTTTATCGCCATTCCACGAGCGGGCGCAATTTTGAAGCGTGACATGTTGGGTAAAAATTTTAAAGAAATAGCTGCGCTAAAAACGTACCACAATAACATACAGCGGCTATGCACTATAACCCAGATAGTAGGCAAAAAGCAAATGTATAACAAAAAAAGTGCAGCGCTATTGAAATATACTAATGATAATAAAAAGTGATAATTAATATAGCTGACATATTTAAGTACATTAGTGCAAAATTCCAAAATGGTGAACCGTAAAAATCCAATGACAACAATTGATTGAAAAAAAGTCCACTATATCAATAATGCACAAAATATTCATATGATGATATATTTAAGTGCCATCAGTTCATAAGGAATCTTGTTGCGTTGTAAGGTGAATCATTCATAAATAGTGAAGTAAGAACACTTGACCACGTGAGACCACCAGAGCTAAAACAGGAGGCTTACCAGAAAGCCAGTGACCACCCTTATTCAGGGAGGGTCATATAAGGCTTGCTGGATCTGTGATCCGTTTGGAAACACGATTTGGAGCCTGGAATATCATCCAATGTGCCGTGCTCTCACCTCCCAGATGATACTGGGCGATACTCCACTCCAATTCACGGTCAAAAGTGCAAGTGAATATAAAAGAGAAAAGGAAAAACTCCAATAGTGCAATAATGCTGCAAAGAGTGCTTTTATTGAGGGGAAATGCACTGTTGCGTTAAAACGAAATGACCCACAATCGGGTCGCTCGAACGGTTAAGTAAAAAGTTGGAATTCCAGTCAAATAAAATCAGACATGTTGGGTATCAATTTACTCGATGTAACATTATCTTTCACAGTATAAAAAAAATTGGGCTAACTTTTACCGTTGTCTTATTATTTAATTCAAAAAAGTGTATTTTTTCCAAAAAAGGTGTGCTTGTAAGACCGCTGCGCAAATATGGTGTGACAAAGTATTGCAACAACCGCCATTTTTTTTTCTAGCGTGCTAGAAAAAACAAAAATGATAATGTTTGGGGGTTCTAAGTAATTTTCTAGCAAAAATAAACTGTTTAAACAACAAATCTCAAAAAGAGGCTCTGTGGTTAAGAAAACGCACAGGGCGCCCTTAGAGGTTGCTACATGGAGGAGGGTGAGTGCTTTTGGTGGTGTTATCGCTTGCCTCCCTAGTGGGTGGTAAAGCCCACCTGGTCAAGATGGACCAATTCCTGGAGATGCTGCACCGGTTAGCCAAAATCTTATCAAAATTACTTTACACTCACTGCAGGAATTGTGTCAATTATTCCACACAATAAGTGTGTGTGTGGACTCTCTAAATAAGTAGGTCTGAACCAGGAAAAAAAAGAACATTGTTCAAAATGAAAAATCTAGTTGTAAAGTGTAGTAACCTATGTAGTGATGTAATCGTGGGATGAGGATTAATTGATTTTTATAATTCTAGCTATTCCAGCAGCAACTCTTCCAGAGAGATGCATTTATTGAGTCCCAGCACAGAAAAGTTCACAAGATACTTGCAACAGATGACAAAATACAACAGAGTAAATAATAATACAATGAACAGCAGCCTTCAGAGTTCCATTCGTCCTAGCATAAAGACACTACAATCCAGCATATGTCCCAACTATAATATCCACATTTTATATAGCTTCTATGCATGCAATAATATGTATTATAATCTAGACCTGTGCTCTCATCTTGGAGAAGAGAGAATGAATGCACACTTAAAGTGTAAGTAAACCCTCCTGTTGTTTTCAGCCAAGGAAGCTGCCATCTTTGCCTCTGTTTAATCTACAACTGCCATGATGCTGCACATGTGATCAATTATGACACCAGCCATTGGATGGTTTGACAGTTTGGTTGAGAGCACAACCAATGGGAGTGCTGCATTTCCGGTACGTGCCGGAAATTAAACTGTTTTATGGCTGGGTTTACTACCGCTTTAACAGCTTGCCGACCATACGCCGCAGTTATACTGCGGCAGAATGGCACAGGCAGGCGAATCGCCGTCATGGTACGTCGGTATCATTAATAAAAATGCCCTAAAACTATCTCCTATTTTGTAGACGCTATAACTTTTGCGCAAACAAATCAATATACGCTTATTGCGATTTTTCTACAAAAAAAAAAGTGTATTGGCCTAAACTGAGGAAAAAAATGTTTTATAAATTTTCTTTATCGTACATGACGGGACACCGAGCACCATAATAATGACTAATTGGGTTATACGCTACCTTTGGGTGATTGGACACTGGCAACCAATAATAAGACGGTTCCTCCCATATAACCCCTCCTATACAGGAAATACCTTGGTTTTTTTCACCAGTGTCTTGAAGGTGATGGTCTTGGCTGTTTGAAGCTCTTCAAAATTCTTCAAATAATGTCCCAGTGAGGATGTTCTAATCGGATCCAATCGGATGGCATAAGAAAGCTAAAGTGGATGGTACCCGAGCCTCGGTTCAAGAGCGAGGTTTTGATTGTAATGTGTCCTATATGGCGCTGGACCCTTGTTAAGTTGGTATTCCTGGTCATAATCTTGCCCAAGGTAAGCCAGAAGGGTGCCTTACAGGTCCAAGGTTTTGGCCCCCAAAGAATTGGGGACCCGGTCCTTGAAGGTCCTCCAGAGGCGCTACCCACCAGATTGGGCCTGGTAAAACAGGCGCTGCTGCTTGGGACGGTGAGTACTCCCGTTGGGAATTTTTTATATATACATTCCCTCTGTTCCATTTTTAAAAACCTTTTGCTTGTGTTCCAAAAACCAGCCAAGTTGGAAGTTAAAGATGGCACTTATGGCAGGCGTGCGCGGGTGTGCGTGTATAGCAAAAAGTAAAAAATTATGCTTTTTTTTTTTTTTTTTTTCCCCCAAAATTGTCGTCGTCCTCCCTTTCTCCCTTTCTCCCTTTTCCTTCTTTTGTGGGGGGGGGACGTCGATTTTGTTTGGGAGCCCCGTGCAATTGTCAGTTAAAACGACGCCGTGCCGAATTGCAAAAAGGGCTTCTGGTCTTTGGCCAGCCAAATGTTTCGGGGCTGAAGCGGTTAACAGCTCAAATCTTCCCCCTGAAATACTAGTCTGTCACTGGGTGGGTTCTAATTGGTCAACCCAAAATACTTTTGATCTTCTTGTTTAATAATATCCATTTGCTTATGGCAGGGCTTGACAAATTTGCTTGGAATCTAGGAGCCAGCTAAAAAAGTTAGGAGCCAGGTTTTATTTTATTTTTTTTTTAAACGACCAACAGCTTTATTTTCAATATAAAAATGAACCAATCTTAAATTTACACAGAGACGACTAGAACGAATGTGACTGCTTTTATTTCCTGCCATGCAGGGACACAAGACCACCATATTCCCGCTAAGGATCCAATCAGGTCCGCCTGAAAAACTGACAGGCGAGCCTGATCAGACAGCCCGTGTGAAAGGGGCCAAGCAGGGAGATGACAAATAATAAATTCATTTTAATTAACCACTTCCTTCCCACAGGACTATATACGTCCTGTCTTTGAAGAGAAATACCGTTGTTATGGTAGCAGCTAGCTACCATAACCCTGGTATCTTCTTCAAGAGCCGGCGGTTCTCTTTCAGATAAAAGTGGTCTCTGCAGCAGATTCGCAGCGAAATCACTTTTATCGGCGGCAGGAGACATTTTATTTTTTTTTTTTTTCAAATGACAATTTTTTTTTTTTTTTATGCATTTTAGTGTATATATGAGATGTGAAGTCTTTTTGACCCCAGATCTCACATTTAAGAGGTCCTGTCATGCTTTTTTTCTATTACAAGGGATTTTTACATTCCTTGTAATAGGAATAAAAGTGACTTTTTTTTTTTTTTTTTTTTTAAAGAACAGTGAAAAAATAAAAGTTAAAATAAATAAGAAAACATTTTTTTTTTTAAAATGTGCCCCATCCCTTGTAATAGAAATAAAAGTTACACAATTTTTTTTTTTAAAAACAGTGTAAAAATAAAAAGTAAAATATATATAAGAAAACATATTTTTTTTTTTTTTTTTTTAAAACGCTCCCCGTCCGGCCGAGCTCGCTTGCAGAAGCGAACGCATATGTGAGTAGCGCCCGCATATGAAAGCGGTGTTCAAACCACACGTGAGGTATCGCCGCGATCGTTAAAGCGAGAGCAATAATTCTAGTCCTAGACCTCCTCTGTAACTTAAAACATGCAACCTGTAGAATTTTTTAAATGTCGCCTATGGAGATTTTAAAGGGTAAAAGTTTGTCGCCATTCCACGAGCGGACGAAATTTTGAAGCGTGACATGTTGGGAATCAATTTACTCGGCGTAACATTATCTTTCACAATATAAAAAAAATTGGGCTAACTTTACTGTTTTCTTATTTTTTAATTAAAAAAAAGTATTTTTTCCCAAAAAAGTGCGCTTGTAAGTCCGCTGCGCAAATACGGTGTGACAGAAAGTATTGCAATGACCGCCATTTAATTCTCTAGGGTGTTAGAATAAAAAATATATATAATGTTCGGGGGTTCTAAGTAAAGGGAAGGAGATGAGCAGGCAGTGAAACCAGGTAGGGAAAGCTCCATTAGCATTGATGAATGTCTTGTCATACCAACGGCCACCACCAGAGGGCGCCTGATTGCAGAAGGAACCATAGGACTGCAGTAGGCCGCAAAGCCGGGGCCTCAATTACCGGCGCGGCCCATCGCGATCGCGCCGGGAGGGGGCGGGGGGTGTCGAACGGACACAGAATACCCCAGCTGTGCCGCCCCAGGCGCCAGGTCGCTAATTCTAGTCACAAATGCGACCTGGCGCCCGGGGTTTGTCGAACCCTGGCTTATGGGATGTATGCTGGATTATCTCTATGCTTGCTAGGACGAATGGGACTCTGAAGGCTATTGTTCTTTGTAATATTTACTCTGTTGGATTTTGTCATCTGTTTGTAAGTATCTTGTGAACTTTGTTCTGTGTTGCGACTCAAATGCATCTCTCTGGAAGAACAGCTTGCTACGGGAATAACTAGAATAATAATTGAATTCTTAATCCTTGTCCCACTACTATATCACTACAACCTAGAGTAGTCAAACAGATTTTAGTGTATTGCAGTCACTATTGCAGTGAAAGATGAATTCAGATTGGCTGTTGTAGGTTAAAGTGGTTGTATACCATTATTTTTAACTTTTACCTACAGGTAAGCCTATAATAAGGCTTACCTGTAGGTAAAAAAATATATCTCCTAAACCTGTAAGGTTTAGGAGATATTCCCCTCACAATGAGCCGCTGACTGCAGCGGCGCATGCGCACAGGGGATTCTCGGCTGACAGCCCGGCAAACTCCGGAGCTTGCCGGGCAGAAGTCTCCCGCGCGCATGCGCGACGACATCGTGGCTCCGGCCACTCACAGCGCCGGAGCCGCGATACCCGGAAGACACGCCGAGGGGAGATGTCAGCTCCCTCGGCGTGGAACAGGTGAGATGCCGGCGCCTCGTTTTAAGGTAAGTATCTCATAATGAGCTAGTATGCAGTGCATACTAGCTCATTATGCCTTTTCCCTTGCAGCTGTAGGGAAAAAAAAAAACAGCGGGTATACAACCGCTTTAAAATATATTTAAACCCAAGAACAAGGAAATTTTACTTTTCTTATTTTCAGCCTGCTCCAGTTCAGTCACATGATCCACTGTGTCATCCAGAGGCAGCTGCAGGGGAGAGGAGAGAGCGCTCGACAACGGCTGGAATACCTGGGAAACATTGACATCACCCATAGGCTTTTATCTGTTATTGGTGCTCCCTTTTTCTCCCTTGCAGCTGTTGCTGGCTAACACAGAGGGATCTGGGTCACTTGAACAAACCAGAACGCCCTGAAAATGGGTAAGAATATGCTCCTCCCCTTTTTTTTTTTTTTTTTTTTTTTCTTTTTTTTGTTTTGTACTGCAAGAAATCCAGTGGCCCCCTAAAGTCTACAGTGCAGCTAAAGGGGCTGTTCACATGCTGCATCCACATCCAATGTAACACAGCATGTTGACAGGCAGCGTCGGTAATCAAGTTAATAGGGCTGTGAACCAAATGCTTGGCTTATAGTTGTGGTTCATTAGCACCGTTAACTGCTGTTTCCCCCCCCAAAAATGGAGGAGCAATCAGAATTCTGCAATTTCGCCTCCTGAATGCCTGACAGCAGCTGCTTAGGCACAATCTGAAAAGCAATTCATCGCTGATCGCTTTTCAGAGAATGAGCAAATGTGAACTTGGCCTTATTGAATATTTTGTGTAAAAACCTGCATATCCTATACGTCAAAGCAATTGCCAGATAAAATCCATTAATTAAAGCCGGTCATTAATCATAAAACAATTTTGAAATGCTGGTCACTTTCCTTCCACTTAGCGTGATCCTGCCTGAGGATAGGTTTTAATTAGCAGTGCCTACGGGGAAGCAAATTTTAGCTATAAACCTCCACTTCTTCTTTTTTTTTTTTTTTTTTTTTCTTTTCTTTTTGTTCCCTCACCAACTTATTCTCTTCCCAAAGTTCTAATCTTACATATTACAATATACAAGGACAAGTATAATGTGCTAAGAGAAGTGTTTACTGTTCTGTATGATAAGTTTATTTTCCCTGACTGGAGAGTCCTTGGAGTGCTCTGTAACCATTTTCCTGTTTTTAATATGCAAGACCAAAACATGGATTCTTGTTCAGGCTTCGTGCGTGTGGCCATAGTAAAATGACGTCCTACCGGGCCATAGTAAAATGACGTCCTACCGGGCCATAGTAAAATGACGTCCTACCGGGCCATAGTAGCTACAGGCATCATTCAGATATCATTCTTTCCAGCCGGCGATTCTGTGCATAAGAACGATCATAGTGGCAGTTCCGCCGCTTGATCGTTCTTATAGGCGACGGGAGTTTACACCGCCACCAGCCGGTGCTTCTCCGGGCTCTCCCGTGCCATCGGAGGCCCGGAGAAAGAATCGGCCCGTGTCAGATGACAACGATAGAGATTTCCGGTGACCAGATGGTCACCAGTCATCTCTATGACCGTCGGAGGCCCAGGCGCGCCATTATGACGTCACGCCCGGGTTCCCGGATGTAAACAAAGCCGCGATTGCAGCCGTCCAGCATGAGATCGGTGAATTTTTTTTTTTTCTCGGTCTCATGCTTTCTAGCCTGGAGGAAAGATATGGGGTCTTATTGACCCCGCATCTCTCCATAAAGGGGACCTGTCACAATAGCTTCCTATTACAAGGGATGTTTACATTCCTTGTAATAGGAATAAGAGTAGTAAAAAAAAAAAGTGTAAAAATTTAACAAATTAAGTAAAATAAAAAAATTTTAAACTGTCCCTGTCCCTGGTAGCTTGCGCTCAGAAGCGAACGCACACGCAAGTCCCGACCACATATGTAAACGCCGTTAAAACCACACATGTGAGGTATCGCCGCGTGCATTATCGCGTGTGCAACAATTCTAGCCTATTGTTTTGTTATTTTTTAATTCATGAAACCGTTTTTACCCCAAAAAAAGGGCGTTTGAAATATTATTGCGCAAATACCGTGCGAGATAAAAGGTTGCAATGACCGCCATTTTATTCCCTAGAGTGTCTGCTAAAAAAACATATATAATGTTTGGGGGTTCTTAGTAACTTAGTTCTTAGTAACTTTCTAGCAAACAGATGATTTTTTTACATGTAGGAGAGAAGTGCCAGAATAGGCAATTTTTGCTTGAAGCTCTTGGAAGTATCCACCAAGCACAATAAGATGTGACCAGGCTCTGCATTTTGCAAAATAGACAAAGTAAGCACATGTGGGAGAATATTAATAAAACTGGAGCAGACAGAATCTTATTGGTTATTATGCACAGATTCTAACTTTAGCTTTGAAAATGAAAGCTAGAAGCTGATTGGTTGCCATGAACAGCTGATTCTGGCTGCTCCAGATTTCCTAAATTATCCTCATGTAATGTTGAGTTCACATCAATACTCCATTGGTAATTGTACAACACTGTAGACCTGCCTCAGATGTTGGTAGGGGTTCTGTTACCGTAGCAAGGGGCAATTTCTGCCTCCCAGATAAGTTGCAGCTGAAACCAATTACTATCTTTTTAGCTACTGGATCTGTAAAAGGGGGATTATTCCCACTGACCACAAATGGCGCATTCTTCTCCTTGACCATCACTTTAATACACTATGAGCTGTAGAAATGGTTATTTTTAACAGGGGTTCCTTGAGGCTGGAACATTGTTTCAATGGTTCATCTGTATTAAAGTGATATAATGGATAGTGTTTCTGTTTTAGCAAATGAAGTCGGCTGACCCACATCCCTAAATTACGGAATAGATCACTAAAATGTTGTTTTTTTTTAAGTGGGACTTTAAAAGGGGCACTGCTTCACTAAAGTCAGGCAGTAGTTACTATCAAAATATTACATTTTTATTAAAGTTACAAATGTCACAAATATACAAAGCATGAAAATACAATGTGCAATAACCAACACTCTATTGAAACAATTATGACGACAGAGATCACCCAACGCGTTTCAAATCGTAATAGTTCTCTTCTTCAGGGGTGGGTGGTTACATCAAGACGATAATACGTCTACAATTTAAGAAAACGTGAATGTAAAAATACATAGTCATGACATTACATTAACAAATGGTTTCAGAAGTTGCTTGGTTTGTATTCAAAAATAATAATTAAACACTAACCCTGCACATTGCATGAGGATTTAGCCAAACTTTTTTTTTGCATCCAATTTAAAAACGATTTGAGAAATGCTGCAGCCTCAAAAACGACCAAGTGTGCTCGGAGGAAATGGGCACACTCAAGATGGAAATAACAGTCTCCTCAGAAAACCTGTCAATTCACAGAATCATCTGTAATAAAGTTGTACAGTGGTTAGCACTTTTTTTTGCCTGGTGGCAAAAGGGTCGCTGGTTCGAATCCCAACCACGACACTACCTGCCTGGAGTTTGCATGTTCTCCCTGTGCCTGCGTGGGTTTCCTCCGGGTACTCCGGTTTCCTCCCACACTCCAAAGACATGCTGGTAGGTTAATTGGATCCTGTCTAAATTGGCCCTAGTGTGTGTGTGTGTGTGTGTGTGTATGCGAGTTGGGGACCTTAGATTGTAAGCTCCTTGAAGGCAGGGACTGATGTAAATGTACAGTCTTATATGTAAATCGCTGCTTAAATTGACGGCGCTATATAAGTACTTGAAATAAATAAAATTTAAATATTAAATATGTTGTAAAAGGCTGCTATAGTCAGGTAAAGCTCAACTCCAGGTTCCCGTGGTCGATGCCCTCGTCCATCCTCGTAGATGCAAAGAGCAGTGCTGACATGACCTCAGTGCTGTGATCTGCATTAATACGCTATCATTTAAAGGGTGCTGTGCTGACAACACATCGGGGGCTGGGCCGTGACACCCTACATTTATAGAATGTTTTTAGCCTTCTGGATTGAATGACGACCATTGTTCAGCCTAGAAAACGGAACATCTTGTGGCGAAAAGAAGTAATAATGCTTTGTATGCAGAGTAAGAAGCCATGTTGCAGCTCTACATTTGTTCCCCTATCTTTTAACGCGGTTGCAGTTTCACACTGCCAGGAAGAATCCATGAACTACTAGAGCTCTCAACAGCGCCCAGGTAGTTTATTGAGAACTACAAGCCAACAGCCGCAAAGGCGGTCGGTACTTGTAGTTCGTTGATTCACAGAATTCTGTGAATGAATCAATGACACGACCTTGTGGGAGGAGCTCCGCACTGTTGTGCTCTTTTCAAATAGTGACAGCAGATATGGGGAGAAGATCCCCTGCTCGCTGTCACAGGGAGTGCAGGGGGTCGGGAACATGTTTGACCTTTTAAAAATGGGTTCCTGAAGGTGAACATATCCTTTTAAATAAACTTGTTGTGGTTACATGTGTGCATTACCTGTATCTATTTTTGCACAGTCATTCTGTGTATGAAATGAGTGCTTGAATTCTGCTCTGATGATTTTATTTAAGTATAACAAAAGAAAATTTTATATAATCCAATGAGTTCAGATGTGTGCTTTTTTTTTTTTTTTTTTTTTTTTTTTTTTAATTTGTCCAGCTGAATGGAGAGCTTCATTCTTGGATTTGCAGCAATTTTCCTCTCTCGGGATCCTTTTGTGTCTTCCCCCTATGTAGAAAGGAAACATATTTCACTCGACCTTTGTGTGCAGAGAAGACAGTTGTATCCTCATTTTAATGGCCCTGCTGTTTTTCTGACCATACAGAAAGAAGACTGGCCCATGCACAAACTAGAGTGTTCCTCCATGTGTGCCTACGGAGAGCAATGGAATCCTTCGGAAACTGTAAGACTGACCGCAAGGATAATAGCCAAACAGGTGAGGCCGGGGAGGAAACCAAAATGATACATCTCTGCTATGTGACTCTTTCCTGCTTTTCCTTTAATGAATGGCATATATCTATTATCAGGATTTTTGTTTTGTTGTTTTTACTGAAGTATGAAAAATGTCTTTAAAAAAAATTACAAGGCTCCATAGTGAGGCAAATGAGTGTCGGTGTGTTATTGTATATGGGTGTAGTACTCTAAGTGCACCCAGAATTTTACCTTGATTGGAGTATGGACATGATCAGTAAGGCTACTTTCACACACAGACTGCCCAAGCGTTAGCGGTAAAACACCGCTAGTTTTAGCGGTGCGTTACCGGCGCTGTGCCAGAGCGGGGCGCTTTTAACCCCAGGGGGAAGCAAGGGGTTAAATGCGCCGCTGCTGAAACGCTGCCCATTGATTTCAGTGGCGGTTTAGGAGTGGTGTATACACCACTCCCGCACCGCTCCAAAGATGCCAATTTTCGTCCTGCAAGCGCACCGCCCCAAAGATGCCACTTTTCGTCCTGCAAGCGCACCGCCCCAGTGTGAAAGCACTAAGGGCTTTCACACTGGGGAGGCATGAGAGGCACTTTTCAGGCGCTATTTTTAGTGCTAAAACGCCTGAGTAAAAACGCCTTCAGTGTAAAAAGAGGTCGAAGCCCAATGTTGACGATCCTTTTGGGCTTATGCTGTTAGGCAAATGCAGTGTTCTTTCAGGTGCTTTCAACTTGCATTTGAGATCAGTTTCAGAAGCTTCTGAGACGCATCAACCTTCTTCGGTACATTTTAAAATTTCCATCAACTTGTATGTGGATAGAAGCAGTTTAGATGCATTCAGAAGCCTTCAACACAGGCCCATAGTCTGATACATTGTAAATTTGCTTACAATTCTTTTGACAAATCGTTCTCACAATTGCTGGGATTTACTTTTCTCATAATGCAGTATTATCATGAAGATATATAGGTTGTGTAAGTTTTTTTTTTTTTTTTTTTTTTTTTTTTTTTTTTCTTTCTTGTTAAAGAAAACCATGCTGTGAAAAATTCATAAGCTGCTATTTTATTTTATCTATCTATCTATCCTCCTATTATACTTGCCTCCTCTGTGCAAGGGTTTTGCACAGAGCAGCCCTGATCCTTCTTTTCTGGGGTGCCTCGATGGCGCTCCTCCTCCATTGGGTCCCCCCATAGCATGCCGCTTTCCATGAGGGGCACCCGTGCAGGCGCGCTCACGAGTCCTGCTGCTGCGTCCATTGACACAGCTGGACATGGCCCCGGCTCCTGTGTCACTGGATTTGATTGACAGCAGTGGGAGCCAATGGCTCTTGCCACTTCTTCTAAACTCTCTCATAGAGCTGGACACTAAACTTAGAGCTCCTTGGCAATTGAGGTCCAAGTGTTATCTCAATCTTTATGACCCAAGGCAGGGCGTAAAGATTGAGGACCGTTGAAGCTTGCTAGGCTGGAACAGAAAGTCACTTGCAGCCGACATTTTCAGCGTTTCCTCCCAGGAGGGGAGATTCCTGCAGCACTCCAATCCCTAAGCTCAAAGGTCTGGGAGAATGACTGTTCTCGTAGGGATATATTCAGGAGGCAGAAGCCCAAGGAAAGACCATGTGCCAGGGAGGGACTCGAATATTTAATCCTTCCCAGCCGGCTCACAGGCTCCTCCAAACCCACTCATTAAAGTCCTTAAACATTCATTACACAGAGCTTGATTAGCTGGATGTGAAAGAGGGAGCTCCAATAGTAAGCGACTGAGAAAATGCACTCCAGGCTTAAAGAACACTAATAAGCACACACATAGACAAGCTGACTGTAGCTCATTGCTTCTTATAGAATCATAAAAAAATGAAATTTAGAAAAATACGACATCCTTACAACCGTTTTTTTTTTTTTTTTTTTTTTTTTTTTTTTTTTATGAGGACTTTGGTAACCGAGTCTCTTTATGTTCCTGCATATCTTAACCTTCCAGGAGAACCATATTGCAGATTTTGAACAGAAACCCAGCACATTGTCAAGGTTGCATAAAAGACAGCACTTTGCCATAGATATATATCGCACGCCTATTACAGTTAACATTTTGAATCTGATTTCTAAAGCACTGTTGGACATTCGAAGCCTTAAGATATAATTTTTTTTTTTTTTTTTTTTAAATCTTTTAACAAAAGACACGGCCGTGGCAAGACTTTAGTTGGTCTGCCTGGAGCTCTCTCGGAAATAATAAAAGAAGAAAAAGCCTAACGGAGCACAAACAAATGCTGTTCTTTTAAACATCGGAAAACTGACTGGCAAGAATGTATAATGGCTAGCTTGTAGGAATAGATAAACACCCTATACTCTATGAAAGCTTAGTATGCAAAATACAGTCCTCTTAACCTCAGCTGCTGGGCCACCTGCAAACCCATATTTAATGGCCAAGATTACAAAGTAGTGGCCCCAGGCCAACAGCTGAGCTATGCGTTTTATACTCTGTCAACAGCGAACGGATCCACTTACCTCAAAGTCCGACTTGCATGTCTGCCTTATTTGGATGCGAGAGAAACAAAGGGAAATTACATATTTAAATGAACCCTGCTATTTTTCTGATCTGATGCTACATGCAGATGGAGGATGTTCAAGATAGAGCCTTATGGAAATGTTGGTTTAAAAGCAAAAAAAAAAGCAGCAACTTTAAACGGACAACCACTAAGCTAGATGGTAATTAGAATTGGTGATCTTTGCCTTTCTCTCTGTTCAGTGTTTATTCAGCCATTTGGTGTGATTTTTGTTTTTCTTGTTTTTTTTTTTCCCCTAGAAAACTTGCAAAGAAAGAACACCATCTGAGAAGTTCTTGACGGTTAAGGAGTTTGAATCTCGTAAGCATTGTGTTTTTCACGTAGATACTTCTAGTTTTTGTGCTTTAAACAAAAAAAAAAAAAGAGAGATAGATAGATAGATATTAAATTTTAAACTATTAAATTGACTTTAAGTGGTAGTGGGAACAGCAATAGTTGGATCAAAATTTGTCCATCCCCTGCTCAACTAGACAATCCTTTTTTTTTTTTTTTTTTTTTTTTTTTCTTTCATGTTTCATCCCTAATACCAGGGTCTTCAAACTTTCTAAACAAAGTTCCAGTTTACTGTCCTTCAGACTTTAGAGGGGGCCAGTGAGAATAGAAACTGCCCAAGCGACAGTAGGAGTAAAAAAAAAATGCATAGTGCCTGTGGTCAGTAGGAGGAGGAATAGTGCACTATTGTTGGTGTCAGTGAGAGGACTAGTTCCCCATTGTTGGTGTCAGTGAGAGGACTAGTTCCCCATTGTTGGTGTCAGTGGAAAGAAATAATGCTCCATCCTTAGTGTGTGGGAGGAATATTGCCCTATATTTGCTGTCAGTTGGAGGTATTACACCCCACTGTTGGTGTCAGTGGAAGGAATGGTGCCTTGTATCAGTAAGGGGAACCGTGCCAAAGGGCTGGAAAAAGGCATGCAAAGGGCCGTAGTCTGGAGACCACTGCTTTAATGGAATCCTGCAATGCGTAACAGTGCCGTTGATGATGGATCCTTCTAAAATCACTAACTGTGTGGCTGACATTATGTCTTTTATACTTTTTGGGTTGGTGATCTGACTTCTGTTATTGCCCAAAATCCTTGTTTTCTACTGATTTCCCAATTCTAGGGTACAAGCTGATAATCAGAAGGAGGAGGTATTTGGGTTCACTTTTACGAGGAGGGAGAGACCTCTGGATGAGCATTTCCAGTTTGGTGATCTTAATTTGTATTCCTAAGTCAGGCCATTGATTACGCAGTTTTCTTTTCTTCTGCTATGGGTGGGAGGAAAGAAACTTGCTTGATTCTCCCATCAACCCTAACTGCTCACAGCGCTATTGGTTTCTGCCACCAGGGAGCAACCGGGTGTAGCTTGTGGCATGAACTGTTTGGGAAAAACCTGACAGGGTGGTTGTACACAAGTCGATCAATAGATTGACTTGTGAACAACTAAGTGCCTACACTTGGATCATAATGCGGCCGGTTCAGCAGGGACCAGTCAATCTTCGATACATGTATGACCAGCTTTGGAGTAGATCAGGTGTGGGATGGTGACATGGGATTTACAACACTGCATGGATTGTAAACTGTTTTGTCCTTCTATACCAGGGATATGTAATTCGTGGACCTCCAGCTGTTGCAAAACTACAAGTCCCATCATGCCTCTGACTCTGGGTGTCACGCTTGTGGGTGTCAGAGTCTTGCTATGCCTCATGGGACTTGTAGTGCTGCAACAACTGGAGGTCCGCTAATTGCATATCCCTGTTCTATACCATACAACACAACATGAGTAGGAGGATCACTTACTGCAGAAAAATAGATTTTTAACTGTGCCTTAAGCCCTTTGACTGGACCCATACAGTGATGTTTTTGCAGAAAGCTGTAGCTTTGTTTGTTTCCGCAGACTTGAGCAAGCTGGACAATGAGAAGAAAGAGCTCATACAGAATGATATTGAAGCCTTACACCACTTTTACTCCAAGAATTTGCACTATGCCGACAATGCATCTCTAGAATTCCTCTTCGCACAGGTGAGGATCCCTCCTTTCATGGAGCAGCTCACATTTGTTTATCGGGCCTGGAACTTGTAATTACACCCAGGGGAGCAGACATTAGAAGCCTTCTGCAAGAGTCTAGTCCACTGCTTGCTTTCCTTTTTTCAAATATGAATCAAAACAAAGGAAAAATCACTTTGTTTCAAATGACCGGTGCTAGTTAGCAAGAGATCACATGGACCTTTTGCATTCTTGCTTCTCTTTGTTTTGTAGAGTAGCTTATTATTCACCTATATGGTTTTTAGGGAAATGGAGTTTATTTGAAAATGAGCCACATGATTTGGCACAGTCAGCCAGTTTGTTTTAAACGTCGTAGGCAAGAAAGAACTGGAATGGGGCAAATGCTGCATGGGCCAATCTTGTCTGACAAATGCAGGCAATACTAAGGGGAAACGTTAGATCTTCAAATGTACATGGATTGTCTTTAAGGCAGTGACTGGTCACTATACATAACATCTAGAGCAGGGGTGCCCAACTGGGCCCGTGGTGCCCTCCGATGTGGCCCTCCATGTCTTGCTCTGAGATGTCGGGTCGGCAAGCCCATATCGTGGGTCCCTGACCCGCCATCTCCGAGCATTAGTGCAAAGAACGGAGCCGCCACTAGAGGAAGCAGAGCCGATGCTTCCTTTTATAGCGCCGGCTCCTTCACAAGCGGAGTGATACCAAATGTACTCCGCCTGTGACAGGAAGCATCGGCTCTGCTCTCTACTGCAGCTGCATGCTTCTGTCACAATTCTGCTCTGAGATGGCGGGTTGGGACATGGGAACTCGCGATTTGGGACAGTAGCAGTACCAACCAGCGGTACCAGCCAGCAGTTTCCGGTACCAGCCAGCAGTACAAGTACCCACCATCCGTACCAGCCAGCAGTTGCCGGTACCCGCCAGCCGTACAAGTACCCGCCAGCCGTACCAGCCAGCAGTATAAACCGCCAGCAGTCATCGGTACCAGCCAGCAGTAGCAGTACCGGTACCAGCCAGCAGTAGCAGTACCGGTACCAGCCAGCAGTAGCAGTACCGGTACCAGCCAGCAGTAGCAGTACCGGTACCAGCCAGCAGTAGCGGTACCGGTACCAGCCAGCAGTAGCGGTACCGGTACCAGCCAGCAGTAGCGGTACCGGTACCAGCCAGCAGTAGCGGTACCAGCCAGCAGTAGCAGTAGCGGTACCAGCCAGCAGTAGCAGTAGCGGTACCAGCCAGCAGTAGCAGTAGCGGTACCAGCCAGCAGTACCAGTACCAGCCAGAAGTACCAGCCACCAGTACCCGCCAGCAGTACCAGTACCCGCCAGCAGTACCCACCGGCATTACTAGCCAGCTGCAGGAATCCCGAGGAAGAAGTGAAGATTGAGGTCAGTTGAGGAGCAGGTAAACCGCTGTACATCAGTGTGAAAGCAGCCTTAGGCCCCTTTCACATGATCGGCCCAATCGGGTCCACCTGTCTGTTTTTCAGGTGGACTCAAACGGACTCTCCATTCACCTCTATGGAGCAGCAGATGTAAACGGACTTGTGTCCATTTATACCCGCCTATCTGCAATCCAATCTCCTTTTAAAAAAAAACAAAAAAAAAAAACAGAAGGGGATCTTTCCCCTTCTGTCTGGGCAGATCAGATGGCCCTTAGGGTAGAGCGGATTGCATCCGTGTCTGGTCTACATATGCAGAATGGACACAGACCTGCCATCCCCCCCTATACACTTATTGTGGCCCGCGACCGGTTACCAAGTAGTGTCCCTCGCTCCTCAAAAGGTTGGGCACCCCTGATCTAGAGACATAAGAGCCAGTTTTTAAAGGGGTTGTAAAGCTAAGTGTTTTTTCACCTTAATGCATCCTATGCATTAAGGTGAAAAAACACCTGTCAGTGACCGCCCCCCCCGATTTACTTACCTGAACCCACAAACTTGTTCCACAGGGACGCGCCGTCTCTCTGCCCGGGGTTCTCGGCTGTTGATTGGATAGATTGATAGCAGGGCAGCCATTGGCTCCTGCTGCTGCCAGTCAAATCCAATGATGCAGCCGCCGGGGGGGGGGCGGGGCCGAGTCCTGCATTTGGCTTCTATGGACGGCGAATGCTTGACTCGGGAGCGCGCCCGCAAGGTAATCCCCCAGAGAACGCTTCTCCCAGGGGGTTATTTGAAGCGGGGAGGAGCCGAAACAGCCGCCGAGGGACCCCAGAAGACAAGGCTCGGGGCCACTCTGTGCAAAACGAGCTGCACAGTGGAGGTAAGTATGATATGTATGTTATTTAAAAAAAAAAAAATTACTTTAGTGTCACTTTAAGGGAAAATAGATATGCGCTGCCATATGCTGCAGGGTTATGCACAACAAAGCCCACCTTACAGCTCCTATGTAAAAAATAGGGTAAAAAAAAAAAAAAAAAAACACTTTTGCCCGGCTTCCTTCTGTGGCGTCTAGAAGAAGATAACATCACCATCTTCCTGGTGAGATCTCAAGAAATGCACTGAAATCTTGCCAGAGGGATGACCATGTTATCTGAAATATCACAAGAAGATGCTCCTGCAGTGTGCTGGAGTGTCATATTGTGGAATATGGAGAATACTGAGCACTCGCAGCATCTTGTTGAGTTGAGGGGATAAGAGATTTATCACAGGTACTTGTATAGTGCCATCAATTTATGCAGAGCTTTACATGTTTATTGTGCATTCACATCAGTCCCTTCCCTCGAGGAGCTTGCAATCTATGGTCCCTAACTGATATTCATTCATACATACACATATTAGGGCCAATTTAGACAGGAGGCAATTTACCAGCATGTCTTTTGGAGTGTGGGAGGACACTGGAGTACCCGGAGGAAACCCACACAGGCACAGGGAGAACATGCAAACTCCAGGCAGGTAGTGTCGTGGTTGGGATTCAAGCAAACGACCCTAGTGCTGCTAGGCTGAAGTGCTAACTGCTTGGCTACTGTGAGATATATAAATCTCTATATAATACATTTGCTGAATGTCCTTGAAGTGTGATTTTATTCACTTTACATCACTTTAAATCTGCAGAGATAAGTTCCTAGTTATTATATAGAAATAGATTGCTGAGATGATTGTATTCTTTTTTTCTTTCAATCTCTTTTCTTACATCTAGTATAATTGGTTATGGCAAGTGACCCCTTTTTCACCCTCCCCATCACACGTTCTCATATCTCCCACTTCCCAAAGCTGTCAGATAACTCTGGCTAATGTGAGGACAGAAGTCACCAGGGGACTCTTCAATTAGTTAGGCAGCTGTTATTGTTTAGAAACAGAGAGGCACTGTGTTCTAATTTGGGGAATGGTGATCCTGAAAACCTAACTCTGCAGAGAAGCAGAGGATTCCAATGGACCTGTCATTGTGGCTTGCTTGTGTTTATACTAGGTAGTCCTTCTATACCATACAGAATGGGAAAAAAACATTTCACTTAAGGATCGAGCCTCTTTCTGAGATTTGGTGTTTGCAAGTTTTAAAACGGTTTTTCTAGTTAAAAAAAAAAAAAAATAGAACCCCTACACATTATTTTTTTTTCTAACACCCTAGAGAATAAAATGGTTGTTGCAATACTTTCTGTCACACCGTATTTGCGCAGCGGTCTTCCAAGTGCACTTTTTTGGGGAAAAACACAAATCACTTTTTTAAATTAAAAAATAAGACAACAGTAAAGTTAGCCCAATTTTTTTTTAATATTGTGAAAGATGATGTTACACCGAGTAAATTGATACCCGACATGTCACGCTTCAAATTTGCGCCTGCTCGTGGAATGCCGACAAACTTTTACCCTTAAAAACCTCCATGGGTGAAGTTTAAAATATTCTACAGGTTGCATGTTTTGAGTTAGAGGAGGTCTAGAGCTAGAATTATTGCTCTCGCTTTACCAATCGCAGCGATACCTCACATGTGTGGTTTGAACACCGTTTTCATTTGTGGGCGGTACTCACGTATGCGTTCGCTTCTGCATGTGAGCTCGGCGGGACGGGGCTCGTTTAAAAGAAAATTTATTTTACCTTTTTATTCTTGCACTGTTCTTTTAGGAATAAAAGGGACACATTTTTTTATTACAAGGAATGTAAACATCCCTTGTAACAATAAAAAAAAAAACATGACAGGACCTCTTAAATATGAGATATGGGGTCAAAAAGACCTCAGATCTCATATTTACACTAAAATGCAATAAAAAAAAAAATAAAAAAATTTGTCATTTGAAAAAAAAAAAAAAATGGCCCTTTTTAAGAGCTATAGAAGGAAGTGACCTTTTTTGATGTCTCTTCCGCCCTGCAATGGTATGGAAACCCCCTCACTCGTCTCCATACCCAGGAAGGAAAAGCATCCGATCGCCTCTGCTGCTACCGACGGCTACAGTAAGCGGCGGAGGACACCGGAGATCGGCGTTGGGGGGGGGGGGGGGGGGGTTGGCCTTTCACGCCACCGATTTTAAAAGTGACCTTAAAAGAGACCACTATTATCGGAAACCGGACCGCCTGCCAAAGAGGATACCAGGGTTCTGGCAGCTAGCTGCTGCCATAACAAAGATATCTCTCTTCAAAGTTAGGACGTATACCGGCGTGTGGTGGTCCGAAAGTGGTTGCGCGGGGTACACACAAGTGTTGTGTGTGGTGTGGTTTTTTTTTGGTTGTTTTCCAGCTTGCTTGTTCTTCAAAAGCTGGTTGTGAGGCTGGCTTCTGTCGGAGAGGGAGCTGTACACATGGGCCAAAAGTGGTTTTCGGCTGATTTTTTTCGGTCCGTGTGTACCCAGCCTTACACTATTCTGGCCAGTGTTATCTGCACGTCATTTTTCTGTTGGACATCGGCCACCATACAACCTTTCTATGCCCTAGACACTAATTCCTAATCCAAATAGCCCAAAAAGGTCCGGGTGGGGAATTGCAAGAACCTTGACCTATCACACTCCCTTCACCTGAGACCTACAGAAAATCTCCAGGTACAAGTTGGTTTGACAGTGGAGCATGTATATTTTCCCCCCGCCTCAACTAACTAACTTGCAGTATAAGGAAGGCAGAATATTATGCAAGCAAGTAAAGGTTGCTTACCTGCTGAAAGTTTCTATTCTGCGTTCCTGAACGTGTTCAGCTTCCCGGGAAATTCCTTCATCCCCCCTCCTGACTAGGGCTCGCCAAGCTGTTGTAGAAATTGTAAAGTCCTGTTAGGAAAAGAAGCCCGTGAATGCAGTTGCATGAGAAATATATTACACAGACTTTAAAATCGGTGAACAGAATATTTCTGTTTTTAATTAAGTGTAGCTGTTTTTTATACATTCTTTAGGAATGGATTGCTTATTAATTAGTCAATAAGGGAGAAGGACAGCAAAAGTATCCAGTAGATGTCTCACAAGCATACAATTTCTGATGAGTGTACAAATGGCAATTGTTTCATCAAGCAGGGTTTGCAAGAGACCCTTAGGACAATTAGATGTGTGTGTATATACTGCGGACTGCTGGATAAAAAAAAGAACACATACTGGATTTGCAATTGTTCCTATTATGTTACAGAAAAAATGATATCCAAACATTCCTAGAATATTGTAACAATAGCCTGGCCTTGCTTTCCAGACAAGAACAAATATCTTCAATTGTTAGAGACACTTTTCAGAACAATAGTTGGACTTTGTCATCTGGCTAAACCTTTATACCAAGCGACAGGATGGGCACTTAAGCCTAGTACACACTGCTAGTTTTTTCTTTTCGTTCAACTCAGAAGTGCTGAATAAAAAAAAAAGCTGGCACCTCAGGAGGAGCCACTGTACTTAAAATCCAATGTTAGTACAGCGATCCCCCCTGCTGTGCTATTGTGTTCTGACGGGGAGACGGCCCTCCCACCAAAACTCTTCGCTCAGCATCCTCAATCATCGGGAGTCGATCGGCAGACCTTTTTAGGTCATGGCCAGCTTCTGTCGGACCAGCTGTAGTACAAACGAGCCGAATGTTGGACGGTTTATGTTGAACCAGCGGATGGCGTCTGACATTCGGCCCTTGTGTACTACCCTTTAAGCAAGCCATACATGGATTGAAATTTGACCGGTTCAGTAGGGACCGACTGAATTTCGATTCTTGTATGGGCAGGCTGATTGAACACAAGTTGATCCATTGAAGTAAAAACCAGCCTGTTGGAAATTTTTCTCTTGATCAGCACCACCGGCTATAGGTGGCAGTGCTGATCAGTGTTCTGAAGGTGGAGAAGTCTCCCTCCTTGCTGTCAGGATACAGTAGCAAAGTGAGTGCCTGGATGAGGGAATCGAGTCCTCCTTTTTATTCTTTTATTTTTTTATTTTTTGTTCAACCCACTGTTTGAACAAAAAGATGACATGTATGGCCAGCCTAAATTTCACAAATTAATACCTGATAAAACGTCAAAATGTTACTTCTATCCCACAACCAATGGTATATCTGTGTTTTATCAGGTCAAACCGGATTGGCTCCTCGCTCACAATGCAGTTCTTGCCCCACCCTTGCAATGGTTAAATTCCATACCTGCCAAAATACTTTGCACATTCATTTCAGCAGCTTCAGATTTAAAATGAGCACCTCTTGTGCATTACCCGGTGTTTGAGGTCTTCCCTTTTTGTATTTATTTTATCATTTGGTTGAATATATACACCACATGGAAGAAAATTACAAGAAGCACGGGTTAATGTTGCATGAGTAAACAGCTTTTTTTTTTTTCTTCTTTTTAAGAAAATGATGCATCAAAAATAAGTAATATGCAATATTAAAATAGCAAGAGGATTATGGAATGCAGTGATCCCCATTAATCTCTTTGTGTTTCTCTAGGTTAACTGTAATGGATTTACCATTGAAGACGAGGAGCTGTCTCACTTAGGATCAGCTATTTTCCCAGAGTATGTTGTTTTAATTGTGAATATTTTATTTTTTTTTTATTTTTTTTGCAGCAACAGATGGAGCATATATTGTAATACATTCAGATATCCTTTTGCCTGTGATGTTACTGTATATTTAAATGTCAGTCCATCTGAAACAAATTGTAGGTTGTGGACGTTGGTGGTATTAAAGTATAACTTTTTATAGTTTTGGATAGAACGGAGAGGGATTAGATCACATCTTATATATGGTGTTTTTTTTTTTTGTTTTGTTTTTTTGGTGCCCCATCGGGGAGATTTACTATCTCCATTTGTCTTCCTTGCTGTTGTCACCAAGAACAAGATTAGGGGTGAAACCTTTGTATGGGGGACACTAATTCTGGTGACCTGCATTGATTCTGTCACTTTGAAGGCAGATCTCCCCAATGGGACAATGATATAAAAAAAAAGGCAGACAGGGGCTTTAACTCTCCCTTACTCTATTCAAAAATAAAAAATGCCTTGTACTGTAATCCGCTAGATTTTTCTAAAAGTTTCAGTTGTGAATTTCCTTGCCATAGTTCCCAGGTCTGCTCCAAGAAAAATCTGTGTGCATTCACTTTAAGATTAAATTCTTTTCACTTTGGCAGTTACAGGAGATCAGGGGGAGGTATGTTTGGGTTAGAGGCAAAAAGGTGTGTGTGGGTGTGTGTGTGTGGTGTCCAGGGGCAAAAATGGTGAAAGTTCACTGATAATTGGGTGCTGCTTACAGTGCAGTATGGAACAATTAAAGCAGATGTGTAGCTAAATTCAAGTAGATGGAAACTCGTTCTCCAAATGCTAATATAAGATTTAGCATGTAGTTTTCTAAATCCTATAGCTTTTCTTAATATGCAGGTGATTTTCTTTCTTTTTAAAGGTCCTTGTTCAGGCAGTTCTTGCTATAGGGTGCTCTGTCTTAGGTCCCCCCCCCCTTCCAATGCACTCTTGCACAGGCCAATAGAGATTGCAAGGGGCCCTTTCAGCACACATTGCACAAACATGGTCCACTCTTGTCACCATTCGGATATGCAGCCTGAGAAATGCCTTGCAGCCATCACTGGAGTACATAGACAGACATATAGACAGGAAGAGGCTATAAGAAGTTACAAAGAACTCTTTATACACCCTGTTCTAGCAAATTGTCAGTTAAGGTTTACATCCACCTTTTAGCCCCATCCTGAGCATATTCGATACGAATATCTTGTCCACGATTCGATTCTGCGATGCATCACAAAGGGGATTATTATTTACGAAAGGCAAATCCACTTGGGAGTGCAGTCGCTGTAAATCCGAGGGGGACATGCAAGGGAAATAAAAAAAACCATTTTAGCTTGCACATGATTGGATGATCAAATCAGCAGAGCTTCCCCTCATTTCAAATCTACCCCTCAGATTTACAGCGAGTGCACTTGTAGTGCAAAGTGGATTTGCCTTTCGTAAATAACCCCCACAGTTACATAGTTAGGTTGAAAAAAAGACATAAGTCCATCCAGTTCAACCATAAAAAAATAAATAAATAAATAAAAAATATTGTACAATCCAATATACCCAATTCTATACCCACAGTTGATCCAGAGGAAGGCAAAAAACCCCAACAGAGCATGTTCCAATTTGCTACAGCAGGGGAAAAAATTCCTTCCCTAATTCCCCCCCCCCCCCCCCCCCAAGAGGCAATCGGATTTTCCCTGGATCAACTTTACCTATAAATGTCAGTACCCAGTTATATTATGTATATTTAGGAAAGTATCCAGGCTTTCTTAAAGCAATCTACTGAGCTGGCCAGAACCACCTCTGGAGGGAGTCTATTCCACATTTTCACAGCTCTTACTGTGAAGAAACCTTTCTGTATTTGGAGATGAATACGGAATACTGTGCAAGTGCACATGGTTAAAAACTTATTTTTTCTTTAGCCAAAAATTCAGGCAGTTAGGAATTTTTCTCCAGTGGCAGAGGGATGGATGAGATTGGGCAGAGTGGTGATGGTAGTTGAGGGATGGGATAAGTGCCACTGGCACTCCCCTTCTCCCAGTGTCAGTCGCTTCCCCCTCCTCCATGCTGCTCAGTGTGTCTTCTCCTTCCAGTGTCTCCAGTGAAGCCTCTCCTCATGTCGGGGTCTCCTTGAGCTCCTCCCCCTGCACTGTACTGGCTCTTAGCTCATCAGCTGACTTTCTGCTTCAGTGAAGGGGAGGGGGCATTATCCACCATGCAGGCTCTGCCTCTATGTTTCTCCCGGAGAGGCAGAGCATCGCACGGAGCATCGGATGACATTGGCAGTCATCGCTTCGGCCGACTCGCAGCATTGTGAACATCTAAATTGTGACGCACACACCAATGCTGCAATTTATATTCAACACCCCTAATAAAAATATATATATATATAATTAATTATTTTAAAGCTTGCTTCTATGGAATTCGCTGCCCCAGGATCATGTGAACCAATGCCAATCTGAAAGGGGAGGATCTGGGTTCAGTTGATGGGCAGCTGTGCCTATACATAAGCCCGTTCAGCTACTCTCTTTTTTTCAGGGATATGCTGTGGGTCACGCGGTCCATACCTTGCCACTGGTCATGTGTCTGGCAGAAGAGGGTTCCTAGGGAAAGACCTCTTCATTGATTACTTATGGGAATGATTGGGCTACCACAATCCTAATTGGATATCGTAGATTCCTTTTTAATCATCAAGATGCTCTATTAGCTCAGACAAGGTTTAGTGGATCTGGCTAATTTCTGGTTGGTTGATGTTATGTGACACGTTACATGATTTGTGGGGACTGTAATGGTCCAGCACACTATCTTATTACAGATGAAAGCAATGGCATGTGTGGACATATGGCCTTGTACAAGGTTAAAGGTAAGGAGTTCTGAGGGAAATAACTGGAGATGGAAGGATTAAGACTAATCTAGAGACCAGCATGATAATTCTTTTATGTCCAGCTCACATAGCTTTTATTTCTAGCTATTCACCCCCCCCCCCCCCCTTATATAGTGGAGGAGCAACTTGCAGAATTATATGGGGCTACATTATACTTCCTTGTTGACCTCTGGCGCTAATCCGTTTAATGCAGCATTTAAACAATGGATTAGAGAGGCTTGTGTGATCTGCAAATTAAGGCATGACAGTCTTCCTTGCATCATGGCTCGCTTTATAATAAGGGATCACTGACTAAGATATGGAAATCATTGTACAGTGGGATCTGCAGCACCCGGCCGTCTGCGCTGACGGCAAATGGGAATGAATTCCAGAATCATTAGAGGTCTGCTATAACCTGAACCTTAAAGTGTATCTAAAACCTAAAACAAAAATGTAATATTGCAAATTACCTATCCTAGTGGCTTCATTCGTTTTTGTTTAGGTCAGGAAAATTTTTTAGCAAGTAGAGGTTACCTGTTGATCTTGCTAGAAATGTCCTTGTTAACCACTTCAAAACCAGCCTCGTTTTGGATTTTAGGTGTTTACAAGTTTAAAACAGGTTTTTTTTGCTAGAAAATTACTTAGAACCCCCAAACATTATATATTGTTTTTTTTTCTAACACCCTAGAGAATAAAATAGCGGTCATTGCAATACTCTTTTTTTGCACCGTATTTGCGCAGCGGTCTTCTAAGCGCACTTTTTTTGGAAAAAATTAACTTTTTTGAAAAAAAAAATAAGACAACAGTAAAGTTAGCCCAATTTTTTTTTATATTGTGTTTTGCGTTATAGAGGAGTTCTAGGGCTAGAATTATTGCTCTCACTCTACCGGTCGTGGCGATACCTCCCATGTGTGGTTTGACCACCGTTTTCATATGCGGGCGCTACTCACGTATGCGTTCGCTTTATTTATTTTTTCACTGTTTTTTTAAAAAAAAAAAAATTTGGATCACTTTTATTCATATTACAAGGAATGTAAACATCCCTTGTAATAGAAAAAAAGCATGACAGGTCCTCTTAAATATGAGATCTGAGGTCAAAAAGTCGTTTTTGCACAGGGCAGCCTTGATCCTCCCCTTCTCGAGTCCCTCTGGCCCCTCCCTCCTGTCGAGTGCCCCCACAGCAAGCAGCTTGCTTGCTATGGGGGCACTCGAGCTGAACTGCAGCTCCGTGTGTACATTCAGACACGGAGTGGCGGTTTGGTCCCGCCCCCTCTCTCTCCTGATTGACAACAGCGGGAGCCAATGGTGCCAATGCTGTGTGTCAGCCAATCCAGAGGGAGAGTCCAGGAAGACCAAGGGACTCGTGGATATCGCTGGATGGTGATGGGGCTCAGGTTAGTATTAGGGGGGCTGCTGCACACAGAATGCTTTTTATCTTAATGCATTAACCACTTAAGGACCGGAAGGATTTGCCCCCTTAACCACTGTTCCTGATCGTGGGTGGCTGGTGGACATAGAGGCCACGCGCATCGGCGTTGCGCCCCCTATCGCTCTCAAATCAGCCGACGTACGCCTCCGTCACTTTGCCCAGGGGAGCCAACCTGCCGCAGTATGACGACAGCTGGTCAGCAAGTGGTTAAGATAAAAAAAAATAAAATAAATAAAAACCTTCTGCCTTTACAAACCTTTTAATTCCTGTGAGCTGAAAAGAAAACGCAAACCTTGTAACTGGTTACCATGCACAGCTGCGCCAGATTTTGAGTGCTACAGTTTAAAGTTTCCCCGCATCTAATTCGCATAGTAGGAGAATGTGACTGGCTCCCTATGGAGCCGGTTCACATATCTCTGTTGCGGCTGTGGAGTGCACTGCACAGAAACTCTGTGCATCTCTGGCTCTGTTTCAAGGCCGAATTCAGGCAAAGATTCTTCCCTGATTCGTCCCTGAAACAGAGAACAGGGACTGACAGCGTTGCTGTCCGATCCGTGGCCGGTTTAGGTGTGGACCGAGCCTTAGTAAATCTCCTCCAAAGGGACAAGACATGTTAACCACTTTAGCCTCTTAAAGCGGGGTTCCACTGTCTACAACTTTTTTTTATTTTTTGAAAATGACAAAGATTATATCATTGAAATATGTTACTCACTTTTTCCGTTTCTGTTACTTTCGGATGTCAGTTTTCTCCAAAAAAATGAACTTTTAACTTTAAACTTTTTTTTTTTTTTTTTTTTTTTTTTTCCCTGGGACTGCGACATTACGGCGGACAGATCGGACACCTAACTGACATTTTTGACACTTATTTTGGGAACCAGTGACATTATTACAGTGATCAGTGCTAAAAATATGCACTGTTATTGTACTAATGACACTGGCAGGGAAGGGGTTAAATGTGTTCCCTCAGTGCATTTTGAAACTGTGTGGGGGATGGGCTGCCTGGGACAACACACAGATCCATCTTCCTGCATAGCAGAAAGACTGCATCTGACAGAACAGAGATCTGCCTTGTTTATTATGGCAGATCGTTCTATCTCTGTGGGGAACGATCGTGGGCGACCAGCGAACATCGAGTCCGCCGGACTCGCTAATTGGCTCCCCCGCTGCCCGATGGGCGCGTGAGCCCACAGATCGCCGTGTACGAGCCCGACCTAAACCTATGGCGATTTGTGCAGCCGAGCCAACCTGCCGCAGTATAACTGCGGCGGCTGGTTGTCAAGTGGCTAAACTAAATAGAATGTACAACCCAAACTCCAAAAAAACTGGGACGCTGTGTAAAATCTACATAAAAACGCAATGCGTTGATTTGCAAATCTCATAAAACCAGATTTTATTCACAATAGAAAGTAGAATACATATCAAAAGTTGAAATATATCATAAGAAACTAGGTCATTTTGAAATTGATGGCAGCAACATGTCTCTAAGAGGTTAGGACAGGGCAATAAAAAGCTGACAAAGTGATGCTAACAAGGAAGAGCTGGAAGAACATTTTGCAACTAATTGTGTTAATTGGCAACAGGTCAGTAACATGGTTGAGTATAAAAAAGTTCATCTTAGAGTCAGAGTGTCTCAGAAGTAATGATGGACAGAGGTTCATCCATCTGTAAAAAGCTGCATCTTAACATTGCTGAACAATTTCAGAATAATGTTACGCAAAATTGCAAAGATCATAAATATAATCATATAAGTAGCACTGTCCAGGTAGGTGCTGGAGGTAATATTTTTGTAGGCTAGGTAAATTTAGGCAGGCCTGGCTAGTAGCCGGGCCTGTTTGTTTTGATCTGTTCTGGGCTGGGAGTGGCTCAGGGTAGCAGCTGATGACTTACAGGCAACATCACTGAGACCTCCCTCTTCTTTCTAGCGTTTGCTGGAAAGAGAGGAGGAGAGGTGGACGTTGATGGGGTGGAAGAGCTGGAGATGAAGTGCTAGGCTGTTGTGGCCTTTGAGGGAGCTCCCCAGTCTGAGAGGGGGGGGGGGGTGACCTTGGGCCTGAGCTCGGGTGCGGATGGAACCATTGTACAAACCACAGGAGTGTCCTGGGCAGGAGGAGCAGGAGAGAGCACTGCTGGGCAAGTCTCCAGGGAGAGAAACAATTGGTTGCAGCCAAGAGGGCTGGTGAGTGACATGCACAGGCCTGAGAGGACTGGGAGGATGCAGTCTGGGATGGGTGCAGAACCAGCGGAGTGGACTGTGGTATCATGGGCAGCTGAGAGAGGCAGCTACAGCCAGGAAGGCTGGCAGGGCCTGAAGATTAGAGAGGAAGCAATGTGCAGAGGAGAAATGGAGTGTATATACAGGACTGTATATAGTTGTCCCAAGCAAGGTCTATCAATTCAACGGGCATCTCATACTCCCCTTACCCCATTCAAGTTCAATCCCCTCAATAAAAACAAAGAGCATGGACTGTTCTCTGTCTGAGAGGTGAATTCCAGGCTGGGCAATGTGACAGGTGGACCACAATACTCAGCGGCGCCTACAGGGTACCGCTACATATACATTACATAATATCAAAAGATTCTGACAATCTGGAGAAATCTCTGAGCAAGGGACAAGGATGAAACCATATTGGATGCACGTGATCTTTTGACCCTCAGACGCCACTGCATTAAAAACAACCATGATTCTGTGATGGACATCGCTGCTTAGATTTAGGAATACTTCCAAAAATCACTGTAAGCACAGTTGGCCGTGCCTTCCAAAAATGAAAGGTAAAGCTCTACCTTGCAAAGAAGAAGCCATATCTGAACTTGATTCATAAATGCGGCTGTCTTCTCTGAGCCAAAGCGCAAATGGTCTGTTGCAAAGTGAAAAAACTGTTTTGTGGTCATACAAATTGAAATTTGACATTCTTTTTGGCAACCATGGGCACTGCGTCCTCCAGACTAAAGAGGAAAAGGACCTTCAAGCTTGTTATAAGCTTGTTAGCTCAGTTCAAAAGCCTACATCTCTGATTGTATGGGGGTGCATTAGTATGTATGGAATAGGCAGCTTGCATATCTGGAAAAGGCACCATCAATGCTGAAAGATGTATCCAGTTTTAGAGCAATATATGCTCAAGTACGATTGAGACAACATTCCTCTCCCAAAACTCCAGGAACTGGTCTTCTCCGTTCCCAGTGATGTTAAAAGAAGAGGGCATGCTACACTGTGGTAAACATGGCCCTGTCCCAAGTTTTTTTTCATTACAATGGTACATTTTCTCAGTTTGAACATTTGATATGTTTTCTGTTGTGAAAAAAAAATGTGTTGAGACTTGCAAATCATTGCATTCTGTTTTCCTGTAGATTTTACACATCGTCCCACCTTTTTAGAATTGGGGTTGATATATATATATATTTTTGTGTGTATAAATATCACAGTGCATCTGGAAAGTATTCACATCGCTTCACTTTTTCCACATTTTATATTGCAGCCTTATGCCAAATAAATGAAATTTTTCCTCAAAATTCTACAAACCATGACAACGTGAAAGAAGTTTGTTTGAAATCTTTGCACATTTATTAAAAAGAAAAAAAATTTTTTTGCAGGACCTCTCAAGCTCCATTCAGCCATTTTCAGATCTCTCCAGAGATGTTCAATCCAGTTGGTTTGTGCTCTGGCTGGCCACTCGAGGCCACTCCTTTGTTATCTTGGCTGTCAGCTTAGGGTCATTGTGCTGTTGGAAGATGAACCTTTACTCCAGTCTGAGGTCCAGAGTGCTCTGGAGGGTTTTTTTTTTTTTGTATTAATGATGTCTCTGTACATTGCTGCATTCATCTTTCCCTCGATCCTGACTAGTCTCCTAGTTCCTGCTGCTGAAAAACATCCCCACAGCATGTTGCTGCATCCACCATACTTCACTGTAGGGGATGGTATTGGCCAGGTAATGAGTGGTGCCTGCTTTTTTTCCAGACATGACGCTTTCCATTCAGGCGAAAGAGTTCAATCTTTTTTTCATCCGACCAAAAATTTTTGTTTCTCATGGTCTGAGAGTCTTTCAGGTGCCTTTTGGCCAACTCTAGGCAGGCTGTCATGTGCCTTTTACTGAGGAGTGGCTTCCGTCAGGCCATACCATACAGGCTTGATTGATGGAGTGCTGCAAAGATGGTTGTTGTTCTGGAAGGTTCTCCTCTCTCCACAGAGAAAGGCTGGAGCTCTGTCAGAAAGACCATCAGGTTCTTGGTCACCTCCCTGACAAAGGGCTGCTCTATGAAGAGTTCTTTATGGTTCCATACTTCTTCCATGTGCGGATGATGGAGGTCATTGTGCTCATTGGGACCTTCAATGCTGCAGAACATTTTCTGTACCCATCCCCAGATCTGTGCCTCGATACAGTCCTGTCACAGAGGTCTACAGACAATTCCTTGGAATTGGTTTGTGCTCTGACATGCACTGTTAACTGTAGGACCTTGTATAGACAGGTGTGTGCATTTCCAAATCATGTCCAATCAACTGAATTTACCACAGGTGGACTCCAATCAAGTTGTAGAAACATCTTAAGCAGTGGTTCTCAACTCCGGTCCTCAGGACCCACTAACAGGCCAGGTTTGCAAGATAACTGAAATACATCACAGGTGATATCATTTGCTGCTCAGTGATTGCAGTATTCTAGTCTGCATCTTACCCAATGTAATACTTAAAATCTGGCCTGTTGGTGGGTCCTGAGGACTGGAGTTGAGAACCACTGATCTTAAGGATGTTCAGTGGAAACAGGATGCACCTGAGCTCAATTTTGAGTGTCATGGCAAAGGCTGTGAATACTGTACTTATGTGTGTGTGTGTATAATAGTATTATTATGTTTTGGAGTTTAGATATGCTTTAAAGTCAACCCAATAATATTTGCAAGTACAGTAGCTAGCTATATCTGACTTCTCCGTTTTTGGAAATGCTAGCTTCATGGCTATTATATTAATCTAATTTCTTCATTGTTTTCTGAGTTGCAGACCTGATGCTTGAGACCTTTGTGAGTTCTGACTCTCTCCTTTTGACTTCATGAGTTGCAGACTTATTTTCTGCCATACAACTAGCATTTTCAGAAGGAGATCAGTAAAGGTAGTCTTCTTTTTTTTTTCTCCTAGTGCATACTTCCCTTAAAAGGCCAGTCCACCCAAAACGGTTTCGGCCCACCATCCTTGCTGGACTTTCTTCCCTTTTTTTTTTTTTTTTTGTATATATTTTATATTTGGGAAAAGTAAGTAGAGGAAATGGAACAAACAAAGGTTGGTAGGAACACTCAAAACTCCCAGGTGGACTGCAATAAGGTTGGGGAATTATGGCAGGAATATTCCACTGTTGAATCTTTAAAGACCTATTATATTTTATTTACTTTTTTCCCTTCAGATTTCCCCAAACCATATAATATGAGGTCAACCCTTAAGACTTTCAATTTGTATGCAATCGGGCAGGCTCTTGCACTACATGGATTTTGTAAATTTTAAAGGAAATCGGAAAACAAAAGTTGTATGGGGTCTTACTCTGTCATGGGAAAAGGTATGGGGCTTCTATTGCTGGCTTCTTCTTTGAGAATGTAATGTCCGTGGATGTTAGAGGATGCATCTGGCCTGAACCAAGTATAGAGAGTTCCATCATTTACAGCATGCATCTGGATTGGTGACTCAAAAAATATCGGGGCCAGGCAACTAGCATTTTCAAGAGACCTTGCAATGGCAGCCTCCATTATTTTTTTTTAATGAGTCACTTTAAGCTTCTTTTTGATGTGGGCTCACTGGTGCAATGGCAGCTCAGTAAAGTCTGGAAATAGCAGGCGGGGATGGGGGAAAGTGAGGAATTATGACAAGAGGGATAAGAAGTCGCTCTTCATGTTCCTCATAAGTCTTCGCTTTTCTTCAGATCTTACGGAGAAGAAGCTGCAGCAGCGAGTGTCAGGTTGAGATATAAAGTCATCAAAATATCTGTTATTGGTCATTAGAAGAGAGACTTGTAATTAGAGTAGACTTTACTAATGATTTGCATTCTCCGATCTGTTGCAGCGTCGCACTAATGAACCACAGCTGCTGTCCCAATGTAATTGTCACTTACAAGGGCACCATTGCGGAGGTCCGAGCTGTACAAGAGATTAACCCCGGAGAAGAGGTGAGAATTGAGCCCATCCGACTCTTGGAAATCTGACGTGTTATGTCTGACTCCATGCTTCTTCCCTCGTAATAGATTTCTTATAAAGTGTCTATATAAAAAGACTTTATGAATAAGATTCTGCTCAAGTATTCTCGAGTTAAAGCAGCTGCCACAGTTGTACCCTACTTTTGTGACTTTATAATGTAGATTCCTCCTAATCTTTTTAATTCCCACTAAGCAGCAAAACAGACACGTGAAATACATGTATTGATGAGCCAGTTTTATCTGTCTAAAGCTGCCCATACACTATACCAGTTTTTCTCATCTCCAGTCCTCAAGGTACCCCCAACAGGTCATGTTTTCAGGATTTCCCTCAGATCAAACGGCTGTGGTAATTACTAAGGCAGTGAAAATGATCAAATCGCCTGTGCAAAATAATGGTGAGCCTGAAAACATGACCTGTTGGGGGTACTTGAGGACTGGAGAAACCTTGCACTGTACAATCTCATTTATGTAATGAGGACATACCAAAACAATGTATTCAATTTTTGTATTCAATCATTACATCATTGATGGTAGATGTAAAGGAGATCGGACACCCAGATTGTATAGTGAAGGCTCCATTCGCACCTGAGCGTATCGATTTTTGCTGGTGTTTTCCAGGTGTGGTGTGGTGTGTGTTTTATTTTATTTTTTTTATTTTTTTTTTTTTTAGAAGTGCATTACAAGCATTTTACAGCTTCGGGCATTTTTGTTTAGCCTATAGAAATCACCACGGAGTGGACAGAGAGAGGAAATTAGGGGTGGAGAGCTGCTGATTGAGCGTTTTTCCGCTCAACTCAGGCGTTTCTATTGACGTCTATGGGGCCAAAAACGCTTGTAATCTGCCAAAAAGAAGCTCATGTACTTTTTTTAGCTTCAGGCGACAGAGCACTTGGATGTGAGCAGGGGCCATTGAAACAAATGGGATTTGGCTTGTTTAGCATTTTAGAGCTTCAAGTAGAAAATCGCTCAGGTGTGAACAGGGCCTAAAAAGGTTTTGTATTTCTGTCTTTTTCAGTCATGAGATTTTACACAGCTCTGCCACACGTCATAGTCCTGCCTGGTAGGGTGGGAGACCTGATTTTTCTCTTCTCCAGTTAAGTAACATTTTAGGGTCTAGTCCCCTTCCCCAGCCTGTGACTGGACAAGAAACAGCAGACTTATGAGCTCATCTGTCACGCTGCTCTCTCCTCCTATGAGCATGCACCTTGTTGGTATAAGCATTGCAGAACTGGTTGGCATCTTGTGCTGCTTCTCCCTCTCCGTGTCTGAGCTCTTTTATACAGGGTCTTGAAGAGATGTACACAATTCATGAATACGGGGCTGCATACTGCTTTTGTGCATCTGTCTGGAGGTCAGCTTTATTTATTATGTGTCATATAAATCATGCCAAGTCAAGTTTGTTGTCGGTGAAACAAAACCTCATCCATTAAAAAAAATGCACAATCTTTAAAACATGGAAATGACAAAGAAACCAGCTACTATCAATCATTGTATCATACGTTTGTAAGTACATAGCTCTATATCAGGGGTCTTCAAACTGCTGCCCTCCAGGTGTTCAGGAACTACAATTCCCATCATGCCTACTCATGTCTGTGAATGTCAGAGTTTTACAATGCCTCATGGGATGTGTAGTTCTGCAACAGCTGGAGGGCCATAGTTTGAGGATCCCTGTTCTATACTATGTCAATACAAATCTCAAAGAAATTGTCTGAAAATCTTCTGGTCGTTCTGATATACAGGTGCATCTCAAATTTGAATATAATCAAAAAGTTAATTTATTTCAGTAATTCAAATCAAAAGGTGAAACTCATATATTGTATAGATTTGTTACACACAGAGTGATAGATTTGCAGCATGTGTTTCTTTTAATTTTGATGATTATGGCCTACAGCTAGTGAAAACCCAAAATTTTAGTAAAGAATAGTACATAAGAAAAAAAAGAAGGAATTCTAATACAGAAATGTTGGCTTACTGAAAAGTATGTCCATGTACAGTATAGTATGCACTCTATACTTGGTCGGAGCTACTTTTGCATGAATTACTGCATCAATGCGGTGTGACATGGAGGCGATCAGCCTGTGGCACTGCTGAGGTGTTATGAAAGCCCAGGAAGATGAGAGACACCAGACCCAACTATGCAGATGAGCTGTAGGCCGCTATCAAAGCAACCTGGGCTTCCATAACACCTCAGCAGTGCTACAGGCTGATCACCTCCATGTCACACCACATTGATGCAGTAATTCATGCAAAAAAAAGGAGCCCCGGCCAAGTATTGAGTGTATACTATACATGGACATATACTTTTCACTAGACCAATATCTCTGTATTTAAAATCCTTCTCTTTTTTTTTTTTTTTATTGGTCTTATGTAATCTAATTTTATGAGATACAGAATTTTGGGTTTTCACTAGCTGTAAGCCATAGTCAAATTTCAAAGAAACAAATGCTTGACATATATCACTCTGCATGTAACATAGCTATTTTAAAATATGTGTTTCACTTTTTGAATTGAATTACTGAAATTAACTTTTTGATGATATTCTAATTTTATGAGATGCACCTGTATTTCTGTAAACTGAACATATGCACTTTAAAACAATCCGTTCAAAAATTAACCTGAATTTTTGGAGTTTATTTAACTAAAGGAATAAACTGCTCACTTAGCAGAATAATGCAAAGCTGTGTTTACTTTACTTTTCATCCAATCATTTTTATTCCCTTTTGGAAGTTATTGGGTACTCAAGTGAACAGGGCATTCCTTTTATTTGCAAAGCGTAAAAAAAGATTTAAACTGGGTACATGCTGGCCGACTTTTGGAAAAGCCGCATCCAATTAGTGCTTGCAGCCTATGGCTGCTTCATGTTTAAAGAGTAACTCTTACTTTAAGAGTAACTTTTTGTTGAGAAAAAAAATAAAAAAATTCCCCTCTGGGTGATCTATGTAGATTGCAAGGATTTTAACAAACTTTGTTGCAGATTCCTACCTTTTTTGTTCTGAAGAAATCACGGTTTGTTTCTCTGTGTCCCTCTGCTGAGTGAGTCTAATGGGAGTGGTTTCCTAATTATCAACCAGCTGCTGCAGAATCTGGACTCTAATGAGGAAAGTTGCAGGGTCTGCATCCCTTTTTAGACGTTATTTCCTATTGGGAGTATCTCACCAAAAATGACATTAATGTTGCAGGGGATGTCAAAAATCTGGCTTGTATTCTGGGGAAATCAGTGAGCCAATCACACAAGCAGGAAATGTTTCTGGAGGGTATGCTGTACACATTCTGCATACAGAACACCTCCAGGTAGCCATATTGCATTGCACTTTTACAGTAAATGACAGCTCTAGATTAAAAAGGAAAGGTCATATTTAATTTATAATATGACTTGTGTCACAATTGTATATGCTATATTATATATTTTTCCCATTAAAGTGGAGTTACCCTTTAAGGTACGCTGCCAAGTTTCTCTATGTTGAGCTGATTACTTTTTTTTTCCACCTAAAAAGTTTTTTTTACACTTTATCCTATGGGGGAAAAAATTCCCCAAAGGTGTGGATACCAGCAATTGGTGCTGCTATATCCTCTGTGGATAAAAGCTTGACTTTTCCGGCAGACAATGCTCAAATGCTTAGGGATCCAACGGATAAAAAGTTGAAATTCCTATTAAAAAAACTCTTTTTTTTCTCTGCCAGGTTGAGTGCTTCAGCCTGCGCTGACAGTAATTGGTCAATCCTTGAGAGGCCAGTTAAACAGGTGCTCAAGGTTATCCTGTTCAGCAGGCCCAGGATCTGGCAAGCTACTAACAGCTTTATGTTTGCAATAGTCGTCATGAGAGATTCTATCCTTCAGGCCCCGTGCCTTTCGCTAAGCGGCATGCAAGAAGCTCCTGGCTAGTCTTCCTTTTTGCAGTGAAACGACTGTTTGGATGTATTACCCAAATCATCCCCAAAGAATTGCTAGTGGAAAAAGTACCCCTTTGCCATTTAAGAAAAGGAGTAAACACATTTCATTTAACCAAGCTCCTTCTCCAGTGCCAGGGCCATTAGCCTCCAGGTAGTCATGACAGCCTCAGAGGTCAAGTTCAAGAGGTATTCCTCAGGGTCAACCCCAGGGACAAAAGAAGTCTTGGGGGGAGGAAACATATAAAATACTAAAGCCTCCTTATGAGGAGGTGCCCCCGCTCGCTCGAGTTGGGGGAATACTTCTGCCGTTCTCAAGGGTCTGGCAGGAAGAGTGTCGAGACAGATGGGGGACTTCCTCAATAGCTCCAGCGTACAAACTGGAGTTCCAAGAGTTCCCGTCTTCTCGTTTTCTCAGATAGAACGTTCCTAAGGATCCAGAGAAAAAGAAGTCTTTCTTTCAAGCATTGGAACATCTTTTGGCAAAAAAGTGATCATGGTGGTCCCCATGAAAGAGCAGGGTTTGGGGTTTTGTTCAAACCTTTTTCACGGTGCCAAAACTGAATAGAGATGTCATTCTGTATCTAAAAGATCTAAACCGGCTCCTGAATATCTGCTCTTTTTTCGCATGGAGTCAATCCAATCAGTCTGGCATCAATCAACATCAAGGATGCATACCTCCATGTGCCTATTTCCCCGCCCACCAGTAATATCTACTTTTCAAGGTAGAAAATCTTCATTTTTAGTTTGTAGCTCTGCTTTTCAGTCTAGCTACTGCACCTTGAGTGTTTACAAAGCTTCTGGCCCCTCCTCTAACCAGATTAGGGCCCAAGGTATAACGATTATAGTTTACCTAGACGATCTGCTCTTGATAGACCAGTCGGTAGCCCGCTTAGACCAAAGTATGGTCACCATATTCAACTACCTGGAATACCTAGGTTGGATTCTCAACCTAGAGAAATCTTCCTTAAGGGGGAAGGAGGCTAGAATACTTGGGTCTGGTCATAGATGTAACCAGAAAAGGGTTTTCTTGCCCCAGGCAAAGATCAGCACCATAAAGGAACTGATTCAGGTGGTCGAAGCAAAGAAGAATTCTTCTATTCAGCTTTGCATGAGGTTGTTGGGAATGATAGTGGCTTCATTCAAGGCCGTTCCTTATGTTCAGTTTTGTTCGAGGCTGCTGTAAAACCGTATCCTATTGGCTTGGAACAAGAAGGTCCAAGCTTTAGAGTTCCTAATGTGTCTGAGTCCAAAGGCGCACCGGAGCCTCAGTTTATGGTTGATAACCAAAAATCTGCAAAGGGGAAAATCCTTCCTACATTTACCTGGGAAGTGGTAACAACATATGCCAACCTTTTTTTAGGTTGGGGAGCAGTCCTGGAAGAGGAAACTGTTCAAAAGAAGTGGTCCGAATCAGAAATCACTGTGCCAATTAACATTCGTGAGATTTGGGCAGAGTACTTGGCCCTGAAGGCCTGAACGTTTAGTTTACATAATTGTCCTGTCAGGATCCAATCCGACAATGCCACAGCATATCTTGGGCAAAAAACAATGTGCTTTGCCTATCGGCAGTCTTCATTCTAGGAATAGAAAATTGGCAGGCGGACTACTTGAGTCTTCAGCAGTTGTTCCCGGGAGATTGGTTCCTTCACCCCGATAACTTCCTGTCAATATGTCAAAGATGGGGAATCCCAGATGTAGATCTGTTTGTGTCCAGGTTCAACAAGGAAATTGACAACTTTGTGTCAAGAACAAAGGATCTGCTACCATGAGGAACGGATGCCTTGGTGTTCCCGTGGAATTAGTTTTCACTGATTTATGCATTCCCTCCTATTCTGCCTGCGTCCACGACTTCTTCGCAGGATCAAGCAGGAAGGGAGGTTGGTGATTTTTGTGGCCCCCAGCATGGCCCAGGAGATCTTGGTATGCCGAGATCACAAGGATTGCGCTAGGGGTCCCATGGACCCTACCACCATGTCCAGACCTTCTCTCACATGGTCCAGTATTCCATCCTACCTTACAAACACTAAAGTTAACGGGTTGGATATTGAGACCCACATTCTGAAGAAACGTGGGCTCTCAAGTTCAGTGGTATCTACCTTGGTTAATACAGTCTGTAAGGCATATGTCTCCTGGGAGGAATCCAGGGGTTGGCACCCTAGGAAGTATGTCATAGGTAGAATTCTTGACTTTCTGCAGATGGGGTTAGAAATGAAGCTGGCCTTGAGTACTTTCAAAGGCCAGATCTCGGCCTTAACCGGTTTTTGTTTTTAAGGACCACTTGCTTCACATTCTTTGGCTCGTAGTTTTTTTCAGGGGGTAACGCTGCTTAATCCCCCGGTTAGGTCACCGCTGAACCCTTGGGACTTGAATTCAGTTCTGTCGGCATTACAGAAACCGCCTTTTTGAGCCGATAAGACCTACTACCTTGGTCCTTTCGACAAGGAAGCTAGTTTTTCTGGTAACCATATCTTCTGCAAGAAGGTTATCAGAGTTGGCTGCTCTTTCTTGTAAAGAGCCATATTATTCACAAGGATGAGGTAGTATTGCGTCCTCAACCTAACTTTCTACCAAGTGTCAGTTTTTTTTTTTATCTAAACCAGGATATTGTTCTACCTTCATTTTCCAGAACCCTGTTCTATGGAAGAAAAATCACTACATTCTCTTGATGTGGTGAGAGCAGTCAAGGTCTACTTAAAGGCGACTGCTCAGATTCGAAAAACGGATGTTTTGTTTGTGTTGCCTGAAGGTCCTAAAAGAGGACAGGCAGCATTGAAATCTACTATTTCTAAATGGGTTCAACAAGTAATCATTCTAGCTTATGGTTTAAAGAGGCAGATTGCAACCTCTCAAATCAAAGCGCACTCCTCCAGGGCTGTTATTGCTTCGTGGGCAGTGCCTCACCAAGCCTACGTGGCTCAAATCTGCAAGGCTGCAACTTGGTCTTCAGTCCATACATCCATGTTTTTTTATGTTTTATAAAATAAAAGTTTTAAACGTTATTGTGCGATGATCGTTTTCCATCCATTTCTATGAGGAACACTAAGGTCCTAGTAACACTATTGGAGAAGTTCCCTTTGAGTGGAGTGGTTATCCCTATGAATGAACCAAAGGTGCATTTTTAAAGGAATATCTGGTGAGTGGCCAATCTCACAGGTGGTGGTGAAGCACTAAGTCACTTTAAATTGATCAAACACAAGAGCACGCCGATCACGGCAACTTAACGGAAGATTTACAAGCATATATGAAGGGACTTTATTACTAAGTGATATATGTCACCGGACTTTTATATGATTTACATAATTTGCTTATGGTTGTTGCTTAATGTGATGAATTTTTATAGGTGGATGGTGAATAAGATTATGTCTAAAAGATAGGATACACTTAGATAAGTTAGAGAGTACAAATGTAAGCAGCGCATCCACACACATAACACTTTTTATTTTTTCTTTCAAGAATTCTTTTGGATGCAGCAGCCACAAATATCACTTTTATATTAATTGATAAGACAAGTTTTGCGCCAGTGACACACACATTTCAGTCCATACATTTACCAGATTCTATCAGGTGGATGTAAAAAGACATGAGGATGTTGCTTTTTGGGCACAGTGTACTGCAGGCAGCAGTATAAGTCCTCTGATCTCATGTTGCTCTACTTTGGTTGTGTCTCCCTCCCCTCAATTGGCATTGCTCTGGGACATCCCACATAGTAATTACTATGGCTCAGTGTCCCGTGATGTACGATTTAAGAAAATAGAATTTTTATAACAGCTTACCTGTAAAATCCTTTTCTTTGAAGTACATCACGGGACACAGAGGTCCCTCCCCTCTTTCTGGTATACACGTGTATTGCTTTGCTACAAAAACTGAGAAACTCCCAGTAGTGGGAGGGTTATATAGGGAGGCAACTTCCTGTTTAGGATGTGCCAGTGTCCATCACCTGAAGGTGGCTTATAACCCACATAGAAATTACTATGGCTCTGTGTCCCGTGATGTACTTCAAAGAAAAGGATTTTACAGGTAAGCTGTTATAAAAATCCTATTATTGCTGTATTTGAAGAAAAAAATTATAAACGATAAAGCCTTTAATTAAGGGGTACATAGAGAATGTTCCCCATAAAGTTTCAGCTTTTTCTGTCACTAGGACGGTCTTTGTCCAGGAACGCTGTGAAACCACAGTGGCTGTGAGCAAATGTCAGACCTTCCCTGGCCACGCCAAGAAATACTTGTGCTATACCGTACCATGCTGACATTATACATGTGGAATTCGGGAGACTGGAAAGAGCCTGGGACTTCAATAGACATGCCTTTTTTAAATAGATATGACCTATAGAAGTTCCGGGTCCGGCTGTGCAGTGTGGCCCGTTGGAAGCTGGCCAGCTTTGTAACATGGGAGCAGCAAGTCTTGCTGTGAAGCTTTTACTAACACAAGAAGTCACAACTAGCTGGAAGATTATCGGGATAAGAATGGCTGCATGGGGGGACATAGTCTGGCAGCGGCCTGTTTTTCTTTGTGGCAGTCTGCTTATTGCTTGGAATCTTGATAAGATTACGAGGAAGGGTCTAAACATATAATTAAATAGACCCCTTGAATAAATGTAGGCATGCCACAGGCTCCAGGAATAGCTTTACATTATGAGTGATGGGGTTGTACCAGCTGTTGTATAGGATTACACTGTCCTACAGTACCCCCTTGTGGCTTTTGGAGATTATTACAACAACCATTCCAATTTAAGATTATTCAAATGTTTTTTCGAAATTCTTAAAGCAACCCAGTCACAAAATTAAAATGCCTTTTAAGAAGTTTGCCTGTAAAAAGACATTACACTTACCCATTCTCTGCTAGCACCACCGTTCTTTGTTCCTTTTTTAAGAGATACAGTGAATGGGAAATCCTCTTATCTGACAAACTTCTGGGAGTCAGATTTCTGGTTCCCCACCAGTTGCGGTTCCTTCTGCCAGTCCCTATGTCAGTACGGTGTCCTGCAGGTCTGTAGAAGAGACATTATAGACATGGTTACCTTGACCATTCAGGTCTCCCACAGCATTGTGTTGCAACCAGCACTAAAATAGCCAGTGTTGGCTGATGATGATAGGTGGAACGGTGACATCACTCCTTTTGTCATGTCTTCTCGACATGCAATGCTAGACCTGAAGTCTGTCACATGGGAGGAGGTCGTTTTACTTCTACCATACCGGAAGCACCTGCTTCAATGGAGGAAGGAGAATGATTTTGCCTGAAGGGGCCCTGCGTGGCCCCAGAACATTACACTACCTCTTATTGCATTGTGATGCAAATTGCTTTAATAATTATCTGGACTATATCAGATGGCTGCTTGATGTGCTGGTGAAAAAAAATTTCTTCCATTTTACTTTTATTGGTTTAGTTTTGGATGAAGATTGCATGAATACTACACTGACTAAGGCACCGGTCACATGCACCCATTAACAATGTCCTTCTTGTTCCTAGGTGTTCACCAGCTACATTGATCTGCTCTACCCCACAGAAGATCGGAATGACAGACTGCTAGATTCTTACTTCTTCACTTGTGAATGCAGGGAGTGCACAATAAGAGAGAAGGTGAAAATACAATCACATTATTATGAATTGCTTATAGTCTAGATGTGCCTACCAGAAACCACTAAAGTGAATGAAAACCTTGTAGATGGAGGGGAAGGTGTGGCTATAGAAGTGTCGCCCTCAAAGGACTCTGATTGCTGCTTAGTGGCCAAAGGGTGTGTAGTAATTGCACTACACTACCTGGAACAGGGGCTCAGCGCAAAATGCAACACATAGTGAAAAAGCAACGCTCCTGCAAGTGGATGACCAAACAGGCAATGTATAACCACAGGCCTTGCTGCCCTGAAGGATGGGGAATCCTATCAGACAACGAGAAAAAGGAAAAAAAGGGGGCGCACCAGCCATGTGCATTATCCTTTAAGTGAAAATGTATTAAATCGATGGTAAAAAGGAACTACTTACAAACAGCTGTAGAAGATCCCATGGTAAAAAAAATCTTCAAATAGCAGCATGTAGTCTGGAATGAGTGAACCCACCAGAGGTCACAGAGTGACTCACGGGGGACACTGCTAGCTGACGCATTTCGAGGGGAACGCCCCCTCTTCCTCAGATCACAGCAGTGAGTCCTCCTCCTTCAGCAGTTCCCTGATGTATATGTGTATAGGTGCACCTACAATCAATCAACCCAAATCCTAAAAGACCCTCCCTCTCCCGCCCACAGCACTGTGGGTGGGCCGGTAAGTGGATAATACTAGTAGTACAAATAAATATATGATACTACAAGAAAACTAATAATAATAATGATAGTAGCCATAATAATAATAAAAAGAATAAAATAAATATAGAAATATAATTATGAGGGGCATAATGAGGCTCTTGTCAACAGCAGTATATATATATATATATATATATATATATATATATATATATATATATATTGAGAGAGATATCTATATAGATGTAGATCTATATATATAGATATATATCTATATATCTCTCCCTCATTTTATCAGGGTAAATAGTAGTCACCTGAGTGGCTGCCTACGGGAGCTCTAGGGTGCGGGGGGCCACACCGTCAGGTCTGTACCCTTACTCATGGTAATGCGAACGTTCGGGTTCGCCTGTCCTCGATGCTGCCTTCGGTAAGATGGCGCCGATCCGCTCCCCGTCGCCTACGTTATTTACGAGCAACGGCTGACACGGAGGAAGTGACGCTAGGCCCGCCCTTTCCTTTGCCTGGAGCGCAGACATGTCGGCGTGCGTTCCAGGCCGGGACAACAAGAAGGGAAGTAAGCTTGCACCATGAGTAATGGTACAGACCTGACGGTATGGCCCCCTGCACCCTAGAGCTCCCGTAGGCAGCCACTCAGGTGACTACTATTTACCCTGATAACATGAGGGATCTCTTGCTTAATAAAAAAAATAAATATATATGTATGTATGTATGTGTGTGTGCAGTACTTACTGCTGTTGACAAGAGCTTCATTATGCCCCTCATAATTACATTTCTATATTTATTTGTATTCTTATTTTTATTATTATTATTGCTATTATTATTATTTTTCTTGTAGTATCATATATTTATTTGTATTACTAGTATTATCCACTTACTGGCCCACCCACGGTGCTGTGGGCGGGAGAGGGAGGGTCTTTTAGGATTGGGGTTGATTGTTTGTAGGTGCATGTGGGTACACCTATACACATATATATCAGGGGACTGCTGAAGGAGGACTCACTGCTGTGCTCTGAGGAAGAGGGGACGTTCCCCTTGAAACAGGTCAGCTAGCAGTGTCCCCCATGAGTCACTCTGTGACCTCTGGTGGGTCCACTCATTCTAGACTACATGCTGCTATTTGAAGATTTGTTTTACCATGGGATCTTCTACAGCTGTTTGTAAGTAGTTCCTTTTTACCATCTTTTTAAAAAAAATTCACCTAAAGGATAATGCACATGGCTGGTGTGCCCCCTTTTTTTTCTTTTTTTCCTCAAACTGCAACCCAGTTCCAGGCTCTACACCCAAACACACACTTGTTACAGAAAGCTTAATCTGGCTTACAAGTTAATCTGATGGACATCCACTAAGGTGAGCATTGTAGTGTGTGTGACATGTACAGTGGGTATAGAAGTCATCCCCCCCCCCCCCCCCTTAAAATCACATTTTGTTGCTTTGCAGCCTGAAATAAAAACAGTTTTTTTTTTTTTTTTGTTTTATCGAGATGTATGCAACTTATAACATCCAAGTGAAAGATCTAACGCCAACATGTCAGAAAAAGATTAAAAAACAGAATCGCTAAGTTGGAAGAAGGATTACCCCCATTCTAAAAATGACTTGTAAACTCAATCAGGTGTAGCTAATCACATTCTCAGTGGCACACAAAGCCATTTGACTTTTCAACTGTGATCAGCTGTAGTCATTTTGATTAGCTCAGCATGAAAAGAGCTTTCCTGGAGCATTTCAGCCCCTGGTAGTGCAAAGGAAGCAAACAATCAACTGTGGGTGGCAAGGCACTGTCATCTGGATCTCTGGGATAAAGTTGTGGGCAAGCACAAGTCAGGAGATGGATACAAAAAAAAAATTACAAAGGCTTTATAAATGCCTAGAAGCACAGTGAAGAATCTTCTTAAGAAGCGGAAGTTATTTGGTACAACACAGACCCTCCCTGGATCGGGATGTTGCTCCAAACTTGATGAAAGAGTCAGGAGGAAACTGTTCAGAGAGACTGCCAAGAGGCCTACAGGAACTCTGAAACAGTTGCAGAATATTATGACAGAGAGGTCATTGTGTGCATGTGACAGTAATATCACAAATTCTCCACAAATGTGGCTTGTATGGAAGGGTTGCAAGAAAAAAGCCACTCCTCGAGAGAGAGGCCACATGAAGTCACGACTGAGCTTTGCCAAAATGTACCTTGAAGATTCTGTGGCCACATGGAAAAAGGTGTTATGGTCAGATTAGATTAAAATTGTATTATTTGGCCTCAACACCAAATGATATGTCTGTCGGAAATCCAGTACAGCTCACCATCCAAATAACACCATTCCTACAGTAAAGTATGGAGGTGGTAACATCCTGTTATGGGGTGGTTTCTCTTCAGCAGGGACTGGTGCCCTCAACCAGAAAGTTGTCAATGGGAAGAAGTTTACCTTTCAACATGACAATGACCCAAAGCACACAGCAAAAATGACCACACAGTGGTTGAAAGAGAAAAAGGTGAATGTCCTTACATTGCCTAGTCAGAGCCCAGACTTAAACCCCATTGAAAATCTGTGGAATGACTTAAAGACTGCAGTCCACAAACTGTCACCATCAAATTTAACTGAACTTGAACAGTTCTGCAAAGAAGAGTGGGCAAACATTGCAAAGTTTAGATGGGATATGGCTCTACTAATATTGCACAACAGACTAAAGGCTATAATCCAAGCAAAAGGTGGTTCAAGTTTTGTGTGTGTACATAATATAGATTTATGTGTGTGTGTATATGCATATGTATGTATATATATATGTATGTATGTGTATATATATATATATATATATATATATATATATTACAGTATCTCTCACAAGTGAGTACACCCCTCACATGTGACAACACTGAAGAAATGACACTTTGCTACAATATAAAGTAATGAGTGTACAGCTTGTATAACAGTGTAAATTTGCTGTCCCCTCAAAAACACTCAACACACAGCCATTAAAGTGGTTGCTAAGCCACTTTCACATCTTCATGTGTTCTAATCCTGTGTGCCCCAGTGTGAGTGATTTATAATAAAGGCCTGCTATACCTCGTTTCACAGCTTTTCTCAGCGATCACATGATCAGCTGGCTTTCTCCTCTCCCTGTCTAATAGATGCGGGGTCGAGATTCCCCCGCTGAAGTCACTTGGGAGAGGAGAGAGAGAGAGCCAGTTGATCATGTGATCGCTGAGAAGAGCTGTGAAATGAGGTATAGCAGACTTTTTTTTCTATAAATCACTCACAGGGGCACACAGGATATTAGAACACAGAGGGGATGGTATGAAGATGCGAAAGTTATTTGAGCAGCAGGAGTTGAGGGGGGACAGGCACTTTTACAAGCTGACAGGCAGAGAGGGGAGGGGGAGAGAAAGCACAGAGGAGACAGAGCAGGCACATACAGAGGCGGAGGCACGTACGGATGACTCTGATGTCAGGACTCAGCCCTGATATATTGGAATCAGCGTACAGGGGGGAGGGTATAGCCAGGCAGGATCAGCCAGGTATTACAGGTGTTACAGGGGGCCAGATGACATGGCACAAGCATTGTGCTGTATAACATGCTTTAGGGTCTTCTTTTTCTTTTTTTTTTTCTTGTGTTAACATTCGCTTTAATGTATAAACCACTTGCAACAAAATTGAATTACACCCCTAAGTGAAAATGTCCAAATTTGAACCAAAGTGTCAATATTTTGTGTGGCCACCATTATTTTCCAGCACTGCCTTAACCCTCTTGGGAATGGAGTTCACCAGAGCTTCACAGGTTGCCACTGGAGTCCTCTTCCACTCCTCCATGACGACATCACAGAGCTGGTGAATGTTAGAGACCTTGTGCTCCTCCACCTCCTGTTTGAGGATGCTCCACAGATGCTCAATAGGGTTTAGGTCTAGAGACATGCTTGGCCAGTCCATCACCTTTACCCTCAGCTTATTTAGCAAGGCAGTGGTCGTCTTGGAGGTGTGTTTGAGGTCATTATCATGTTGGAATGCTGCCCTGTGGCCCAGTCTCTGAAGGGAGGGGATCATGCTCTGCTTCAGTATGTCACAGTACATGTTGGCATTGATGGTTCCCTCAATGAACTGTAGCTCCCCAGTGCCGGCAGCACTCATGCAGGCCCAGACCAGGACACTCCCATCACCATGCTTGACTGTAGACAAGACACACTTGTCTTTGTACTCCTCGCCTGGTTGCCGCCACACACGCTTGACACCATCTGAACCAAATACGTTTATCTTGGTCTCATCAGACCACAGGACATGGTTCCAGTAATTCATGTCCTTAGTCTGCTTGTCTTCAGTGAACTGTTTGCGGGCTTTCTTGTGCATCATATTTGGAAGAGGCTTCCTTCTGGGATGACAGCCATGCAGACCAATTTGATGCTGTGTGTGGCGTATGGTCTGAGCACTGACAGGCTGACCCACTTAGGGGTGTACTCACTTTTGTTCCCAGCGGTTTAGACATTAATGGCTGTGTGTTGTTATTTTGAGGGGACAGCAAATTTACACTGTTATACAAGCTGTACACTCACTACTTTACATTGTAGCAAAGTGTAATTTCTTCAGTGTTGTCACATGAAAAGATATAATATTTACAAAAATGTGAGGTGTGTGTGTGTGTGTGTGTGTGTGTGTGTGTGTGTGTGTGTGTGTGTGTGTGTGTGTGTGTGTGTGTGTGTGTGTGTGTGTGTGTGTGTGTGTGTAGAAAAAAATCTCTCATTCTCCTCACTCGCATTTTAATATATTCGGAATACCTATAAAAATGCAGGGAAATGGTACATTCATGAGTAAAAACAAAAAGATTTCCCCATCATAAAGTTATTTTATCTGGCTACTTTTAAATGCTTATTCCAACAATTAAACAAATAAATAAAGATCCAAATCAACATTTAAGCCATATGGAGCAATCGTATTCAAAAAATGTATCCAGTATACTTCTCTTTTTCTTAGAATCAATTCACGGTTGCCCCCTCTCCTATTTTTTTTCAATACCTTTTTAGGACCATATATTTTAATTGTGATACATTGTGGCCAAATTCCAAAAAGTGTCTCGCCAGCGGTAATTGGGTTAGTTTATCTCGTATTGAGTATTTGTGTCTCGCTATCCTGTCTTTTATTTTTTGTGTAGTCTCCCCTACATAAACTAAACCGCACGGGCACTTTATGGCATAAATTACATATGAAGATTGGCATGTATAGTAACCCCGTATGGGGATATTGAAACCCCTATGTGGATGTGTAAAGTATTTACCTTTAATCATAGAGTTACATTGTATGCATGACAAGCAGGGATATGATCCCAGATTTTTTGGTCCCAGAAAGGTTAGTTTGGCTGCTGCAGCCACAGGTTGATCAGATTTAATCAATCGATCTCGTATCGTTCTACCTTTTCTATAGGAGGACATGGGTGGATTCCAGAATTCCTGTACCATGGGGTAACTGGATCTTAAAAGATTCTAATGTCTTTTGACAATTTGGTTGATTTTGTTGGAGAAGGGATGATACTGCATAATAAAGGGGATTCTCTTGTTTTCCTTTCGGGGTGATCGATTATAATCTGTATTAGAATAATCGATATTAACTAAAGCTTGCGGGTATCTTCTACTGGTAAGTTTGTTTTTTATTTCATTAAGTCTCTGATCACGGCACAGCGGGTCACTCACGATCCGCTGTACCCTCATCTGACTTTTTGGGATGGATGAAAAAACGTTTGGGGGATGAAAGCTATTAAAATGTAGCAATTGGTTACGGTCCGTGGGTTTCACATAAGTCGGTAATAATCTGCCCATTGTTCAATTTAACCACTTGAGCCCCGGACCATTATGCTGCCTAAGGACCAGAGGTCTTTTTCCAATTTGGCACTGCGTCGCTTTAACTGCTAATTGCGCGGTCATGCAATGCTGTACCCAAACGAAATTTGCGTCCTTTTCTTCCCACAAATAGAGCTTTCTTTTGATGGTATTTGATCACCTCTGCGGTTTTTATTTTTTGCGCTATAAACGGAAAAAGACCGAAAATTTTGAAAAAAAATGATATTTTCTACTTTTTGTTATAAAAAAAATCCAATAAACTAAATTTTAGTCATACATTTAGGCCAAAATGTATTCGGCCACATGTCTTTGGTAAAAAAAATGTCAATAAGCGTATATTTATTGGTTTGCGCAAAAGTTATAGCGTCTACAAACTAGGGTACATTTTCTGGAATTTACACAGCTTTTAGTTTATGACTGCCTATGTCATTTCTTGAGGTGCTAAAATGGCAGGGCAGTACAAAACCCCCCCAAATGACCCCATTTTGGAAAGTAGACACCCCAAGGAAATTGCTGAGAGGCATGTTGAACCCATTGAATATTTATTTTTTTTGTCCCAAGTGATTGAAAAATGACAAAAAAAAAAAAAAATATTTACAAAAAGTCGTCACTAAATGATATATTGCTCACACAGGCAATGGGCCTATGTGGAATTGCACCCCAAAATACATTTAGCTGCTTCTCCTGAGTATGGGGATACCACATGTGTGGGACTTTTTGGGAGCCTAGCCGCGTACGGGGCCCCGAAAACCAATCACCGCCTTCAGGATTTCTAAGGGTGTAAATTTTTGCTTTCACTCTTCACTGCCTATCACAGTTTCGGAGGCCATGGAATGCCCAGGTGGCACAAAACCCCCCAAAATGACCCCATTTTGGAAAGTAGACACCCCAAGCTATTTGCTGAGAGGCATATTGAGTCCATGGAATATTTTATATTTTGACACAAGTTGCGGGAAAGTGACACTTTTTTTTTTTTTTTTTTTTTCATAAAGTTGTCACTAAATGATATATTGCTCACACAGGCCATGGGCATATGTGGAATTGCACCCCAAAATACATTTAGCTGCTTCTCCTGAGTATGGGGATACCACATGTGTGGGACTTTTTGGGAGCCTAGCCGCGTACTGGACCCCGAAAACCAATCACTGCCTTCAGGATTTCTAAGGGTGAAAATTTTTGATTTCACTCTTTACTGCCTATCACAGTTTCGGAGGCCATGGAATGCCCAGGTGGCACAAAACCCCCCCAAATGACCCCATTTTGGAAAGTAGACACCCCAAGCTATTTGCTGAAAGGCATGGTGAGTATTTTGCAGCTCTCATTTGTTTTTGAAAATGAAGAAAGACAAGAAAAAACATTTTTTTTTTTTTCTTTTTTCAATTTTCAAAACTTTGTGACAAAAAGTGAGGTCTGCAAAATACTCACTATACCTCTCAGCAAATAGCTTGGGGTGTCTACTTTCCAAAATGGGGTCATTTGGGGGGGTTTTGTGCCACCTGGGCATTCCATGGCCTCCGAAACTGTGATAGGCAGTGAAGAGTGAAATCAAAAATTCACGCCCTTAGAAAGCCTGAAGGCGGTGCTTGGTTTTCGGGGTCCCGTACGCGGCTAGGCTCCCAAAAAGTCTCACACATGTGGTATCCCCGTACTCAGGAGAAGCAGCAGAATGTATTTTGGGGTGTAATTTCACATATTTCCATGGCATGTTTGAGCAATATATCATTTAGTGACAACTTTGTGCAAAAAAAAAAAAAAAATTTGTCTCTTTCCCGCAACTTGTGTCGCAATATAAAATATTCCATGGACTCGACATGCCTCTCAGCAAATAGCTTGGGGTGCCTACTTTCCAAAATGGGGTCATTTGGGGGGGTTTTGAACTGTCCTGGCATTTTATGCACAACATTTAGAAGCTTATGTCACACATCACCCACTCTTCTAACCACTTGAAGACAAAGCCCTTTCTGACACTTATTGTTTACATGAAAAAGTTTTTTTTTTTTTGCAAAAAAATTACTTTGAACCCCCAAACATTATATATTTTTTTAAAGCAAATGCCCTACAGATTAAAATGGTGGGTGTTTCATTTTTTTTTTTCACACAGTAATTGCGCAGCGATTTTTCAAACGCATTTTTTGGGGAAAAAACACACTTTTTTTAATTTTAATGCACTAAAACACGCTATATTGCCCAAATGTTTGAAATAAAAAAGATGATCTTAGGCCGAGTACATGGATACCAAACATGACATGCTTTAAAATTGCGCACAAACGTGCAGTGGCAACAAAATAAATACATGTTTAAAAGCCTTCAAAAGCCTTTACAGGTTACCACTTTAGATTTACAGAGGAGGTCTACTGGAAAAATTACTGCACTCGATCTGGCCTTCGCGGTGATACCTCACATGCATGGTGCAATTGCTGTTTACGTTTGACGACAGACCGCCGCTTGCGTTCGCCTTAGCGCGAGAGCAGGGGGCGACAGGGGTGTTTTTTTTTTTTTTTCTTTATTATTTTTTTGCTTTTTTAATCTTACTTTTAAACTGTTCCTTTCATATTTTTTTTTTTAATCATTTTTATTGTTATCTCGGGGAATGTAAATATCCCCTATGATAGCAATAGGTAGTGACAGGTACTCTTTTTTGAAAAAATTGTGGTCTATTAGACCCTAGATCTCTCCTCTGCCCTCAAAGCATCTGACCACACCAAGATCGGTGTGATAAAATGCTTCCCCAATTTCCCAATCGCGCTATTTACATCCGGCGAAATCTAAGTCATGAAATACTCGTAGCTTCCGGTTTCTTAGGCCATAGAGATGTTTGGAGCCACTCTGGTCTCTGATCAGCTCTATGGTCAGCTGGCTGAATCACCGGCTGCGTTCTCAGGTTCCCTGTTGAGACAGGAGAGCCAGAGAAAAACACGGAAGACGGTGGGGGGGGGGGGGGGGGGCATTCCCTCCCACGGCTTGTAAAAGCAGTCTAGAGGCTAATTAGCCGCTAGGATTGCTTTTACATGAAAGCCGACCGCTGGCTGAAAAGAATGATACCAAGATGATACCTAAACCTGCAGGCATCATTCTGGTATAACCACTCAAAGTCGTGAATGGCGTACCTGAAGACAAAAAAATGGTTAACAATGGTTAACAATAAAGCACAGTAAAGTGTAAATAATTACACACCTGAAAAACAAACATGATAAAACATAATAACAATAACAATAAAACATTGCAGAATAGAATACAGTAAAAAAGAGCAGAACAATAGAGAGAGAGAATAGAGAGAGAGAGAACAATAAAACAACAACTATTTTTTTTTATTTCTTCTTTTTTTTTTTTTTTTTACACTTTTTTTGTAACTAACTTTTATAACGGTAACCGGTTCCAGGTTCGGGTCTCTCAAAATGCGATGGCATCTTGGGAGACCCTGTGAAAGTGTGCCTAGTCTGTGCAATGCTGTACCCTACGCTAATACTCAACTAGTTCATGGTAGCGTTCAAAACATTCACCAATGCAAAGACCAGGATTGTCAGGACAGGAGGGACAATAATAGCGGGTGTCACGTCTATATCCGCGCTTGCTGCAGACACAACATCTTTTTTGGGGGCGTTCGCTGGGTAGGGGTACTCGGGAGGACATAAAGAAAATGCCTCTCATGCAGCCGACTGCATTTGGTTGGGGATGTGAATGGGGGAAGTACGGGCGCTGCAGAAGCGGTGGGTTCCCAATTAGGATTGGCGAATGCAGCAGGAAGGGCACTGTGGGCACGACGGGCCTGTGTTTGTCTTTTTGGTGGCAGCGGGACACTACTTGTGCTTGCCACCTCACCAGCTTGAACTGCACTTATGGGACTCGCCACGTCACCAAGTGTTACTGCAGTGCTGGTTTGATTACGACCGGGGTGTACTAGGCCGCTGGCGCTTGCCAGTTCACCAAAACGCTACCAAAAAACTGTTAGCGATCGCAGGGATCAGGCCTGACTCTGCGAACGCTGCAATTATGCGTTTAGTGTTTTGTAAGTGACAGTGATCGATCGATACTGCACTTGGGTGGGCTGGGCCGGGCCGGGCGGAGGGGCAAAACGCAGGTGCTAGCAGGTATCTGGGCTGATCCCGCTAACACTGCGTTTTTGGGAACCCTAAACTGCTGGTGACGCTAGTATAGATCTGATCGGATCAGATATTGATGCGATCAGATACTATACCACTAAGGGAGGTGTACAGTGCGTGCGTGGGTGTTAGCGGTACTGGCGCTAATCTGACGCTGCCTGGGGCTGGTGCTTGCCAGTTCACCAAAACGCTACAAAAAAAACTGTTAGCGATCGCAGGGATCAGGCCTGACTCTGCGAACGCTGCAGTTATGCGTTTAGTGTTTTGTAAGTGACAGTGATCGATCGATACTGCACTTGGGTGGACTGGGCTGGGCCGGGCGGAGGGGCAAAACGCAGGTGCTAGCAGGTATCTGGGCTGATTCCGCTAACACTGCGTTTTTGGGAACCCTAAACTGCTGGGGACGCTAGTATAGATCTGATCGGATCAGATATTGATCCGTTCAGATACTATACCACTAAGGGAGGTGTATGGTGCGTGCGTGGGTGTTAGCGGTACTGGCGCTAATCTGACGCTGCCTGGGGCTGGCGCTTGCCAGTTCACCAAAATGCTACCAAAAAAACTGTTAGCGATCGCAGGGATCAGGCCTGACTCTGCGAACGCTGCAGTTATGCGTTTAGTGCCTTGTAAGTGACAGTGATCGATCGATACTGCACTTGGGTGGGCTGGGCGGAGGCACAAAACGCAGGTGCTAGCAGGTATCTGGGCTGATCCCGCTAACACTGCGTTTTTGGGAACCCTAAACTGCTGGGGACGCTAGTATAGATCTGATCGGATCAGATATTGATCCGATCAGATACTATACCACTAAGGGAGGCGCATGCTGCGTGCGTGGGTGTTAGCGGTACTGGCGCTAATCTGACGCTGCCTGGGGCGACGCATATCACCACCGGGCGATCGGGGGGCTAAACCTTTATTCGGTAATAAACGGCGGGTGCCCTGACACTATAAAAAATAAACGAACTAACCAGCGTCAACCGTAACGGTTATACGGTGATCAGTGGTGAAAGGGTTAACTAGGGGGCAATCAAGGGGTTAAAACATTTATTAGGTAGTATATGGGGGTCCCTGACGCTATAAAACGCTGACGGCGAACCTAAATATTTACCTCACTAACTAGCGTCACCAGCGACACTAATACAGCGATCAGAAAAATGATCGCTTAGCGACACTGGTGACAGGGGGTGATCAAGGGGTTAAAACTTTATTAGGGGGGGTTAGGGGGGTACCCTAGACCTAAAGGGGGGTAATACTCACTGTCCCAACACAGTAACTGTCACAAACTGACACTATGCAGTAATCAGAAAAAAAAAAAAAAAAAAAAACTGCTGGTGTCAGTTTGTGACGGGGGGGATCGGGGGGGGATCGGGGTGTTTTGTGTGCCTGGCATGTTCTACTGTGTGTGTGTGTAGTGTTGTGCACTCACTCACATGTCGTCTCTCCTCGGGCCGGAACGGAAAATACCGACCCGAGGGGAGATGACATCACTTCCTTTGCTGCTGTTTAGCATACAGCAGCAAAGGAGTGTTCTCATTGGCCGGCGGCGATCGCGAGGGGGGGGCCACGAACGGATGGTCTCCCCCTCATCACCGATCGCCGCTGGACAAAAGACGACCGCCTCGGGCACCGGGGGGGGGTCCGATCGGACCCCCCACCCGCGGAAGGCAAATCACGTACCCTGTACGTGATTTTGCCTGTCCGTGCCACTTTGCCGACGTACATCGGCGTGAGGCGGTCGTCAAGTGGTTAAGAAGAGTATCAAGAAAGGAGATCTCATTTTTACCAATTTCAATGTTAAACTTTAATCCAGGTACTAAATGGTTAATGTATTTATCAAATAAGTATAGGCTTTCCATGTTACCATCCCATATAGCGAAAATATCGTCCACAAATCTGTACCAACATTGGCAATGTTTTAAAAATAAATCATTGACATAAATAAAGGACGTCTCTATCATATTCATAAATGCGTTCGCATATGGGGGTGCAACATTTGAACCCATCGCTGCTCCGTTCAGTTGCAAGAAATGAGTATCCCTGAAAAGAAAATGGTTCTCTTCAAGAGTAATTTTCAAAAAGTCAAGCAGAAGTAAATAAACTAGAGACGTCCCATGATATCAGATGTATGTGTATATATATATATATATATATATATATAGATATATAGATATATATATATCTATATATCTATATATATATATATATATATATATATATATATATATATATATATATATATATATATATATATATATATATATTGTATGTAGGCCAGTCAAAGTCCAGACAAATCCCAATTTTAGAATCTATGGCAAGACCTGAAAATTGCTGTTCACACAACGCTCTCCTCCATCCAATCTGACAGAACTTGAGCTTTTTTGCAAAGAAGAATGGGCAAAAATGTCAGGAGCAGTCTAATTGGTCGGCACCGTCGCATGGGCGGCGCCGAACAATCAGAACCCACGTAGCTCGTCCTTTCAGCGGGGAAGAGGAGAAAGCTGAGGGGGATTCCTAAGCGCCAGGGCTGTGAGGCGGCTATACTGGGGGTCATAATGGGCGATCGCCGAGCTGGGGGGGGGGGGGGGAGGGAGTATGGGGTCCTGTGTAAGTTCACCTTACAGATTTTTAAAGGAGAACTTACACTTTAAGGACTTGGTCAGCAATGAAAACATGAGGGGCTCTAAAGCTGGCAGGCAATACATTATACACATTTTTATTATTCAATTTTCTTTAGATTTACCTTTTTAACTATGTAGTGTGTGGGCCTGCCTGATTGCATAGAAATTGAAAGTGTTTAGGTATGACCTCCATATGCTTTTGGTAAATCTAATGGAAAATTGTATAATGGCAAGTCTAACCCTTTCCCAGTTCAATCCAAGTCTAGAAAAAATAGCCTAAACAATCTATTCAAATTTTGTATCCAGTCATGCAGGCTCTTGCATTTAACAAAAATTATTAGGAGAGCTAATTGTACAATCGGACTGTAACCTGTATGTTGTTGGATGTGTATGGATGAGTGCCTGGTACAAAAGTTAATCTTGCTTAAAGAACTTCAGATAGTCGATGTGTTTCAGAGGGGGGGGGGGGGGGGGGAGTCTTCAGGGATGTAGCAGCCTAGGACCAGAACAGTGTCCACCCATACTAGACCTTAATCATGAATTCACGGTAGATCCATTGGAACCAGTTTTCACGGCTATCGGTCCAGCGCTATGACACACACTATGTACAGTGATGGGAAAAAAGTATTTATTCACCTGCTGATTTTGTAGGTTTGCCCACTGACAGAAATGATCAGTCTATAATTTTATTGATAGGTTTATTTTAACAGCGAGAGACAGAATGACAACAAAAATATCCAGAAATTTGCATTTTAATGAGTGAAATAAGTATTTGATCCCTATGCGAAAGATTTCTGGCTCCCAAGTGTCTTCTATACAGGTAACGAGCTGATATTAGGAGCACTCTCTTTAAAGGGAGTGCTCCTAATCTCAGCTTGATGCCTGTATAAAAGACACCTGTCCACAGAAGCAATCAGATTCCGATCTTTCCACTATGGCCAAGACCAAAGAGCTGTTCAAGGATGTCAGGGACAAGATTGTAGACCTACTTAAGGGTGGAATGGGCTACAAGACCATCGCAAAGCAGCTTGGTGAGAGGGTGATAACAGTTGGTGCGATTATTTGTGAAGAAACATAAAATAACGGTCAATCTCCCTCGGTCTGGGGCTCCATGCAAGATCTCACCTTGTGGAGTTTCAATGATCATGAGAATGCTGGGGAATCGGCCCAGAACTACACGGGAGAATCTTGTCAATAATCTCAAGGCAGCTGGGACATCAAGAAAACAATCGGTAATACAGTACGCCGTGAAGGACTGAAATATGGCAGCGCCTGCAAGGTCCCCCTGCTCAAGAAAGCACATGTACAGACCCATCTGAAATTTGCTAATGAACATCTGAATGATTCAGAGGAGAACTGGGGGAAAGTGTTGTGGTCAGTTGAGACCAAAATCGAGCTCTTTGGCATCATCTCAACTCGCCGAGTTTGGAGGAGGAGGAATGCTGCCTATGACCCCAAGAACACCATCCCCCCGTCAAACATGGAGGTGGAAACATTATGCTTTGGGGGTCTTTTTCTGCTAAGGGGACAGGACAACTTCACCGCATCAAAGCGACGATGGACGGGGCCATGTACCGTCAAATTTTGGGTGGGAACCTCCTTCCATCAGCCAGGGCTTTGAAAATGGTTCGTGGATGGGCATTCCAGCATAATGACCCAAAACACACGGCCAAGGCAACAAAGGAGTGGCTCAAGAAGAAGCACATTAAGGTCCTAGAGTGGCCTAGCCAGTCCCCAGACCTTCATCCCATAGAAAATATGTGGAAGGAGCTGAACTTTCAAGTTACCAAAGCCTCGAAATCTTAATGACTTGGAGAGGATCTGCAAAGAGGAGTGGGACAAAATCCCTCCTGAGATGTGTGCAAACCTGGTGGCAGTGTTAATTTCGTCGACTAAAACATTTTAGTCGACTAAATACTATTTTTAGTCAACTAAAATACGACTAAAACAATTAAGATGACTAAAATGGATTCTAGTCAAGACTATGACTAAAACTAAATTGAAATTTGATTTTTAAATTGAAATTTGACAAAATTAACACTGGTCTGTAGTGCATGTTCATGCCTCAATACCATAAATTATAACATAATAGATTTTTCACTCCAGCACTGTATAAGAAGTTTGGAAATTGTAGAAAGAGGTTAACAAATGCATTACAATTTAATTACACCCATTAAATTTTTTTAGTCGACTAAAATGTACTAGAGATTTAGTCGACTAAATATGACTAAAACTAAAACAATTGCAGAAGACTATAATGGGATTGAAACTAAAATGACACATTTTAGTCCTAAGACTAAAACTAAATCGAAATTTGCTGCCAAAATGAACAGTGGCCAACTACAAGGAACGTCTGACCTCTGTGATTGCCAACAAGGGTTTCTCCACCAAATACTAAGTCATGTTTTGCGAAGGGATCAAATACTTTATTTTACTCATTAAAATGCAAATCTATTTTTATAACTTTTTTTGAAATGCGTTTTTCTGGTCTTTGTTTTGTTTTTATTCTGTCTCTCACTGTTACTATAAACCTACCATTAAAATTATAGACTGATCATTTCTTTGTCGTTGGGCAAACGTACAAAATCAGCAGGGGATCAAATACTTTTTCCCTCACTGTAACATGTGTGGTCAGCTTTATGTAAATGGTAGATGGCGCCTTTCCTTGAAAGTCCAGCGCTCTCTGCGTCTGCGTCTACAAATTTTACATCGGAAGCTGATAACACAACATGTTTGTTTTTTTTCTTCCAGGACAAGGCGAAGCTGGAGATCAGGAAACTCAATGAACCACCCAACCCTAAGGATGTACGAGACATGATCAAATATGCCCGAGGTGTGGTGGAAGAGTTCAGGAGAGCCAAGCATTTCAAAAATATCCTTTTTGTGTGTGTGTGTGTGTGTGTGTGTGTGTGTGTGTGTGTACCTCTAGGCCATCACTTATGTTATGTCTTCTGCAAAATATTTCATTCAGCAACCTTTTGGGTTGTATGCTTGTGTCGTCCTCCTCTGATATATCAGCACAACAAACACAGGGGCAGAACATGGCAATCTCCCAATGCATCATGGGGGCTGACAGCTCTTTCAGCCATGGCATGCGGAGTTTACATACAGTGAGCTATAAAAAAAAATGATGACGTTAAAGTGGTGTTCCACCCATAAAACATAAAATGCTTTACTGTGCTGGAAATCCAGCACAAATAATGAATTGGATAAAAAAAAAAAAATTTCACTTACCTTGTTTTCCTTGTTGCTATGTGGTCCCTCGAAATCTGCCTCTTCTATTGCCTGGGCTGAAGACGTCACTTCCCTCTGCTCCACCGTTCACTAGTGCTCCTGGGAGATGTGTGTCACCATTTCCCAGGAGGCACTAGGCAGCGCTGAGGGCTATCACAACGGGGCGGGACTTCCTATGACGCCGCTCATTGTGATGGCAACCGGAGCTGTTGACGGCGCTCCGATTTCCCTCTACTGCGCATGCGCGAGATCGTGAATAGAACGGGCGGTGCATGCTGGTCGATCAGCAGCACCGTATCCCGGAAGAGGATGCCTGTGCGCTTCACATGCCCACAGGCAAGATGAAAACCGTGATGAGCATATTTTTATAAGTTTTTTTTTTTTGTTTGTTTTTTTTTTTGTTTTTTGTTTTTTTTTTTTTTTTTTTTTTTTTTTATGGAGAAAACGGACAGCAAAGATATTTAAAATCGGAATACGTGAGTTACTTATTCTTAAATCTTAATATTTGTCATTGTGCCAAAAAACAAACAAACTCAGAGACAGTGGAATCCCGCTTTAAATGGCCAGTTTTCATGTAAATGCATAGTATATTGTTTTTTAGCCCATCCACTCCACACCATTGATAATTCTCCCGTTCTTAAAAGTGCACCCCAGTAAAGCATTAAAGGGCCTCATTGATGTGGGTATGCTGATCTGCACACTCGTGCAAATATCTGTCTTCACGCAGATGGGATTTACAGAGGTTCCCTTAAGCCCCATTCAGTTAAACCTTTTCAGATCAATGACAGGCAGGCGGCTGCATGGATCAGAACACTCAAACAGACTGCATTCTGATCCACACATCGAACACGCTTGGAGGATCTTGCAGGTTCGAGCAGCCACCTGCCTGTTGTTGATCTGAACAGGCTCACCCTGCTTGGGTTTAAATGGCTCTTTGCAGGGGTGTACTGATCGGTACTTTCATGTGAATAAGGCCAAGGGTTGCACAGGACCTACTGGCCTACTGTTATAATTTGTGCAATTCATCCTATAAAGCCGACTGGCTAAAACGCCACTGGCTACCTTGCCATGTTTTCTTAATAGCCCCCAGTGTGTGTGAAAATAGACAAGTGTCCCCTGATTTACCACCACCTGGAATTTTCAGAAAGAGGCATCACAGCAGAAAATCATATAAGAGATTGAATCCTGGTAGAAGCACTATGAGGAGTCTTCTAAATCTGGCCCTAATGGCTTGAATAAAAGTGATAATACCAGCACCTAAAACAGATGTTTGAGGTATTTGTACTTGGTGGCAAGTAGGATTCCAAGCCGACTTCTATCTGGCAGTAGATATAGTGACCAGATCTGTCATCCACAATTCTCAGCTTGGCCCCACTGCCATGGCAAAGCCCATCGGTTGTGTCACATTCTTCTGATGGATTCTCCATACCGTGCAAGAAATATAGTGAAGAACATGATCACTTCATTGTCTTAGAGGGGGTGACATTAGAACTTGTAGAGATCTCACCTGATATAAGAAGCCAAAGGTGCGATTCAACCCATTGCTGCCTCCCTTCCCAAGTAAAATATCAGATTCGGTGGCATTGTACTCTATTGAGTGAACTTTCTAAGTTGAGCAATGTGGTAGCATTTACCTGTTTGACTTGCTCCTCTTCGCTTGGATTTTTAGCCATTATTAATTTTTTTTTCTATTGTTGCTTTTATTGTCAATTACATGAGTATTTTGATGTTTGTATACAGTGTGACACCATCTTTTGCCATGGAGCTGTACAAATAAATATAAGAAGGTAAAGTAGAAAGGAAATACAATGGTCCAAACTCTAGTTTATTTAGTTTAATGCTGGGTGCACACTATATCCTGCTGGGTTAAACATAAAAACATAAGCGATGTTAGGCTGGCCATAGATGATGCAATTTTTCTTTTCTGCAGCCATGGGTTGCAGGAAAGAAAATCGCTATTTTTATTTATTTTTTTTCCCCTATCAACCAATCGGTGTTTATAGGAGAATTTCTCCTGTTGAGCTATTGTGTTCTCCCGCAAGGGGTTAGCTGCTCCTGCGGGGTGAACAGCGATGATTGCTAGCGGCTATAACAGCTGGCAATAATCGTATGGGAAAATCTGGCATGCTGGTTGCACCTAAGTCGATCACTGGATTGACTTGGGTGCAATCAGTCTGCCCATAGATGGTTCGCATGAGATTGGAACCATCTATGGCTGGCTTTAGTGCGGGGATCGCCCCCAGTGTGCTGTTGTGTTCTGACAAAGGATTAAACATTCATGCCTTAACCCAACTTGTCCCCCACCCTGCCAAAATACACTGATCAGCGCTCGCGACTGCTGATTGGAGGCTGATTTTCCTGCATGCCCTTTCAACAGAAGTTGCATTGTGCGAACCTTGGTCGGTTCCTCCCAAACCAGCTGTTTTCAGATGATTTTTGGCTTTCCACTTAACAAAACCTAGCAGTAGCTAGAAACAATAGGAGAGAGGACTGTGTCCATACAATACAATCTAAGGGATTGTCCTGTAAACAGTGAAGCACTTGGTCCTTGTGTGCTATTAGGTTTTTTGACCCTAAAGCTGACCATTGATTTTTTTTTTTTTTTTTGATCAGCCACCCGGCTAAAAAAAAAACAAAAAAAAAAACGAATGGATTCCCTCTATCCACACTTTCAAGGTGGATGAAGGCATCTTTCCTGCTGAACTATTGTATTCTGACAGCGGGGGGACTCCTCCTCCCACCCTCCACTGTCAAAATACACTAATCAGCGCTGCAGCCACTGATCCTGTTAGACAAAAGTCAAATAAGGTCAACTTCTTCTGTTGAGTGGGATTGGCCAGAGGAAGAGACCCCCGTCGAGTGCCCACCATAGCAAGTTGCTTGCTATGGGGGCACTTGTGCAGGCTCGCTCGGCTCCAACCCCGTTCACCTACTTTCTCCTCATTGGCTGTGTGATTGACAGCAGTTGCAGCCAATGGCTCCTGCTGCTGTCTCTGAGCCAATGAGGAGGGAGAGCGCCGCTGTTCTTTGGCACAGCGGTGGATCAAGATCTGGCTCAAAGTAAAAGGGGGCTGAGCTATACACAGAAGGGTGTGGTGTTGGTTTTTTTTTTTTTTTACCTTTTTTTTAATGCAAAGAATGGTAAAAAGAAAAAGTCCTTAGAACCATTTTAACCTCAGGGAAACCAGAGCCTGATCAACTCTCCCAAAACTTTTTATGCTGCAACATTTAAGAAAATGGTTTAGACACTTACAATAAACGTGTGGGAATGCTAAATATGTGTTTAAAAAATTAAAAATGTGAGTAAATAGCTGAAAATATGAGTTGCTATAAATCAATGCTGTTGGTAGGATAGTGGGCCCCTAAATCATTGGTGTTGGTGGTACTTAAAGTGGGCCTAAAGGCAACATTGTATTCTTAATTTTGAGAGTTATAACCCTTGTGTGGTGTTTTTTTTTTTTGTTTTGTTTTTTAACCATCTGTGTCCCATTGGGGAGAATTCCCTTAGTTTTGTCCCATAGCCAAAACAGGAAATAAGAGGAAATTCCTCCAAACTCCCTGGTTATCACCAGTATCTCTAAAACTAGTGTCCCACATTGGAAGATGTGCCGCCTCTTCCTGTTCTGTTGCCAAACCAAATTTTTCTTTTACTTTCATGCTTGGAGAAATTTTTTTTGCTGTTTTAGTTATACTTTGTTACCGTAGGACCAGGGCAGTACCACCTGCGGATGAAACTTGACTGTCCCTCCCCGGCTTCTCTTTTAATGTCCTCCTTTGTGAACCATTTTAAGATCTGTTAAGTGCAGATCAGTCTGCTCAGGGAGTAATTTCAGCCGGAGTACTTTCATTCCTTAAAAGTAGTAGTACCCTGGACTTTTCGGGGACTCTGTGTACAGGGGGGCCCAGCAGAGAATCCTGGGGGGCCAGTCCAAGCCTGGTGTGAAAGTGGTACTTAGAAAATACCGGCAGGGTTACTTCTCTGAGGGGTCTGTGATTTATATATTTATTTTTTTCTTAACCATACCACGTCCTAGTGAACTGCTGGAGATGTGTGAGCTCAGTATGGAGAAGATGGGAGCGTTATTTGCAGAGACTAACATTTATATGTTACACATGACGTATCAGTCCATGGGAATCTGCCTGTACATGCAGGACTGGGAAGGAGCCTTGAAGTATGGAGGGAAAATAATCCAGCCATACCGGTAAGTCTCAACAGCCATGCCCATTCTGATAACATCTGAGTTGGCATTAAAGAGCACCTGTAGTAGAGGCCGGGGCACCAGCTCACCCAGGCACAACTATGCTAAATACTTCACTATCTCTGTTTAAAATGATTGTCTCTAACATTACAAAAGAACCATGGTCGAAGTCCCCTAATAACCCTCTGTGGCTTAACCCCCCAATTATAAAGAACTGTACGCTTTGCCTGACCCTTAACGGTAGTACACCAAAGGAGTTAAATCCCTGTGCCATCTATATGACTCACAGGGATTTAAATCCTTCCAACAAATGCGGGCTGACTTTGATCTACCACGCTCATATATGTTCTTCTGCTACAGACTCCGGCATGCTATACGTGCCCAATTTGGCTCGTTGGGTAATCCTATAGCTATACCTCAGTTAGAGAAAGTACTGCGACACCCTGATCCCACCAAACTCATCTCCACATACTACGCTACCCTCATGACTGATAGTAACCCCAGATTCCTAATGGCCCAAACAAAATGGACCCTTATGGACTCTACACTTTCTGAAGAAGACTGGACAGAATTTAGCAAAACATAAAAAACGTTAGGGACCACATCATTAATGTTAAAATTTTTCTTTTTTTTCCCACCTAACCCCTGCTAGGATCATTAACTGGGACTAACACCCACAAGAGAATGCTTATGGGGCTGTGGCCAAGAGGCAGATTTTTTTACATTGTTTTTGGACCTGCTCAATAGTCCAGCACTTTTGGACAGAAGGTGGGGACCTTCATCTCATCAGCATTAAGCCTCCCAAATATTCTGCACCCCAAGAATTGCCTGCTGGGAATTTTTGGGGATCTCCACACTTCAATCCAAGCCAAAAGGCTCCTTCATATCCTTCACTTTTATGCGAGAAAAACCATACTATTGTCATGGAAGGGGTCACCGACATCTCTGAAATCTCTGTGGCTACAACTGATCAATGATGTGATCCCCCTATATAAACTTACAAAACCTTTTACAAAATCTGGAATAAATGGCTGGCCAGCCCATTAACCCTTCCTCGAGACAAATCGCCAGATAGGTAGTGGCCCCAACAGAGGAAATATACAAAAACGTGGCACACACCCACCTGATGGTCATACAATCAATTATATACTGTACTTTTATGGTAACTCATATTAGTGAATACAGGAGACATGATAAATGAAAACTTTATTATGCACTTTTATGTACTTATGTAATGTTATAATGCTATGAATCACCAAAGTTTCTACTTTTTTGTATGTGTATGTTGACACAAGTTTAATAAAAAATAGTATTTTATATGGTGCAGGGTGGTAGTGGTTTACCATGTACTTTGGTCATTACAGCCATGGAGGGTTTAGTGTATTCTGAATGTGTTTTAAAGGTAAGCTGTCATTAATGCCCTATAGAAAACTGCCACTGATGACCTTCTGCAAGTCTTAGTTGGTTGTCATGCCTATTTTGTAAATACCTCCAGAGGCATGAACAACCAGAACAACAATCGTGCAGCAAGTGAAGTCGCAGTTTCCATCCACATGCTTGGTGTGGGTCAATGACTTTGTAGACATTGAAGCCATATGTTCAGCTGGGCATCTAGCGTTTTCAGAAGGATTGGTTACCAATGGCAGCCTGTGTTTTATTTTGTAGTAGGGAAGGTGGCTTATAGTAAACCCTTGCATATACCATATCCTAAATCCCAACTACCCAGTGAACCGACAAGCCTCAGATGGTACAGAGATGAAACAACGCTTCCTACATAAGTTGTACCTGTTTATCTGCAATCCTCTCTCCTCTACAAACTCTTTAAAGCACACATTTTGCATCCCATTTCTGATCATCAGCAGGCACGGGCAGGGATCTGATGTCACACAGTGTAGAGAAGAAAGCCGAGTGTAATCTGAGACCCGAGTGGAGGGAATGGGCACCCCTCCCTACACCGACTAATAGGGAAACATGCACAGCTGAGGCTGTCAGTCACCTGCTGTGTGCTGGAGTGATGGTGTCCTTCTCTCTGGATGGCTTTGTGTTGGAATAGACTGCCAGAGGCAACTTATGCAGATGGAATGACAGCGCAGGCAGTAATCACACTCTGTGCTTTGGATACACACTATAGAAGGATATCCCGTGTTCATTTTTCATGTCAGATGTTTACAACCATCTTTAAGTGAGTAGTCTGAAAATAAGATTGGACATTTAGGAGAGTCTGTTTCAAGACTGACTTATATATTGGCACCTTAATACAATTAAATTGTGATGGCCAAAGTGCTGATATTAATAGTGACCAATCGGAAATCATTTCTACTAACCACTAGTGAGCCGTCTCCCCAGGTACATGCTTCCATAAAAGTACAAATATTTTATCTTTCTATCATTTGTTCTGTTTTTTCCAGCAAGCACTATCCACCCTACTCTCCAAATGTGGCCTCCATGTGGCTGAAGCTGGGGAGACTTTACATGGGCCTGGAGAAGAAGACCGCTGGGATTAAGGCCCTGAAAAAGGTATGTGAGGCTCTGTGGAAAGTCCTACATTTATGTTCATTTGCCTTTTATTTTTACTCATTGACAAGATAGAAACTGGTATGCAATAATTGGTTGTCTTCCAGCTGATTACTGACCTGCCGCAGTACATATACTGTGACGGGGTACCTGTGCATTGTTGCCGGTTTCTGGGTGTAAGGTGTGCGTGCGACCCTCCCCCCGCCTGCCTGCTCCTTTGTGATAAGCAGACATTTTTTTTTTTTAATGAAAACTATTCACTCAGTGTTTACTATTGTGATTAGCTGTGTTTGGCCACAGCTAATCACATGGTACAGATGGGCCTGGTCTGTACCATGTGCTCAATGCGAGCAATCACAGAGCTCATCCCAATAGTACACAATGAAAGGCATGAAGCAAAGCCTTTCATTGTGTACAATTGTCATCTGCTGTGATTGGCCACAGTGATCACATTGTACCAGTCGCAGGCTGGTACAGTGATCTGTCATTGGCTGGATACAGCGGGTGACAGCTTGTTTCGGAGCACGGCCTGATCCTAGGATAGTAGGGGTTCCGCCCAGGCCGTCCTATCACAATAGGCCGAGTGGGGAGGGGTTAAAGAACCACTCCATGAAGAGAAAAATGTTTTCCCATGCAGTTGGGCTGTGCCCGCACTGCATGGGTTAAATGCTTGTTTTGTCCAGGGGTGCGCCGAAAGGCTATACTTACCCGATCTTTTGGAAAACTGCGCTCCCCCATGTCCAGTGGTGGACTGTTCCTGCTATCCTCACATCCAGAGCCGGTCTATGGACGTAATGACGTCAGGAACAGTCCATTCACAAGACTGCTAGGGGGCAGGAGCGGCGGGGACCGATCTTGTACTTAGAGGATCAGCAGATTAGGCAAGTATATCTCTCCTCTGCAAGGCCTATACGAAAACAAGCAGTTAACCCATGCAGTGCAGGCACAGCCCCACTGCATCGGAAAATAAACATTTTGCCCAGGGTTTTTTAAGCGATTTGTTTTATTTTTTTATTTTTATTTTTTTTTTGCATGGAGTTCTTCTATAAGCGTCTTCTTCAGGACAAATAAGTTTAACCCCTTTGCACTGACCGCCTCCCGGCCCTTTAAGAGTTCTAAAAGCCGGGAGGTGGGCATTCAGGTCAGGCGACCGATCTGATTAGCGGTCACATGATTGGAAATCTCCCGAGTATGCATCGGGAGCTTATTGATCCCTGCAGACTACCGTGCTGGGCCTTAACGCAGAGCGGCTGCATCTATGCAACTCTATATAAACCATATAAACTATTGTAGCCAATAGCTGCCCTAGCGCCGGTTTTCGTCCGTTGGACTAGCATACAGACGAGAGGATTTTTCGATAGGAACTGGGTCCGGCGGAGTTCCGACATAAAGATTTGAAACATGTTCCAAATCTAAAGTCCATCAGATTTTCGACAGAAACAGTCCGCTGAAGGTCCGATCAAGCCCACACACAGTCGGATTGTCTGCTGGATTTGGTCCATCGGACCAGTCCGGTTGAAAAGTCCACTTGTGTGTACAGGGCATTGGATTGCAAGCTCTATTGAACAGGGCCCTCTCATTCCTACTCAAAAGAGAAAGCAGTAAAGGTGTATATGGACTTTTTCACATGTTAAATTTATTTTGTGAGCGCTGTAATTTCTTTTTATTTTTCTGTCAGTCCTACTGTCTGCCCTTATGTTGTGAAGCGCTGCCTAAACTGTTGGCACTATATAAATCCTGTATAACAGGGGTCTCCAAACTTTTTAAACTAAGGGCCAGGTTACTGTCCTTCAGGCTTTAGAGGGGCCAGACTGTGGCCAATGTGAGTAAATGTCCCAGCATCAGTGCGAGGAATAGTGCCCCGTGGTTTGTTTTAGTAGGATGAAGGGTGCTACTTTTGGTGGTGTCAGTGGTAGGAAGGGTGCTACTTTTGATGGTGTCAGTGGGAGGAAGGGTGCCCCCATTGATGGTGTCAGTGGGAGGAAGGGTGCCCCCATTGATGGTGTCAGTGGGAGGAAGGGTGCCCCCATTGATGGTGTCAGTGGGAGGAAGGGTGCCCCCATTGATGGTGTCAGTGGGAGGAAGGGTGCCCCCATTGATGGTGTCAGTGGCAGGAAGGGTGCCCCCATTGATGGTGTCAGTGGCAGGAAGGGTGCCCCCATTGATGGTGTCAGTGGGAGGAAGGGTGCCCCCATTGATGGTGTCAGTGGGAGGAAGGGTGCCTCATCATTGATGTCAGTGGGAGGAAGGGTGCCTCATCATTGATGTCAGTGGGAGGAATAGTGTCCCAAGGGCTGGATAGAGGCAAGCAAAGGGCCGCAGTTTGGAGACCACTGCTGTATTATAATAATAAATACTCAAGATGCAGCAAAACCAGTTTTTTGTAAGTTAGTTTGATCTCTTGAGTTTAAGAGTTTTAACATTTTTTTTATTTTTCTGTTCTTCTCCAGGCCATTGCTATAATGGAGGTGGCTTATGGACCAGATCACCATTATATAGAAGAAGTCAAGAAAGAGATGGAGCAATAACACCAAAGGTGTACTGTACACGCTTCTATTTAAATGTATGTCAGAAATGCCAGTGTATGTCAGTGTGGCATTGTTGGACATGGAAAGATGCTTCGCCCAATGGGGAACAATAGATTCTCCTCTGCACTGGCTGATAAGACATCCATAACTTGTAGCACTCAGAGGGCCTCTAGGTTCTTGTGTATGTACTAAAATTCCACTAGGGGGCAACATAACACCGTTGCTCTTCACACCATAAAGTGAACCTGTGCTTAAATGTTAACATTTGAATTCTATGAGTTGAGTTGCTAAAGAGTAACAGATCCTGTGACAAAATCTCAAGGCTTTTGCATATGTGAGCAACACTGGAGTGAACCTTGAAGCACTTTCTCCAGGTAAGGTAAGTATTCCACCACATCTGTTACGCTTTATTTACCCATCCCAGCAGGATTGTTTGTTTACATTTGAATATAGATCCATTTTTTCATGTGAATTGTTGGCCTGTAGGTACAGGCTGTAGTATGTCTAATGGCCCCCTATAACCAATACACCAACTGCTTTGTATAAAGATGCTATTCTGTACTAGTCACGCTTTTTTAAATATTTCATATAGTATTACATTCGTTGTGTACATACATGTGAGCAGTGGTGGTTGTGGTCTCTTTAGGGGACAGAGCATCTCTAGGGACATTTCTTTAACTTCAGAGCCCAGAACCTAAAGCAGAACTAAACTCAGCAGTACAACACCCCCCAAGTCCCGTCTTTAGCCTTCTTGATTGGCCGGTGCGGGATGATGACACTTAGACGCATGTACAGGAGTGCAGTCATCACAGCACACAAGGACTGGGCTGAGCTTGTGCAGCTCTGTGTTCTTTCTACAGAAGACTGCGAGGCAGCAGCTATTGCAGAAGGGACATTGCAGAGGTCCTGAAGCTTCAACCCCGCCAAAAGACTCCATTCATCTGCATGATGACCCAACAATTCCCCCTTCTGTACTCAGTCTCTATGCTCTATTGCTTTTGTATTGCCCCTGGGTCTGCTATGTGGTTACTGGAATTGGAAGGGATTGGACTCTTTGGGAAGGACGTGAGTGACCTCCCAGAATGAGCCTGAAGGGTGAATGCCGTATCTTCTGGAGGGGTTGACACTTTTGTATCTGCACTCGGAGAGCCATTGAGTGCTGCGTGGAACCTTGGACTCAAGGCATGTGGCACTGGAAGCTCTTGGTGTTACAGCTGTAGTAAACCAATAACAAAAATGAATGGCTGAGCCGTGGCGACGTCACATCTGTGGCACAGAGCTCTTAATGGACAGCACCGGCCATCCGGAGCGCAGTGCGCATGCATCTATGACCTCACTAGCTGCTACTAAAGTAAATATTTACTGTACCTACAGATAATCCCTATTATTATTATTATAGAGAAAAATTTATATATATATATATATATATATATATATATATATATATATATATATATATATATATATATATATATATATATATATATATATATATATATATATATTATATTTATTATAATTACCGCTTTAGGCCCCTTTCACGTGGGCTGTTCGATCAGGTCCACCTGTCGGTGTTTCAGGCAGACCTAATCAGACCTCCAGTCTCTTCTATGGACCGGATGCTGTCTGCCGCCATCAGGCCAATGGTGAGTCCTGTTGCCCATCCCTTTGGTGGATCGGATCGAATGGATACAGACATGCAATCAATTTCCATCCGATTGCCCCATAGAGGAGAGCGGGCCGTGTCCGCTCTGCATAGCGGAGCAGGCACTGACCTGTCATTTGCATGCTCAGTGGAGAGATCCCCCCCCCCCTGAGTAAGCAGAGGCACCTATGTGAAAGGGGGGCCTTTAGGTGTTTTCGCTCTGAATATAAAGAAATGTCCCTTGAGGTTCTCTCTGGTCTCAAGAAAAAAAGCGTAATTGCGATTGCTCACACACTATTGCGTGCCATCAGCGCACTTCTAGATTAGGGTGAACGCTAAACTACAGCAGCCCTCACAAGGATGACCAGCTACTACTACTAATAGTGTAGCAGAATACAGCGTAGCTTCATTTTTGCACAAGTATGAGGACTTTTTCCTATATGTGAATATTTGCTGATCACAAATGCATTTTATTTTTATTTTTTCATGTATTGTGGCCCTTGAAAGTCAGGGGACTTCTTGTGGAATCGGTCTCAAAAATTGAGATGCTTTTGAATGTGTTCTGTTCTCCAGGGCCCATAGTACATTGTCCCATCTCCTGCTGTGATGTCACAGGGTGCCCCCTCTTTTCCCATGGCTGTTCGAACATGCAGCGAGCAAGGAGATGGAGGCTTTGACATTTGGTGCTTTTTCTTTTCCATCTCCAAGCACTTGCCTGGAACACAGTCGGTGACTCAATCCCTCACATTCTTTGCGGGGTGCTTGACCCAAGCAATTTCTTTGAGATAGAAAAACATGCGGTCTCCTCGCTTGCTGTGTTGTTGGACAGCCATTGGTGGGGCACCCTGCCTGACAGCACAGCCAGCAAGGAGACAGCACTTTTCTGTCTCCAAGCCTTAGACAGCCAGACAGGACAAAGTAGTACTACATGCGTTCTGTTCCCAAAGTACAATTTAAAAAATGATCATGAACTGCCGCCTTTGTAAATGGCAATTGTGATTTACCATCACTTGTAAACATGAAATATAAGTGTGCTTCCAGTGCAGACTTATGGCCTTGTCCCTGGGATGGTTTAGTTGGAGAGAAGTGATCTGTTCCCATGTATCAGTCTCCTGCTGTCAGACTACAGATGGGAGAAGGTCTTCCTATTCTGCCTTGTAGCGCCCCTTAGTGGTGGCCAAATGATACTATCCCATTACATGAGCAGGCTGTACACAGTCGTGTAAAAGGCTGCAGCTCAAATACTAGAAGTGTATGTAGGGCTATATTTACAAATGCAATGTTACTGAAGTCCTAAGATCTCCTGCAAAAACCAAGTTATAATTTAAATATTTTTTGAGTGGCTGAAATAATAATTTTTTTTTTTTTCTAATTGTAAAATTGCTGTGGGTTCGTGAACAGTTGTCAAAGCCTGAAAACCATTGTTTGCCTGCAAATTTTATTACAAAATTGCTGTTTAAACACTGCATTGTAATAAAAGATAAACCAATGTATTCATTGAGGTTTTTTTCCTTTTTGTTCACCATGCTTGGTGTAGCAGCAAAGCTGTATTCTTAGGTAAACCAACAACATGCATTTCATGGTGTAGTGCATCTGACGAGTGTGGTTATCATGGGCCCCCCACAGGCTTGCAGCAGGCTGTTCCTACTGGCTTTTTTAATAAACTGGTCAGGACACATACACACCGGACACTTTATTAGGTACACCTTGCTAGTCCTGGGTTGGACCCCCTTTTGCCTTCAGAACTGCCTTAATTCTGTGACCCCAGAATTTAACAAGGTGTTGGAAACATTCCTCAGAGATTTTGGTCCATAGTGACGATACCATCACGCAGTTGCTGCAGATTTGTCGACTGCACATCCATGATGCAGATCTCCAGTTCCACCACAGCCCAAAGGTGCTCTATTGGATGAGATCTGGTGACTGTGGAGGCCATTGGGGTACAGTGACCTCATTGTCATGTTCAAGAAACCAGTGGTGAGATGATTTGAGCTTTGTGACATTATCCTGCTGGAAGGAGCCATCAAAAGATGGGGACACTGTACTAATAAAGAAATGGACATGGTCAGCAACAATACTCAGGTAGGTCGTGGCATATAAACGATGCTCAATTGGTACTAAGAGGCCCAACGTGTGCCAAGAAAATATCCCCCCCACCATTACACCACCAGCAGCCTGAACAGTTGATACAAGGCAGGATGGATCCATGCTTTCTATGCCAAATTCTGACCCAACCTGCTGAATGTCGCAGCTGAAATTGAGACCCGTCACATGCGGCTCCTGCGCAATTGCAGTACGACAGTGGCCAGGGAATCTTCTCCCTGCACCTGCTGTCCTAATTTTAAAAACAGCGTGGCTGTGCAGGGCTACGGCCACATCATTGATTCATTTTCCTGTGATTGAACAAAATAAAACTATTTTCATCCACTGTGGCTGACGGGTTGTAGTTCTGAATGAACTGTGAGGTCTCTGATGAGCGGTCTCTTAGTTCATTCACAAACTCTACAGCTTTCGAACTGGACAGCCTGTATGCAGGTATAGGCTAAAAGCTGCAGGGCTTGGCTGCAGAAACCTGACATTACACCTCTGATCAATGCAGTGATTAGGTGTGCAATGCTTTCATGCTCCTGCAACAAAATGTGTTTTTTTTTGTTTTTTTCTTAAAAGGGTCAACGTATCCTTTAAGATTTCCTGTGTCCTATGCATGAGGGAAAAAACAAGATTCAATTCAGATAAGTCCAATCATAACCCACTCTTGAAGTTTAACAAGGAACTCTTCTTTTTTTTTTTTGACACCTAATTTACACAAATTATAAAAGAAAAAAAAGCTTGCATAGAGAAATTCAATATTTATTAAAAACATAGGCAACAGTCTTCACATATTTACACTGAAGTAAATTTAATAGAAATCTGAAAATAATTCCACACCCCAAGATTAAAAAAAATTTGTAAAGGATAACTAAACCTTTACTAAACTTGGCCCCAACTGGCCCCTTACCTTCATTGGCTTAGGGCAGATAATTTACTTTTTTTTTTTTTTAATATGCAAGTCAGCAAATGGGGGAGAGCCCATCTTCCTGCCAGTTTATTATACTCAATGGAGGAAAAGCAATCCCAGCTCCCTTTAGGAATTATATGATCACTTGATCTGACGGGGGGGGGGGGGGGGTGTGAGTGGAATTGAGTGTGAAATTTCAACATAAATCAGAAAATTTGCACTAAATGAATTGGAATTTGACATTAAAGCAGAAGTAACCCATGGATTTTAATGGTTTTCCAAAATGCTTGCATTGAAGATAGATCATGAATGAGAACGGTCACTGGTGCCTGTGTTCTCACCTGAACTGCAAAGCCATCAAAGGGCAGGTGTCATAAGTGGTCACATGTGCAGCACAGGGACGTTGCAGATCGGAGTGGAAGATGGCAGCTTCGTTGGCTGTAAAGGAATAGGAGGATTTTGTTTTGCTTTAGGGTTCAGTGCAGTTTAAATGGCTCCTGGAGGGTTACAGAAGCTCCCTCCCACTATTCTGGACCTGTTGTGCCAAATTAGCAGCCCCCCTAACTTTATTTTTCTCAAAGGAAAAAAATGAAAAAAGTTTTGGAAAAGTGTAAGAGTACACAAATAATGATCAAATACAAGCAATAGTAAGGGCCTATACCACTGATGGCGAACCTTGGCACCCCAGATGTTTTGAAACTACATTGCCCATGATGCTCAACTACACTGCAGATTGCTTGAGCATCATTGGAAATATAGGTTTAAAACCTCTGGGGTGCCAAGGTTCACCATCACTGGCCTATACAAACACACTACTGCACTGTAGTGGCATTCGGTGAAAATGCAACAGTTGTGATTGTTAATCTGTTATGGCACATTAAAAGCTGCCTAAATGCACCACAACAGACTGTCCTAGTATATATTGGCTTTGAATGAAATCAAATGCATCTATCCTCTGTACCAGTGGTTCTCAACCTCAGTCCTCGCGTACCCCCAACAGGCCATGTTTTGGGAATCTCTCAGAAAAAATAGCTGTTCAAAATACCAAGCCATTGACTCTGGTTTCAAGCACCTGTGCAAGAAAAGGAAAACCTGGAAACATGGCCTTTAGGGGGGTATTTGAGGACCGACGTTGAGAACCACTACTCTATACCAGTGGTCTCCAAACTGCAGCCCTTTGCTTGTCTTTATTCGGCCCTTGGGGCACCATGCCTCCAATGATGGGGCACCATTTCTTCAACGAATACCAATGATGGGGCACCATTTCTTCAACGAATACCAATGATGGGGCACCATTTCTTCAACGAATACCAATGATGGGGCACCATTTCTTCAACGAATACCAATGATGGGGCACCATTTCTTCAACGAATACCAATGATGGGGCACCATTTCTTCAACGAATACCAATGATGGGGCACCATTTAGTCAACGAATACCAATGATGGGGCACCATTTAGTCAACGAATACCAATGATGGGGCACCATTTAGTCAACGAATACCAATGATGGGGCACCATTTCTTCAACGAATACCAATGATGGGGCACTATTCATCCTCCTATCAACAACAGGCGCTTTGCAGTAGTTTTATTCCCACTGACCACCAAGCTTAAGGCATGGTTTACTTCCATCAATGCTGGGAAATTTTCTTCTCTTACTGGCCAGTCTGGTCCACCTAAAGTCTGAAGAACCGTAAACTGGCCCTTTGTTTAGAACGTCTGAAGACTCCTAAACTATACACCTCCAAACTCTGAAAACTTTTTTTTTTTTAAATCTGACAAATCATTTTGATAAGCGAGGGTGAGGAGTCAGTTGGGGTGAAGGTTTTTTTTTTTTTTTTTTTTTTTAAGTATATTTATTTTTTAAGAATTGCAATACATACATACATACATCATCGTATTTTGGTCCAAAAATGTAAGTTTTATATAAAACACTTTGTTACATCTTGTTAAAGGCACAACGTAGAGTCCGATAACTGAACATAGAAAAAGCCAATATACAGGAGCTGGAATATAATACATTATCTAACCAAGCACATATACAGAATTCTAGAAAATGGCAGTGTGCAAAAATACTGTTCTGAAGTAGTTAAAGGGGTTGTAAACCTTTGTGTTTGTTCACCCTAATACATCCTATGCATTAAGGTGAAAAAACACCTGGCAGTGACCGGCCCCTCCGTTTTACTTACCTGAGCCCCTTCATCTCCTCAGCGGGGACACGCTGTCCCAGCTTTTGATTGGATAGATTGATAGCAGTGCAGCCATTGGCTCCCGCTGCTGTCAATCAAATCCAATGACGCGGGGGGCGGGGCTGAGTCCGGCATTCGTGTCTGTGGACGAAAATGCTGGACTCGTGAGCGTGCCCACAAGGTAACGCCCTCAGGAAAGTGCTTTTCCCAGGGGGTTATCTGATGCGGGGAAGAGCCGCCGGGGGACCCCAGAAGAGGATGTTTGGGGCTACTGTGCGCAGAACAAGCTGCACAGTGGAGGCAAGTATGATATGTTTTTTTATTATTTTTTTTTTTTAAAATAACAAACAATATTTAACTAGAAACTTCTGTTATTCATTATAGTACATTAAAAAATGCATAGTATATTATGGCAGTTTAGTAGGAGCTATGTTCTTGGCAGGCAGCTAAAGAGGAAACGTGAACAAAGCTTAAACAATAAGTTAAGAGTTTAAATATAATACATTCTTAATTCTATAGTGGGAATGCACGATACATTTGGCTGCTGCCAACAAAAGAGCAGTGATGTCGAGTGATTGCGCACTGAAATTAACTATTATGTTTAAAGGGAAACTCCACTTTTAGGCCTACTACATGTGTGTTTTTTTTTTTTTAAGGATCACAACTAAAAAAAAAAAAAAAAAAAGTATTCTGATAACCATGGCCAATACATGTAATGTTTATATGGGATGATTTTTATTTTTTTTAATTTACCTGCAGATGAGTAAGGGGCAGGGCTCATCTAAAAAGTCATGACTGCAAACCCCCTTGGTGGTGGGATAGAGATAGAGATATAGTGGGAGTGTGTGTGTGTGTTTAATATTGCAACATTTGACTAAAAGTACAATTGTACATGTCACAGTACTACATGCTATTCTATTCTGCCTCATAATTGCTCCCTCTAGTGGACAACACAGTCACTAGTTGGAACCACCTCTTGCAGCTCTGGGTTCAAAACTGATCAAGCTCACTATACTTGGCATTGGAATATTCTCGCTGTGGAGTTTTTCTCTAGACACTCCTCAATCCCCCCTCCCTAGACAGGTGATCGCTCTATGAGCAATTACATGTGAGCGGCCTCAACTAGCTGTGGGAGCTGCCAGTCTCCCATTGCTTTCAATGGGGCTACCACCCGCAGCTAATTGCCAGGAACCACCGCTGGAGTTCTTGCAGATGGATTGCGGCCGGACCAATTCTTAAGTGTGAATGTAGCCTTAAAGTAACATTAAAGGTTCTTGTTTATTTTATTAAAAAAAGAAAAAAAAGTCTTCTACTTATCTGCTCTGTGCAATAATGGTTTTATACAGAGCAGCTCCGATCCTCTTCTGCGGTCCCTATGGGGGCACCCATGCAGGCTCACTCCCAAGCCACCTTGTCTACTGACAGAGAGCGTGTGGCTAGGCCCCATCGCAGGCTTTAAAACCCATTTTAAAGAAAGGCTGACTTTTTTTTTTTTTTAATTATAACTTGCCTGGGTGAAATGCAGACAGCGTGGCCTTGATTCTACTGAAATCACAAACCCAGAAAGTGTGCCGATCGGGAGGAATGTGAGGTCATTAGTTCCTGTCTGCTCGTTCCAGGTTAGTGACCCAGTATGGAGATAAGAGGGTCAGCATAACAAATATGCCTTTTCCAGGGGAGTTCAGCAAAGCCCTGCTGTTTCAATGTTGGAGGTCGGGCAATTACAGTACAAAAAAGACAAGGAGCAAAGCAGTCACTGTAAAAGAGTCCAAAGTAGGAAGCAGAGCCTGCATATATAATGAACAGAGATGGCAGCCTCTATGTACAGTTTATATTTACAAAAAAGTTTTCTGTCCCAACATAGCACTTATTGTTAAGGTACATGAAGTTGACCACATTCACATATACACTGTAGTCCAAAGTATTGGGACACCTGCCTTTATACGCACACTTTAATGATGTCTTAGTCTGTAGGGTTCAATATTTAGTTGGCCCACCCTTTGCAGCTATAACAGCTTCAACTCTTCTGGGAAGGCTGTCCACAAGGTTTAGGAGTGTGTCTATGGGAATGTTTGACCATTCTTCCAGAAGAGCATTTGTGAGGTCAGGCACTGATGTGGACGAGAAGGCCTGGCTTGCAGTCTCCGCTCTAATTCATCCCAAAGGTGTTCTATTGGGTTGGGGTCAGGGCTCTGTGCAGGCCAGTCAAGTTCCTCCACCCCAAACTTGTCCATCCATGTCTTTATGGACCTTGCTTTGTGCACTATTGCACAGTCATGTTGGAACAGGAAGGGGCCATCTCCAAACTGTTCCCACAAAGTTGGGAGCATGGAATTGTCCAAAATGTCTTGGTATGCTGACGCCTTAAGAGTTCCCTTCACTGGAACTAAAGGGGCCAAGCCCAACCCCTGAAAAACAACCCCACATCATAATCCCCCCTCCATCAAATGATTTGGACCAGTGCACAAAGCAAAGTCCATAAAGACATGGATGAGTGAGTTTGGGGTAGAGGAACTTGACTGGCCTGCACAGAGTCCTGACCGCAACCCGATAGAACACCTTTGGAATTAATTAGAGACTGGGAGCCAGGCCTTCTCATCCAACATCAGTGCCTGACCTCACAAATGTACTTCTGGAAGAATGATCAAACCAGATTAAAAAAAATAATGCATAGATATAGTTCTGTATTTATCAATACATCCCCGAGGGCTTTCACACTAGAGCTGTGCGCTAGCAGGACAAGAAAAAAAGTCCTGCTAGCAGCATCTTTGGAGCGGTGTGTATACCGCTCCTGCCCATTGAAATCAATGGGGCACCGCGGCTATACCACCGGCAAAGTGCCTCTGCACTTTAGTGCTTTGCGGTGGTTTTTAACCCTTTCTCGGCCGCTAGCGCGTGGGGGGGGCCTCTAGCGGGCGAATACTGCCGCTAAAAATAGCAGCGCTTTACTGCCGATGCACCTCCCGCCCCAGTGTGAATGGGGCCTTAAAGAACAACTCTACTTTTGTTCGGGGGGGGGGGGAAGCCATTTCCCTCTGGGTGATCTATGTAAATTGCAGGGATTTTATCAAACTTTGTTGCAGATTCCTACTTTTTGTTATTCTGAAGAAGTAGCTATTTGTTTATATGTGTCCATCTAATGGGAGTGATTTCATAATTAGCAACCAGCTGCTACACCCGCAGGGCCATAATGAGGAAAGGGGCAGGGTCGGGATTTCTTATTAGGAAAACCACCATTTTTGTTGCAGGGGGTGCCTGAAATCCAACTTGTATCTTAGTGCAGACTTCTGGGGAAATCAGTAAGTCAATCACACAAACAGGAAATAACATATCGGGGGGGGGGGGGGGTGTTTTGTATTATTACAGGTACTACCTGTACACCATCTGTAATCAGAGAGCCTCCAGGTAGCCATATTGCATTTTGCAGAAAATTACAACGGGTGCAGATTGAAAAGGAAAGGTCATTTTTAATACGGTAGCATTCAATTTCAATATGACTTGTGTTGCAAATTTATACGCTATTTTTTTTAAAAGGTGAGACCCTTGACCAATCTAATAGGCAATTAGGATTGTACCCGGAGTCCAACCTTTAAAGCCCAGTACCAGGCACAGTTATTATTAAGATTCTTTTAACTTGCATTCAAATAATCTGTACAGAAAAAGGAAAAAAGTGTATATGGGAAAGGTGGAGTCTAGCAAAAGATATTTCTGCATGGATTGGATCTGATTTACATAAGGGATTACAGCAATGTGGTTATCTAAAAAAAAAAAAAAGAAAACAAAACCCCTTTTTAACAGCTCGGACCTGAAATCCCAGCTATGTGCGTTTACAGATAAGATGGACGTACGTCTCTGGAAGAAGCAGCTAAAGTTGTTACTTTTGCACAGAGTACAATGGATACTGCAAGAGCCTACGCAAAAAGTCATAGAAATAATAAATACTATGTACAGAATTAAAGGGAAACTTTGCCCAAAATCCATTTCTCAGTTTTGGGAGAAGTGATGATGGTGAGGTGAAAGTCCAATCGAACTCTCAGTTAAAACCAACTAAATACATTTCAGGTACATCAAGTCAAAAGGTGTGCAAAGTCTTAGACCCCTTTGACACTGAGGCGCTTTACAGACGATATAGCACTAAAGATAGAGCCGCCTGTCACTACAGTGTGAAAACCCGAGTCCTTTCACACTGGAGCGGTGCGCTGGCAGCATTTTTGAGGCGCTTTAGGAGCGGTGTATACATCGCTCCTAAAGCACTCCCGTCCATTGAAATCAATGGGCAGCGACTGCAAACCGCAGCTTTGCAGGCACTTTTAACCCATTTTCAGCCACTAGCAGGGGTTAAAAGCACCCCGCTAGCAGCTAAAAGCAGTGGCGCTTTGCCCCCAATGCCCCAGTGTAATGTTACCATTAGTTTTCCTTAGAAAGAAGCCACAGCCGAAGTAAAAAGCCTGTCCCCCGCCAGCATTGTGTGTCAAGTGGTGTCTCTGCAGAGGTCAAACACACCCCCTGCTGATACTTGTAGCACTGCAATGAGCACAGATTATGTTACGTGCTGCTTAACCCCCTGGCACCAGCCATATGCATATATGCGGTCCTGTATATACAATTTACGGTTCTGGGAGCGCACAGGGATTGGTAAGCCCCAGACGATACTTGCAATCGGGAGCTTTCCGATCATGTGACCACTGACAGCCAATAACAGTGGTCGCATGACCCAAATGCCCATCTCCTGGTTCCTTCTCTACAGCATGTTGACAGGGGACAGGCTTTTCTACTCACACTGTGGCTGCTTTCTAAAGAAAACAAACGGTAAGGGCTGGTTCAGACCATTCCGTACAGTAAAACAGGGCATTTTACCATCCTGTTAGCTGCCAGTGTGAGTTCCTAGCTTCATTTCTCCGCACAGCAGCAGGGTGCATTGTGCCATCCAGGGTGCTAGGGAAAGATGTAGACATGCTGCGTTTTTCTGCACTGCACTACACATCGTTCCAGCATTGTGGGGTGAATGAGGCACATTGAAAACAATCGTTTTCCATGTAACCTAGTGGTGACCTGTGGGGGTTTTTTTTTTTTTTTTTAACAAGAAAAGGTCCTGTGTTTATCCAGTGTGGGAAACGGCCAGTCACCGCAAAGTGTGAACAGGCCCTAAGAATCTGCACCCGAAATGTATTTAGCAGATTTAAAATAAAAGTTAAGCTAAACTTTAATCTGGATCTGGTAAGTCATCCTCGACATCCTAAGACCCCACGACAACAATCCTCCCCCAGTACAGTGTGACATTGAGGGATGACGGCACTCTGGTGTATGGTGAAACCTCTTATTTGTTAGAAAAGTGCCATGGCACTGGCCACCTGTACAGTACCAGGTTTGTTTTTGGCTTGATGAACTATATACATAATGCAAAAAAAGAAACATAAGTTGTTATTAGACGCCATAAGTTCTATGAAGCACATGCTGGGCATTAGGACTCAATGGGGCTGACTTATTGAAGAAGTAAAGGCTGTTCACATAGCAAAGTAAGTGAATAAGGGGAACCTCTGAATACCCAATCATATGCTAGCAAAAAAATCTGTCAGGGTGGGCATACATCCAAAGGGGTCTGCAGGGTCTGGGTTCCATAGGAATGGCCCACGGCCCCTTATAGCACCCTACTGATAACACGCATTGGGTGAGTGCCCAAGCAGAATCCAGTGCCCGAAGAAACATTTATTAACAAGAGATACCTGCACTTCATATCCCAGTGACTAAGGAGACTGCTGCAACGCAATAGATCAGAATACAAGATAAGTTCAAATAATATAAACCAAAAAAGGTGCGCCATCTCTAAAATATCAATGCTCATGAAAAGTCCTCAAGTGCAATAAATTCATAAAATATGATGATGATGCTGTTTTATGTGATTACCTATGATTGTGTGTGAGTACCCTCTATTTTAATAAATCCCACTATGTGGTTTGTTATTTTTCTGAGTGATGCAAGTATTCCTTTATTGGTGACATATTGGGAGCCATACAGTGTGCCATCCATTGGAGAGCCAGGCTGCTGCGGTGGAGACCGTGGGGGGTTTGTGTAATATTAACCTCTTATAATCTGGAGGTTAATGCCTTTGGTAAGTGCTTTGCGCTGATCGAGGTGGTGACACACAAGGAGGTACACGATCATATTAAAGTAGAACTATAGGCAAAACTTTCTTTTATTTTTTTTTCCCCATTTTGGATAGAGTAAGGGAGGGTTATAACTAATGGTGCACCGAAACATATCAACCGAAAACTGTTTTTGGCATGCGGTCGAAAGAAGAGGTACCGAAAAGGGGGCATGGTCCGCCCGCTGGGTGCCGCCTTGGCAGCTCAAGGTCCTTCCTTCCCTCCCTCCCTCCCTCCTCTACTCACAGAGCAGTGTTCTCCCCGTGTCACGGAGCTGAATTCTCCAGGCAGTCGTAGTAACAATGTCTCACCTCCTCTGATAGACGGCACACTGATCCAATACCGGGAGATTGTTACTGCTCCTGGGAAATTCAAATCCAGCTCCGTAACACAGCGGGAGATTGCCGCTCTGATCCGGACACTTGCTGACAGGCAGGCTGCATTTGCTGGACACTGATGAGGCTGCATTTGCTGGACACTGATGAGGCTGCATTGATCTCTTGTATCATGTTTGCTAGAGGTGCACCAAATGGAGATTTTTGCTAATACTTTTAGCAGTGTGTTTAAGTAAGAGATTGCAGACATGATACAAGAGATGGTTAGAGATTGCATTTTTCTTGAGCTTTTCTTGCACTAAAACGTGCCAATAATGGCCAACAATAAATTCATATTAATTTAAATTGATGATATATTAAAAAGTCAAATATTATACAATATATAAAAATATCAATATTTCTTGAAAAAAAAAAAATTGTCATTTTCAGCAAAGTGCATCCTGCATTTTCAGTATCAAAATTTCCATTCTGTGCACCCCTAGTTATAACCAGTCAGTTTATTTTTTTTTACCATCTGTGTCGGTGTGGGGAGATGTACCTTCACTTCCTGTCCCATAGCCAAAACAGGGAGAGAGTGGAAATCCCTGCAAATTAAGGGAATCCCTTGGGGACCCCCCCAGGTCACCCGGAACTAGTGTCCCCATTGGAAGATTTCTCCTCTATTACTTTTCTGGGGACAGCCCAACATTTGGGGGTTTCTTTTACTTTCAATGAGAATGGTAAACGGGACAAATACAGATGGTTAATCTTCCGAAGAGGGGTTCTAATCCCTCTCCACTCCATCCAAAGCTAAAAAAAAAAAAAAAAAAAAATACTTGCCTTAGTTCATGGCATCAGTCCGCTGCAGCAGCTTATGGATTTTGGATGGACTATTATTTACTTATTTGTATCGGTATACGAAACGTTCTAGTAAAGGTAAATTGGATGGTGCTAAAATGGCTAGGAAGATGAGGTGGAAAGTGTAGGAGTCTACAAAAAAAAAAAAGGGGGGGGGGGGGGAGGTGTATGGTAGTCATAAAGAGTCACAAGGCTAAAAGTTCAAAATCAATGACAGTCACTGAAAATGCTGTATAAATTACAAAAAGTTGTCTGCATCGGCCTTGTAAAAAGTGGTGGATTCACTTGGTATCTGAAAAAAAGAACGAGAGACAAGGAGTGCCGTCAACTAAGTGTAGATATGTTAATGTCCTTTATTGACATATGTAGACTTAGTTGGCGGCGCATTTTTTTTTTTTTTTTAAGGACATGTTTAACATAAATTCAAGTTTTAATGTGCAAATCAGTTTTTTTATTATGTATGAATTTAGAGCTATTAATTGCACCCAAAGCAACATTACAGGGAGTCCTCCCATGCCGTGGTGCCCACGTACGGCTCCCAAGGGTTTACTGAAAGTGCATCAATCTGGATGAACAGCTTCCATTGTTGTATTAGAAGATAGCAAAGAGAGGATTGAAGAATCCGAAGTAAAATAATAAACTATTATAATAAAATAGGTAAACTAAGCGTGAGAGAAAAGAGGTCCATCACCTAAGGACACTAGCCAAACACTGAAGACTCATGGAGTGGGGTGCGAAAACAGGGAAAAGGCCAGGGGCGTGTCCTCAAGAGTTTCCCAGTGTCCAATCACCTGAAGGTAGCAGCCTATAGCCCAGGGTCTATGAATACCGATCTTATGTCCTGTGCAGCACAATTAAGATGTCCCATTTTTCATTTTAATCTCGCTAACACCTGATTGGGTATTTCAAGGTTCACCATATTTACCAATACTCACTTTGTACATGAACAGCATTATACTATGCAAATGAACCAAGATGTATCTAAGTGACTGTTCTAAATAAGGTGCCTGTTATATATACATTTTTAGAAAGTTGACCCTTATATGTCTAGAAACAAAATCTATACCCAAATATAAAAGGTTTATCAAGAAATTAAAAAAAAAAAAAAAAAAGAAAATTCCGCAATACAAAGAAAATTGTTTTTTTTTCTATCCCCACCTAGCTTATCAGTGTGTGTTTTTTTAATATGTTTTATTGCTTTAAAATATAAAAGTGAGAATTTTGAGTTAAACGCTCAAAAAAACAAGGCAGCATTTTACAGCATAAAGTGTGGTTCAGTGTACTGTTCACCTTTTTACATAAATACAGAAAAATAACTTATTAAAAAAAAATAAGATAAAAGTTGCCTTCTGCAGGAGAGGAGGTTTTGAACTCTTGGAAGGATGTTTCCACCTGGGACTTCTCCAAGATGTTTTAAGAATACAAAAAAAATAGGGATAAAATTTAAATGAGTCTTGAGCTTTCAAGGAACTGGATGAGAACTTGATAGACAAAGTTGTACTGTGCGATGGTCTGGATCATGAACATTCTTTGTTCCCGGAGATAATTTAGCATCACTGGGATTTCAATTTTCTGTTGGAGAAAAAATAAATAAATCAGAGCAGTCAGACACAAGGATCCATTAGAAAATCAGGTACTTGGTTTTTTCCCAGTTACATTGTTCCAGCTTGGACCAATGTGGGTATGCATATGCCGTACCTGTGGGAGGTGACAATCTCTGTAGTAGTCACCACTACTACCATGATCGCCACTATTTCCTGACATGATCACCGCTATCTCCTGACATGATCACCACTATCTCCCAAATCCTGTGCCAAGCAGCTTCCCTGCTACATAGTGATGTGAACACAGTGGTTGAATGACTGGCAGGGGCATTCACAGAACACCTTGCATTCTTCTCAATGAATGTAAGGTGTTTTTCCTGATTGGACAAGATGGCAATCGTGATGTAATCTCCATGCCTCTACATCTCGTCCAATGAAAAAAAATGCAAGGTGTTCTATGAATAGCACTTGTGCGAAGTGACTGATCCCTTGTGTTTACTAGGCAGTTGCTCAGCCCGGGACACGGAAGATAGCAGCAAGCACTGTGGTAACGATGATTGCTACAGCAATTGTCTCCTTCAACAGGGATTCCACAGGTACGTCATATGCATATTTACATTGGTCCAAGCTGGACTATTGCAACTGCAAAAAACAAAAACATATTTGGAATTTGTCTTTAGTTTTGGATAAATGGGGAGAGGTTACAGTGGAAGTAAACCCTGTTCTTGAACTTACACCTACAGGAAATCCTATAATAAGGCTTACCTGTATGTACAGTGAACATCTCCTAAACCTGCATGGTTTAGAACAGGGGTCTTCAAACTACGGCCCTCCAGTTGTTCAGGAACTACAATTCCCATCATGCCTAGTCATGTCTGTGAATGTCAGAGTTTTACAATGCCTCATGGGATGTGTAGTTCTGCAACAGCTGGAGGGCCGTAGTTTGAGGATCCCTGGTTTAGAAGATATTCACACAGCCGGTGACGTCACTGGTGCATGCGCTCTGAAGGAACGGCATACCGAGCCGTCCCTTCAGAGCTCAGTGCAGTGGTCCGTGACTACCGCGCGTTGTAGTGATATCATCACGGCTCGGCCAATCAGAAGGCGGAGGACGTGAACCCAGAAGGAAGACTTGGTGAAGATGGAAGCCCTGTCAGCGGTGACAGCTCGCTGCTGGAGGGCTTCGTTCTAAGGTAAGCATTTCATAATGTGCTAGTATGCAATCCATACTAGCACATTATGCCTTTACCTTGCAGGTAAAAAAAAAAAAAAAAAGCCTGTGGTTTACTATCGCTTTAAAAGTCTGTAAAAGGAAAACTTTACTTTTCAGTTTTGGATAGTGTGGTGAAGAGTCAGCCCCCATGTCAAGATTTTTTTTACTGTCCTCATTGGGGGGATTCATCCTTTGTCCTGGTGAGGTGATCATTGTCATTGAGACAAAAAAGTGAGGAGGAAGTGCTAAATTTTAGTGTTGTCATCAGAAAAAAAGGTAAGGAGAAATCTTCCAATGGGGACACCTGTTCTGCTGAGAACTGTGTTAGAGCATTTCCTTTACTTTAAAGACATTTTCTCTCACATCCTGTTCCATTCTGTCACATCAATTGTTCAAAGTGGTCAGGTACCAGCATGTGACCAATCAGAATCACTGATCCATCCCAAAAGTCCTAAGGAGAGAAGTAGGAGAGCAGGGCTTTCAAAATTTCTGGACTGCTGCACCGGCAGTGTGGCAATTATAGCTAATCACCCATTGAGGTAAGTGAAGCGGGGACTGGGTGTAGATTGAGAGTGTTAGTTCACCTTTTAATTTTTTGTGAAAAGACAAAATAACACTTTAATTTGGCTAGTAAATTGCAGCGCTACATTATCAATGTCTATTTTAACTTGCCACACTGGGGCAGGAAGTGAGGGAAAATCTCTCCTTTAGCAACAAAATAGGATTTTTTGCACTCACCATAAGATCCTTTTCTTGGGAGTCTATAGAGCAGGGGTGCTCAACCTGTGCTCCTCGGAGCCCCCTAATGTGGCCCACGACCTCAAACCAGGGAAACGCATGCCTATGCTCTGAGATGGTGGGTTGGCAAGCCCATATTATGATCAAGGGGTTGCCGATCCACCATCCCAGAGCATCAGAGTGCATTTGGCCTGGCACAGGTAGCGAAAGAAGCAGGCAGCCATGGAGGAAGCAGGAGCCACATTAGCCAATGCTTCCTCTGTAGTGCCGGCTTCTGTCCCAGGCAGAGTGATACCGAGTGCACTTTGCATGAGACCTTTCTAGCAGCCCGGAAAGCGATGCCAGCAGAAGCTAGAAGAGAAAAAGAAGGTCAGTGTATTAATCACATACACTGCACTTTTGCAATGGGATTACCAAAAATTGATTCTCGTGGCTCCTCCTCGCATCGGTAAACCCCCTGGGAGAGGCGCTCTGCCTGGGGGTTACCTTGCGGGCGCACTCCCGAGTCCATCATTTGCATCCATAGACACAGAATGCTGGCCCCACACCCCCCCGAAGCCTGCGTCATTGGATTTGATTGACAGCAGCATGAGCCAATGGCTGCGCTGCTATCAATCTATCCAATCAGGAGCCGAGAACCCCGGGCAGAGAAGGAGATTGAACGAACGGGCTCAGGTGAGTAAAACGGGGGCTGGGGGGCCGGTCAGTGTCAGAAGTTTTTTCACCTTAATGCAAAGGTGAAAAAACATGAGGGTTTACAACCCCTTTAAGGGGTCCACTGTGATAATTCAGAAAAGCTGTGAGGAGTCAAGGTAGAAATGGAGGTTGGGATAGATCTTGTTGCCAGGCCCTCGCACTCAACTGTTGCTATAAGCATTCTTGACATGAATACAGTACCTTCATTTTACATGGAATGCATAGTGTGGTTCTAATGAATTGAAGGGCCTACTTACCTCATTGTTTTCCAAACACCGCATCATCAGCTCAGTCAAGATGACCACTCCAGTTCTTCCAACACCAGCACTACAATGAACCAATACTGGAGGATTGCAGTGGCTGCTACTGTCCAGCATGCTGTTAGCGTGGCGACGGACTGACTGGATCTCTTCTAGATACGCTATAGAATGCGAGAATAACTTATTAAAACAGTAAAAACAAGGCTGTGAAATGCCAATAGTTGTTTATTAAATCTTACATAAAAATCCTTGGACCTCTTCAGGACAGCCATGATCTGGCCAGTCAGTAAACTGCAAATGCCACACGGTTCTCTCTTGCCCAGACATAAGGTGTTTGATCTTTAACCCGGTCGTTGCATAGCAGCCGGAATCAGTGCGAAAGTTGGTGGTCACTTTGAATTTTCCATATGTAGCCGAGTTATGCCTGGATCCCAACTTAGGCCAGTAACGGTGACTCTTGGCTCTTCCTTCCTCCTGTAGAGTACATTAATATTGGTCAACAACCAACAATACCCAATCAATAAAGAATTATGGTGTATCAAAAGCCAGATAGATTAGAGAAGGGCAAATCACTTTGTCAAAGTTTTATATCTGTCTATGTTTGTACTGGGGAGATTCGCCCTCTATTTGTCCTGCTGACAATCACCAGGTGGGAAAATCTGAAATTTTTAATTGTCACCAGCACAGGAAGAGAGGAAAATTATTCAACAGGGACACTGGTTCTTGTCACAATTGTGTACTTTGAAGAAAATCCCTTCAAGTTCTTGTGTCTCTTGATGAGGAAGTGAAGATACCACCCCAAACTTGCTCATCCATGTCTTTATGGACCTTGCTTTGTGCACTGGTGCGCAGTCATGTTGGAACAGGAAGAGGCCATCCCCAAACTGTTCCCACAAAGTTGGGAGCATGAAAATTGTCCAAAATGTCTTGGTATGCCGACGCCTCAAGAGTTCCCTTCACTGGAACCAAGGGGCCAAGCCCAACCCCTAAAGAACCAACCCCACACCATAATCCCCCTTTCCACCAAATGATTTGGACCAGTGCACAAAGCAAGGTCCATAAAGACATAAATGAACGAGTTTGCGGTGGAGGAACTTGACTGGCCTGCACAGAGTTCTGTCCTCAACCCAATAGAACACCTTTGGGATGAATTAGATTGGAGATTGCGAGCCAGGCCTTCTCGTTCAACATCAGTGCCTGACCTCACAAATGTACTTCTGGAAGAATGGTCAAACCTTCCCATAGACACACTCCTAAACCTTGTGGACAGCCTTCCCAGAAGAGTTGAAGCTGTTATAGCTGCAAAGGGTGGGCCAACTTAATATTGAACCCTAGAGACTAAGACTGGGATGCAAATTTTTTGCAACATTGATATTTTTACTGGTGATTCTAGTTTCTCTGCAGCTTCAAAATTATATGTTTTCTGCTCACCATACAGAAGAGGCTTTCCAGATTTAATATCACTCACCAGATTATTTCATTTTCACAGTTTATTATTATTTTTGGATCATGTGACTGCCGATGCATTTAAACCCCCTCTCTTCCTCAGAACGCCTATCACCCATGATTAAGCTCGGGGGGGGGGCACAGTGAAACGTGTTGGAGGCATGGCTTGGCCAGAGCCTGGGCTACGGCTGCCATTCATCCTTTCGCACAGGTCTGCTTTATGAAGTGCAGCTCGCAGATATTTTTACTGCCACAAGGAATTTTTTTCGTTTAGTTTCGTAGGAAAGCATGGGGTTCAACCCTTTGTCCCCAATTTTATTGTCATGTCCCCGTTGGGGAGATTTACCCTCTATTTGCCCTGGTGACCACTGTTTGGGGAATATCCAAAAATTTTGAGTTGTCACCAGAGCAAAAGGTGAGAAAAAAAAAACACCTAATGGGGACACCTCTTTATGTGAGAGATCTTTGAGAAAGGGATTCTAGCTTTGGAGAGATTTCCCTTAATTTCTCATTGCATCTCCAAGACAGGAAATTAAGGGAAATCCCCCCACAGTGGGACACGGGCAGCAAAAAAATTACAATAGGGGTTTCAACCTCTTCCTATTCTATCTAAAAAGTTTTGGCTTTACATGAAATATCGGCAACATCATTTGCATTATGAAAAAGCATACTTGCTAGTACAAAAGAACAATAAAATTGACTGTATATGAAGCTAGAGACACTAAAGGCTTTTCACGATGGTAGCCCTGCTATGAATCCTGAGAGGCTGGTGACTTAAAGACCACGGTACTGGTACAACAATTCCTGCAGACCCCATCCCAAGCTGCATGGAAAGCACTCCCTGTTTAACTTGGCACTCCATGAAAGAAGCAATGAGCGCCGTGGTACCGTCACAGCTGATAAGGGTTGCGAAATGGGATGCCGACCACCACCAGCCGGCACCGTGACACAAGTGACATAACTGCAGCAGGAAACACAGCTTGGGGCCGGAGCAGAGATAGGATTGTTGTGTTTGGACATCACCCTCTGTAACGTCAAGAAGAATTCCACAAAAAGCTTATAAGATTAGAACCTTTGAAGCCGACAAGAAAAGCGTTTGCTCATATAACATTAAAGCCCAACGCAAGCCAAAAATAACAACATAAAAATATACTATTAAAAGATAAAACAATAAAACAAGCTTTGATGCTTTATTCAGGGTTTTACCCCCTTAGTACTTTTTTCTGCAACTAGATGTCCTCATTCTGATGCCCAGCACCATTAAACCCTCTCCCTTTGAGCTCAAGTCATCCTGGACCTTCTCCAGTCTGTGATTAAAGTGTGAAAGAAGAAGCAGCACAGTGATGAGCTCATATGTCACTCTGCTCTCTCCTCCTATCTGCATGAACCTGACAGCACATGAACTGATTAGCTCCTTGTGCTGATTCTTCCTCTCACACTCCAGCTCTGCTTTACAGGGACTGCAAGAGGCTGAATCCAGCTTTATGTAAGGGATATGTAAATATTTTAATGAAAACATCCCTTGTAATAGGAATAGGGCATGACAGGTCCTCTTTTTCTATAAAGTAGATATTTGCCAGCACACCAAGGATCGGCACAAAGTGGCGTCCAAGCTGGTAGTTTATTGCATGATCACAACACAAGAAAGGTGCAACGTTTCGGAGTCACGCAGGACCCCTTTGTCAGGCGCGTGATAAGATCACATGCCTGACGAAGAGATCCTGAGTGACTCCGAAACGTTGCACCTTTCTTGTGTTGTGATCATGCAATAAACAATAAATTACCCATTTGGACGCCACTTTGTGCCCATCCTTGGTGTGCTGCCAAATATCTACTTTGATACTTGAACCAGTATCCAGCTGGTTGTTGCTGCAGCACCCAAATCTTGAGAGCTTATACCAGGAACAAGTGCGAAGGGAATGTGAAGTATTACTCTTTATCTATAAGACCCCACATCTATGCTGAAAAGCCTGGAGATAAAAAAAAAAAAATGGCAGTGTTTACATCTGCTGGCACCAGAAGTGACGTCATAACGTCGCTTCCGGCCTCCGAGGGTCATAGGGATGGCCAGGGACCAGCTGGTCCGTGGTCAGCTCTATGGTAAACTGCAGCTGGATTCATTCTCCAGCTCCCCGATAGCATGGGCAATCCGGGAGAAGCGCCAGAGGGATGTAGCTTCTATGATGGTTTCTACTTTGCAGGGAATCACCTGCTGACAAAAAAGATATCTGAATGATGCCTGCAGTCCAGGACGTCATATGATGTCCTACGGGCGGGAAGTGGTTAAATTCGCATGAATATTTTTTTTTTCATTTTCGGTTTTGGCCAAGTGCATCATAAATTTTTGGCTTTGGCACCAACATTTCCATTCATTGCACCTCTACTAAAAATGATGGCACATGACTGCACTGCTAAAACAAAATGTTGCTCACACAGAAGAAAAAAAAATTACTTAGGGAACTCGGTCAAGTAATTGCCAGACCACTGTTCCTAATTTTTACTGACAGTCTACTGACTGGAATGGTACCAGCTGATTGGAGAAAAGCTATGTAGCACCAATATTTAAAAAGGGCCCAAAATACATCCCTGGGTATTAAAGACCAGTTAGCTTAACATCAATAGTATGTAAACTCTTGGAGGGGATGATAAGGGACTATATACAAGATTTTAGTAAAGAGAACGGTATCATTAGCAGTAATCAGCATGGATTCATGAAGAATCGTTCTTGCCAAACCAATCTATTAACCTTCTATGAGGAGGTGAGTTGCCTCTAGATCAGTGGTTCTCAACCTTTCTAGTGCCATGACCCCTTGATAAAATTTCCCAAGTTGTGGGGACCCCTAACAGTAAAATTATTTTCGTAGCGTGGGTTATCAGCACTCAAGGCAAGACAAGTAATTTGAACCCCTAACCCACAGACATTTAGCGCTCTCTGAGTCCCTTCCACTCGTACAGTATTAAAACCCCTTATGGTACATTTTAGGATGTACCACTTTTTCGCTTTGTTCTCCTTTCTTTCCCTTTTATCCCTATCCTAATTTCTTGTTTTTTTCCCCATCCCTCTTTCTAGCCGTCTTTCTTGTTCTTTCTCTTATTCTTTCTCTCCCTTTTTCTTTGTTCCTCACCCTCTTTTCCTCTCCCTTCCATGTGTTCTCTATTTTTATTCCTTCTCTTACTCCTTGGTGGGGGGAATGGGATGAGTGGGAGTGCTGGGGGAGTTCTGATCAACCAACTTAGGTGCTCTTGATCAAGGTCATCTGCTGATATGAGAATTGTAGTGGAGACTTTTAATGGCAACTATAATCACAGATAGTGTTACTCGCTGTGTCTCCTCCACCCCCTCCCACTTCACATTCAGCTGACCTCTAGTCTCTGCTTCCCACCCATGCCGTGAATTGAATGGGCGGCTGCGAAGAGGCTGAGTGGGTGGCCGCGGGCTCCAGGAACAGCCCAGCTGGGCGGCCACAAAAAGGCTGGGAGAGCGGTGCGGGCTTCAGGAACTGCCCAGGATTTGGTGACCCCTGGTAAATTGTCATTCGACCCCCGAGGGGGTCCCGACCCCCAGGTTGAGAACCACTGCTCTAGATAAAGGAAGGCCAGTAGATGTGGTGTATCTGGATTTTGAAAAAGCATTTGACACAGTTCCCCATAATCGTTTACTGTACAAAATAAGGCCCGTTGGCATGGACCATAGGGTGAGTACATTTGAAAACTGGCTACAAGGGTGAGTTCAGAGGGTGGTGATAAATGGGGAGTACTCAGAATGGTCAGGGGTGGGAGGTGGGGTCCCCCAGGGTTCTGTGCTGGGACCAATCCTATTTAACTTGTTCATAAACGACCTGGAGGATGGGATAAACAGTTCAATCTCTGTATTTGTGGACGATACTAAGCAGGGCAATAACTTCTCCGCAGGATGTGGAAACCTTGCAAAAAGATCTGAACAAATTAATGGGGTGGGCAACTACATGGCAAATGAGGTTCAATGTAGAAAAATTTAAAATAATGCATTCGGGTGGCAAAAATATGAATGATATCTACACACTGGGGGGAGAACCTCTGGGGGAATCTAGGATGGAAAAGGACCTGGGGGTCCTAGTAGATGATAGGCTCAGCAATGGCATGCAATGCCAAGCTGCTGCTAACAAAGCAAACAGAATATTGGCATGTATTAAAAAGGGGATCAACTGCAGAGATAAAGCGATAATTCTCCCACTCTACAAGACTCTGTCTGGCCGCATTTAGAGTATGCTGTCCACTTATTCTCTCTGGAGAAGAGACTCTTGAGAGGGGATATGATTTCAATATACAAATACCATACTGGTGACCCCACAATAGGGATAAAACTTTTTCACAGAAGGGAGTTTAACAAGACTTGTGGCCACTCATTAAAATTAGAAGAAAATCGGTTTACCCTTAAACTACGTAGAGGGTTCTTTACTGTAAGACCGGCAAGGATGTGGAATTCCCTTCCATAGGAGGTGGTCTCAGTGGGGGGAATCGATAGTTTCAATAAACTATTAGATAAGCACCTGAACGACCGCAACATACAGGGATATACAATGTAATACTGACATATAATCACACACATAGGTTGGACTTGATGGACTTGTGTCTTTTTTTCAACTTCACCTACTATGCAACTATGTAATTGTGGACATACACCTAAAGATAAAACAAAAGCACTTACATCTTCAGCAGTCACCATGGCGATTACATTCACTCCCTGCTCCCACACCATCTGCCAGAAATCATGGAAGGTTTGAGGTAGAGGACCCTGGGTGGCGATGTAGTGCCATTCTTTTTCACCTACCACCGCCTGTGTAACACAAGACATGGAAAGATTAGGAGTCTGCACGGCGTTTGTTACACCTCAAGAATAAAATGTGTTACGTTTTTAGATGAGTTCCACAGATACAAAACCTTTTAGTCCAACGTCAGCCAAAATATAATTTTATTCTGGATAGAGAAAAGAAGGGGTTGGAGTCTCTGTCAGGTCTTTATTGCCCTTTACAAACCCTACTGGATAGAACTCCCTTCACTTCCTGACTTCTTTCCCTAGATAACAGTGAAAGCAGACAGGGGTTCTACTATTCTCCTTAGTCTATATCTATAAAACTATGAATATCCTTGGTTGGAGTTACCAAGTGAATTTTAATACTGGTGTTGTAACAGTTTGCAGTCTGCACCATTTTCCCATTACCCCCTGCACAGGTGAGATCAGAATGAGTATAGGAGGTTTCTAATAGGAGTCAAACTGGCTCATCTGAACTGTATAATGTTGCACTTTTAACATGCTTCCAGGCATTGGGTGCTGCCAGGGGGAGTTCAGCCAGCTTACAGGAGAAAGAGAATGAAGGAGAAACATTCCAGGAAAGAAAAAAGGCACAGGGAGCTGTGAAACTGAATACCTCGTATTCCTAGGCTGTATAGTATGGCGTGTTCTTCACAAGAGTGGTGTGGTAAAGGATGGCATTTTGGTAGGTAAAACATACCACATATATAGACCATTGCCTTGAACTCCATTTTATTGGCTGTAACCCCTTTCCACTCACAATCCACCCTGTATCCTTCCTCAGTACAATGCTGTGTGCTGAGGATACGTTACCAATCATCCTGCCTTTGACAGCGACCAGCTGACTGTGTGGCTGGTGGCTATCAATCCTGACCATCACTTACAGCTTTGCTACCTACTGATAAGGAACCAAATCACAGAGGGGATCGTTATGTCAGCTATGATATAGGAGGCATTATGCAAGCTGAGTCCTTCATTCAGAAAATGTATTAACTACTTGCCTACTGGGCACTTTTACCCCCTTCCTGCCCAGACCAATTTTCAGCTTTCAGCGCTGTCACATTTTGAATAATTGCTCCGGTCATGCAACACTGTACCCAAATGAAATTTTTTGCACTTTTTTCACACAAATAGAGCTTTTTTTGGTGGTATTTAATCATCACTAGGTTTTCAATTTTTTCTAATTAAAAAAAAAATCATAGTTTGTTATAAAATTTTGCAAACAGGTAATTTTTCTCCTTCAATGATGTGCGCTGATGGGGCTGCACTGATGGGTAATGATAAGTGACTCTAATGAGTAGGCACCGATTGGCAGCACTGGTGGGGACTGCACTGATAATTAGTGATCCGATTAGCAGTGTAGATGTCCCTTAAACAGAAGGTCATCGATCACAGAGCGTGCCACAGGGGGTGCACAGGCAGCACGATCACAGAAGAACGTCATAAGACGGTCTCCCGGCAAAGCATGCCTGTGCTGTAGCAGTCATTCGGCTATATTGCGGGCCGGAAGTGGTTAAAGAAGAATTACAGCTATGGTACATTTTCACATAGTTATATTGGTCCATACTGGACCAACCTATCTAAATACCACACCTGGCCAATGCCCCTAGGGACTGGAAATCACAGAAGTAACACCACTACACTAGCGATCTCCACTTTCTTCAAAGTCCCATGATGGGTGGCCAGGCTAATGCATTGAGAACACATAGGGTCAGCACGGGGCACCATTCAGAGAATGCTTTGAATTTTTGAATGAATGCATATTGTTCTCTAACTGGATGAAGTGGAGAGCATGACATCACTTCTCTCCCTCTCCACCTCTACCAATCATTAAACCAGACCTGGAATTCATCTTTAACCTTCTAAAGTCCAAAAGCAATCCAACTAAAACAGAAAACCAACATTAACCCCCCTAAAACATCGTAGAGGCCACTGCTGCCTAAAGATAGTATTGTGCCTTTCTTTAATATTGTAATTGCCTGATACAATTATAGCATTAAAAAAACAAAAAAACAAAAAAAAAAAAACCTTAAGAATTATTTTGGAATTATATTTCAGTCTGGAAGGTACCACACCATTCAGATACTTCAGAGGAGATTCTTTTAGCTCACTGGAAGCAGCAGCAGAGTACTGTGTTAGCCATCATTAAAGTGGAAGTTTGTGTTTAGGGTGATATCACTTATTGGCTGAAGAAGATTCCAAGAGCCAATAAATGTCAACACCATAAATCCCAATGTCTACTCATTCCATTCAGAATAGGACTGCCTGTGAATGCATGCAGCACTGGGGTTGATTTACAAAAAAACGGAGTGTGTACAATCTGCTGCAGCTGTGCATGGCAGTCAATCAGCTTCTAACTTCAGCTTGTTCAATAAAGCTTGGACAAAAAACCTGGAAGCTGATTGGATTCTATGCAGAGCTGCAGCAGATTTTGCACTCTCCAGTTTTAGTAAGTCAACCCCACGGAGTCAGCCTATACACACATCCACATCAAAAATACCTTATGTTACCTTTATATGTGATGCATTGATGTAGCCGGTGTGATTTTCTTTGGTGGGAACAAGCTCTACTCGGTTTTCCTCATAAGGAAGAACTTCACGTACTCGGTTGCGTTCGACATTTTCAGGTAATGCAGCTGTGGTGAAAACACCATCCGCCTTTCTCTTTGGAATCTGTTCATATTCTGTAAACACCATCCCCTCCTCCAGCTTCCTCCTCAAGGCCTTACACTGTAAAGAATAGACCACAAAGCACGATGATTCAGATGGTAAGAATGACACAGCTTATCCAGTTAAAAGACATAATGCTGTATAGAGTCCTTGAGAAATAATACAATAACTAGGAGTCCATGACATTGCTTTAGTACCTCAAGTCCTAATGGGTGACTCAACTTGTACACAAACCATCTGAGACCTCACTAAATTACTTTACAAACCTGCGAGTTAAAAGTATACTTAACCCCCCCTCCCCTCCCTAAAAAAAACTAATATATTGCAGCTCACCAGCCCTTAGATGTGGTGGCCGTATTAGTTTTCAACATCAACATCTCTGCCCTTAAGGCTCTTTGCCCTGATGAAGTCATGTGACCCATGACGTAACACGTAGGGCAGAGCCTAAGGATTACGGACCAGAAGTAAGGGTGTATTACACACATTGAGACATCCCTGTACTCTTCTATGATAAGTGTATTGATTTTACCTATATGTGAGTACGGTTTTTATATAAAGTGGTTTTATCAAAACACTACTACACTATTGGAGGCAACTTTCTCCCCTTTCTTTAAATGTCCCTGAAGCAAGATAATATGTCAGTTTGCATATGAGCTTATCTTAAAGGGACTAATACCAATCATTTTACAGTGTTCTCTGAATGAATGGACTACAACGACCGACAGTCGGCTTGTAGTTCTCAATAAACTACCACGGTGCTGTTGAGCGCTCTGGTATTTCATTGATTCTTCTTGGCCGTGTGAAAAAAATAAACGAAAAAAAGACTGAAAAGTTTGAAAAAAAAACACAAACTTTTTTCTGTTATAGAATTTTCCAATAAAATAATTTTTCATAAATTTGGACCAAAATGTATTCTGCTACATTTCTTTGGTGAAAATAACCCAAATAAGTGTATATTATTTAGTCTGTATTAAAGTTATAGAGTCCACAAACTATGGTATATATCTGAAAATTGATCAATCCTGATGTACTGACGACCCATCTCATTCTTGAGGCCCGAAAATGCCAGGACAGTACAAATACCTTCAAATGACTTCTTTTTGGAAAGTAGACAGTCCAAGGTATTTAGTAGGAGGCATGGCGGGTTTTTTAAAGTTGTAATTTTTTGTCATTTTCTGGAAAATTAAGCAAATAATTTTTTTTATTAAACATACTGCCACCAGTGCAGTACAGCAACATCATATAACTGGTGTGGCGGTGATCAAAGACACTGACTGGTGACAGTAGGAAAAAAATAAATAATTTTTTATTACAATTTTTTTTTTACACTGTGATCAGAGCAATACAATGTTACCATAGTAACATTGTGTACTCTGGGGAAGTGATCAGGATTTTTTTTTTTTGTTTATACATGATTGCTTATAGCAGTGAATGTTATTGCTATTAGCAAGTATTTTACTGAATGAAACAGATTCAGTTTGTTTTGTTGTGATTAGCTGTGATTGGCTAGAGCTAATCGCATGGTATAGATGGGTTGTGATTGGACCTGTCTGTACCATGTGATCACACTGACCAATCACAGCTAGCAACACAATTGTAAATAATGGATGGCATGAAAGAGAGCCATCCATTGTTTACAACGGCCATGTGATCTGCTGTGATTGGTCACAGCGGTCACATGGTACTGGCAGTGAACTGGTACACTGATCTTGTGGACACAGCTGGTGACAGATCGCGCCGCTGTGTGGGGCCTTTTGAAAGGATGTCATATGATGTCCACTCAGAAGGAGGAATGTATTAAGCTTTGACAAAAAAACCTGAAAGCTGTTTTTCTATGCAGATGCACCAGATTTTGCACTCTCCAGACTTAGTAAATCAACCTCATAGTGCAGGTGTTATATAGAAGAGCTGTTTGGCTTGTCAACATCAAATCCCAGCATTTTTGGGTGCCTGAGAGGCACAGGTGCAGCATCACAGACTGAAATACGAGGCAGCTGGATGCTGTACTGGGCGGTACTTGCGTCTAGGGCCGTATGCGTTTAGAGATGTATGCCCCGAATGCAGGAATTCTCTGCTTGGGACAGAAGTCCCTGAAACGTATATAGCCCAAAATGCGAGCACCGCTTGGTGCAACATCCAGCCACCATGTATTTCAGTCTAATAGAGGCTGCCAGCACCTGTGCCCAAAAACACCAGAATTTGATGCCAACGAGCCAAAACACTCATGTGCTTGAGGCCTAAAGCTGGAAAATGTTTTTTCTTAATGGGTAGATGCTTTTTTTATTTTAACTTTCCTACGCATGTGACTGGTTGAAGCAGTTGGCCCCAGCTGCCCAACAATCGACACACAAACAAGGTGAACGTTCAGAGTCAGGAGGTTAAATTCACACACATTTCCCTTTGTATTCAGAGCAGACAGACAAAGCTGAAGAGAAAACAGTCTTACCCTCTCATCGACTGGCACCATCACAGTGTCATTCTGCCTGTCCTCGGGCAAAGGAATTCTGGAAACAGACAGTCCATTCAGCGCTGCCAACATCAAGGGTCTCTTCTGAGTTTCCAAGGCTGCCATCTCCTGCTTTTGTAAATTCTTTTGGCAAGAAAAGACATGTTTTCATCTTTTATCAGCCGTGCCAGCAAATATTGGAATGTTTCTAATCCTAAAATCAACAAAACGCCAAGCCAAGTAGTGCTGGCGCAGATGATCCAAAGCAGAACACTTAGAAAATGATATAAAACTTATTTACAACTTCCTTTTAGAATATTTTCACACACACACAAAAAAAAAAAAAGGAGCTCAGGAAGCCTAAAGTAAAACTTGATTGAAATTAAAAAAACAATTAAGTGTATAAATATAACAGATATAATGTGAAGGGTGGCAAATTATCAAGGTACCTTTATAGATCTGGGGCCAATCATCCTCTGGGCGCTTTTTTTTTTTTTTGGCAGGTTTGACTTTCCCGACAGTTTGCATTGTTCCCAGGCGCATAAGGGGTGGGAGATTGGTGTATACGCAGTCCATAAATAGGAACATTCAGGTGATAGGAGTTTTTATGGTTTGCACCTGACATTAAAGCAGTATTAAACCAAAAGCAAACATTTATTATACTGCAGCTTACCAATCTCTAGATTATTTATTCATGTAAAACCTTTATCCCAAAAGGTAAACTGCTTTAAACTGGTTGTAAAGGCGCACGGTTTTTCAGCTTAATGTATTATATGCATTAGGCCCCTTTCACATTGGGACGGGAGGTGCCCAGCGCTTTACCGTCGTTTTAGCGGTGGTATTCGGCCGCTAGCGGGGCAGTTTTACCCCCCACTAGCGGCCGAGAAAGGGTTAAAAACCACCGCAAAACGCCTCTGCAGAGGCACTTTGCCGGCGGTATAGACGTGCTGACCCATTGATTTCAATGGGCAGGAGCGGTGAAGGAGCAGTATACACACCGCTTCATCTCTGCTCCAAAGATGCTGCTATCAGGACTTTTTTTCCCGTCCTGCCAGCGCACCGCTCCAATGTGAAAGCCCTCGGGGCTTTCACACTGGAGACACAGCAGCGGCTGTTTATATCAGTTTGCAGGCGCTATTTTTAGCGCAATAGCTCCTGCAAACCTCCCCAGTGTGAAAGGGGTCTTAGGGTGAAAAACCTTCTGTGCTGCAGCTGCCCCCCCCAGACCCCCCCTTTTTCTTACCTGAGCCCGATCCAGCGATGTGCACGAGCATAGCAGCTCCAGCAGCTGTCTCTCTCCTCATTAGACAGATTGATAGCAGCAGAAGCCACTGGCTCCCGCTGCTGTCAATCAAATCCTGTGACATGGGAGTGGGGGCGGGGCTATGTCCTGCTGTCTGTAGTAGTGGGACTCGTGAGCGAGCTTGGATGGGTGCCCCCAGGGAAAGTGGTTTTCCATGGGGGCACCCGATGAAGAGGAGGGGCCTGGAGCGCCGGCGGGGCACCCCAGAAGAAGAGCATCAGGGCAGCTATGTATAGGCATGTTTGTTATCTTTATATAAAAAAAAAAAACACACACACCACCAAAAACAAGGGTTTACAACCCTTTAAAGTGTGAGTTGGAATCTGGCTTCAATTTGTTAGTATATTTAAATTTGCTAGTACATCCAACATTCTCCTCCCCCAAAACTGGCAATGCTGCTGTCTGCTGTGCCCCCTCATGCTCCTTCATCCAGAGTGGGGGCACTCTAATACAGGTGGTGTGTTACTGTCCAGATCCCCAGGTGAAAACAGCCAAAAAAGAAAACCAATGCAGCCTTCACAACGAACAATTGGAAAGCTGCAAAATAATACATTTTCGATTCTGGTTTTAATACTGCTTTAAAAAGTGTATGTACAGCCGAAACTCTTTTCTTAGTTATGATAGAATGGTAAAAGAAATCCCATTGCCAGACCATTTATTTAAGGATGAATTACAATTCTGCATATTTTTTTTCTGGCTTCAACCAAATGTTGCTACTCCAGTTATTGCTGCTAACTTCCGGTTCCCATCCCAAGTGGCTGCTCTTCTGCTTAGCTCAGCACAGGAATCATTCAGAGAACACTTTGCATTCTCTCAATGAATGCAAGCCATTCTCTGATTGGACGAGTTGAAGATCTTGACATCACCACCCCACCTCATCCAATCATAGAATGCTTTGCATTCAAAATGCAAAGCATTCTTTGAATGGCACCCATGCTGAGCAAGTAACCTCCTGTGTCCGCTGAGCAGCAGGACAGTTGCTCGGCACAGGACCCAGAAGCTAGCAGCGATCACTGTGACCACTACAGTGATTTCCAGCTTCCACAGGGGTCTTCCAGGTATGACATGTGCAGACTTTCATTTTGGCCAAGCTAGATCAATGTAACTATGCAAATATATGCTTACCTGGAATTTAGCTTTAAACAAAAATCTTCACATAAACTTATATCTGCATTCAATGTAGTGTATGAATGTTATTTACCTGTAAAATCTGCACTGGTGAAAACATTCAAAAACCCTGAGACTGCTGCTGAGTGCCGCCATCTTAGATGTGGTGTCAGCAGGTATAGAAGACTCAGCGCTGTCACTCAAGTGACACTCTATAGCAGGGGTCTCCAAACTTTCTACAATGGCCAGTTTGCGGTCTCTTGGACTTTAGAGGGGCCGTACTGTGGCCATTAAGAGTAAAAAAGGTCCCAACGTCAGCGGGGAAAAAAATAATGCCCCACCGTTTTAGTGGGACTATTTGTGCCCCATCGTTGGGGTCACTGGGAGGAGTTGTGCCCCATCGTTGGGGTCACTGGGAGGAGTTGTGCCCCATCGTTGGGGTCACTGGGAGGAGTTGTGCCCCATCGTTGGGGTCACTGGGAGGAGTTGTGCCCCATCGTTGGGGTCACTGGGAGGAGTTGTGCCCCATCGTTGGGGTCACTGGGAGGAGTTGTGCCCCATCATTGGGGTCATTGGGTGGAATTGTGTCCCTTCAATGGTGTCAGTGGGGGGAATTATGCCCCAAAAAATAATAATCCCATTGTCTGTGTTAGTGTATTTGTGCCCCATCATTGGTGCCATTGGGAGAAATTGGGTCCCATCATTGGGCCCCATGGTTGGTGTCAATGGGAAAAATTTTGCCCCATAGCTGGTATCATTGGGGAGGAATAGTGTCCCATCGTTGGCATCATTGGGAGGAATTGTGTCCCTTCAATGGTGTCCCATTGTTGGCATCAGTGGATGAAACAGTGCCCCAAGGGCCAGACAAAATCAAGCAAAGGGTCGCATCTGGCCCCCGGGACGCAGCTTGGAGACCACTGCTCTGTAATATTCCTTTTGGCTATATAAAAGGTTGTGTAGGTGAAGGGCGGGGTGAAGGAGCTGAGCCAGCACAGAGTATTTAGACCCGCCCAGAAGAGGAGGGAGCTATGACATGAAGGAGGAAGGAGGGGTGTGCTTGGAAACCGACTCTCCTATAATAGTCACATTTTCTAGCAAGTTGAAAGACGCATTGGAAGTAAATAAGTAAATTATGGAAACGAAAACCACATTAGAATATAAAATGCTTGATTGTGCTTTTACCTGCAATTTCTTAATTTGGTGACCGAGTCTCTAGGAATTATCAGATTTGTTATTTTTTTTGCTGAAAGAGTAGATTTTCCTACATTTCCTGCTCCAGAAACACAACAGGTAAAGTATAAGGAAACCGCTCGAAGTGCGGCGATATCCCCTCTCAACCATTTGTCCCTGGAACAGGTTTCTCTATTGGAAAATTTCCCCTTCTCTCCTGTTCCTGTGACAACTGTAAAATTTTGGATTTTCCATCACTGTCTGATCCAAAGACAAGAATCATCGGGGCAACAGAAAAGGTGAATCTCCCACCAAACAGGAGGAGGGGACACAAACAGGAGTATTAATACTTCCTCATTCTATACAAAACTAAAAAAAAAAATGTTGGTTTTACATACACTTTAAGGCTGCGTTCACCTTTGGTCACATTAAAAATGCAGACAGAATCACTTTATTCTGCCCATTTTTTTCTGAAAAGTGTCAAAATGTGCTTGCATTGACATCATTTCTTAATGGCACGCCAAACACTGGACACTTTTGGCCTTTTTGTTGCACGAAAACTGCCAAGATGGGCATCTGGCTCAGTGGCAAAATTTGGTAGATGAGATTCTTTTATCGCACATGGCTGCCCTATGCGCAACGCACTGAAACACTTCTAAAAACGTGTAGGAACGCTTAGTGTGAATGGGGCCTATGGCTAGACTCACACTTGTGCATTGCGGTAACGCACGAAAAAGGCGAATGGACCTCTAAAAAGATTTTAAAAACATTGTTACTATGTATGATATATAATTATGTAGGTATATAGGCAGCCATATTCCCTCATTACATACTTATGAACCAGTCCCTGCTTTATAGTGCTACACAAGGGTTGTGTCTTACTGCTGCTCTTCCCAATGCACACCTATTAGTCAGCTGATCCCTTGAAAACAAATGCACTCCGTGTGTAGTAGGTATATTTTCTCTACTGTTGCAGACAGACAAATGCGATTGAGCATTTCCTTTAGAACTCAATTTCTAACTCATGGGTGCTCAACCTGTGGCCCTCCAGCTGTTGCGAGACTGCAAGCCCCATGAGTCATTGCTAGGCTAAAAGTTACAAGCATGACTCCCACAGGATTGATGGGACTTGTAGTTCTGCAGCAGCTGGAGGGCTACAGGTTAAGCACCCATGCATAATGGACCTATGGTGGACACTTTGGCAGTGGGAGCTGAAAGGCAACATAAACTAAAGGACACAGAGCAGAATATCAAAATGGTGGATCAAATGGAGGAAATACAAAATCTGCTTTAAACCAGGTCCCATCATCCAAGCCCATTTGAGAATTTTGATTTAGCGAGTATTATTAAGATTTTTTTGTTACATACCCTCATCATGATCTCCCTTTCAACTATGGCATCCTCTGCAGAAAACATCTCTGAGACTGGCCGCTCCTTCACCGGCTCTTTCTTGACCCTCTCCTTTACACTGCTGAGATCAGGCTCTGAAAGTGATGGCCCCAGAGAGGTCACATTGATTGGCCCCGGCTCATTTCTGGACATACACACAGTCTGTGATTGCCGGGGGCTCATGGCCCTGGCCCGTGCTATGGCAGCCGATATAGTAGATTGGTCATTTCTCAGTGCTCCATTGCTGACACTTTTTCTTGGACCTGGATATTCAGGTGGTGGCTTATTTGGTATTCGAGCCAGGGCAGCCTGGAGCTGGGCACTGTATGAAATGAAGGAAGTGTGAGGCACAGATTTGTGCAGATCATCTTCCTCTTCACTGTCGCTGCTGTGGATCAACATGGTGGCATCCGAGATGTTCTTTTTGTGGTGGTACATGGGCATCTGCTGTACTTCTTGAGCCTTTTGCACAGGTTCCTCTGTGTGCAACTGCTCTCTTAAGGTATTCCTACGTGGCAATGGTGCATTCAATGACTTTAAAGCCATCGCCTCCATCCCTCTCACCATGTGGCTCATAACTTCAAAACTGTGACGTTTGTTTATGACCGGATGGTGTTTATGAGGTTTTAAGGGCTCACTGACCTCTTGAAGAGACTGGCGGACCACTGGAGAACTGTCTTCTTGGAAAGTTTTTACAGATTGCTGGACTTTTCTAGCCACCAGGTCTGGGCTACTGGCACTAACACGCTTGTGGCGGTGACTTGCCAGGTCAGGAGTACTGGTAGCTGGTCTAGGTGGTGGGTAGGGAGGAGGAGGTCGAGTTAAAAAGTTTCTGAACAAGTGGGCTGCACTGAAATTTTGAGGTGGTACATTGGCAAGTTCAGGTGTGCTGACGGTATGAGAAATCGACTTGGCTTTAGCAGGATGTGAAGCAGTCTGGTTCACTGGCATTTGTTCAGGCGGATTGATGGGCTTGTTTCCAAAATGAGACTGATGTCCATAAGAGGCCATGTAAGGAGGTCTTTCCTGCATCTCAGGCTGGCTATAAACCAAATTCTCCCGATGCCTATAAGCATGTGTATTTCCAATATTAAGGTTTCGTAGCGACTGACTCTGGCTATCAGGTGGATGAACACTCCGGTTCATTTGCCTCATTACAGTGTCATAGTCCGGCGTTTGCCGATAAGAAGGCAAGATAATGGCGCTGTGTCTGCACTTAGGGATGTAGTCAGACCTCATGATGTCATTTCCGGTGATGCTAAGGCTAGAGGACATAGGGGAGGCCTGGATGAAGGTCTGTGAATGGTTCAGCGAGTTCATGCTATGGGCACTGGAAACACTACCGTTTGGCACAGTACCATTCATAAAATTGAGTTCCATGTATCTATCCAGACTGTTCTGAGACCTGAAATTAAATGTTTCCTCGTTCATGTGGAATATGCTGTCTGCAAGGAGAAAAATATGTTAGCACTGATATGAGGTATGGCAAAAGGATATAAGGATATAGCAAGTGGAGACCTAGAAAATCAGTGGAAGTAATGCAAAGAAACGAAAGGTAAAAGACAAAATAGTAACACAAGGGAAGTTGGTGGACACCTGACCATCACAGCTATGTGGGCATGTGTGATATCCTATTACAAAATCATGGGCATTATTATGAAAAGGTCATGCCTTTTCTGGCACTTTTTATATACATGTAACAATCAGTATTTTTTGCTCGAAAATTACTAGCAGATTATGACTTTACCGTCCAGCGGTATATCTGAAAAGTGTGCACGCCAGTCTATCACATAAAATCCCAATAAAATACATTTACATTTTTTTTTTCATTTTAAAATTTCAAGGGGTATGACTACTTTTTCAAGGCACTGTATATGTTTTTTCTTTTTAATTATTTTTTTTATTTCTATAACGGTCTCTGAAAACTGACAATTACAGTATTGAACAGAGGCATAGCTTCAGGCTGCAGGCTTATCAATCATAGCTGATGATGATCAGCTGATCTCATGATCAGAAACTACTTTGGCTGGTTCCCAATGGTTGGTGAGGAGCCAAGCTTTCAGTGACAGCCATCTTCAGAGCTATCAGTTGTGCGAAGCGTTGGCTTTCAGCTCTCAAAGAGAAGTCATTTAAAAACTTATCCTCAGCATGTTAGGAAAGTTCATACAGGGATTGCAGGTGTGAGGGTATGGGGAGGAAAGTGTTCATTTAATCATAACTACAGCTTTTACGCCTTCTTTAGGCAGAGGAGGGGCCTGGAGGATGTGTAAAAGCACTGCCAGTAAAGATGAGCTTAGACATGTTCGGATACTAGTTCAAATTCACCTAAGAATGCCCTTCAGAAAACTGCCACCTGTACCAGGCTCATCATCTGCAGCAGGACATTTATACAGGGCAGGGATTGCCTCAGCTGCTTATAATGGGGCCAGTACAGTGACAGCTTCCCGCTAGGCTCTCATAGGTGGGCTCAAACTAGGATCCAAACACACCCGAGCTCTGCCGTAATTGCTAGTCCTGTACTAGTCAGACTGCTGAAGCAACACTTTGGGGGAGATTTACTAAAACTGGTGCACACCAAATCTGGTGAAGCTGTACATAGGAACCAATCAGCTTCCAGGTTTTATTGCAAGCTTAACCACTTGCTGACCAGGCTTTTTCTGCCACTTTTTATTTACAAGTTTAACTCCTTCCCGTCCGCGCTATAGTCGAATGCTGCAGCACGGACCTACTTTGCCAGGAGGGCGTGAACAGACGTCCCCCCCCCCCGTGCTCGAGCGGCCTGCGCGGCGCGCTCTGTGATCAGCGAGTCTATGAGACTTGGCTGATCACAGATCGGGGTAAGGGGTCGATTATGACCCCTTACCACATGATCAGCTGTCAACCAATGACAGCTGATCATGTGATGTAAACAGAGTCGGCAATCGGCTATTTTTTCTCCTCACGCTGATAGCGTGAGGAGAAAAAAAAAAAGCCGATCACCAGCAGCTGTCAGAGGGACATCGGGCCCGATCAAGGAGAGCAGCCGCGTTGTCATCTGTGCCCACCAGTGCCACCTCTCAGTGCCCACAGTGCTACTTATCAATGTCACCAATCAGTGCCTCATCACCAGTGCGGCCCAGTGCCACCTATTAGTGCTCATCAGTGCCGCCTTATCTGTGCCTATCAGTGGCGCCTCATCAGCACATATCAATGAAGGAGAAAAAATTACCGGTTTGCAAAATTTTATAACAAACTATGAAATGTTTTCGATTTTTTCTAATTTTCCATCTTATTTTGTTTGTTTAGCAAAAAAAAAAAAACAAAACAAAAACAACCCAGTGGTGATTAAATACCACCAAAAGAAAGTTCTATTTGTGGGAAAAAAAATTATAAAAATTTCATTTGGGTACAGCGTTGCATGATCGCGCAATTGTCATTCAAAGTGTGACAGCGCTAAAAGCTGAAAAATGGCCTGGGCAGTAGGGGGGGGGTAAACCTAGAACCCCAAAATATTGTACATTTTTTTTTTTTTTTTAAGCAGAGACCCTAGGGAATAAAATGGCGATTGTTTAAATGTTTTGTCACACAATATTTGTGCAGAGGTTTTGCAAACACAATTTTTTGGGAAAAAATACACTTTAACCACTTCAATGCTGTACCCAAACTAAATTTTTATCATTTTCTTCCCACAAATAGAGCTTTCTTTTGGTCGTATTCGATCACCACTGGGTTTTTTTATTTTTTGCTAAACAAATTAAAAAAGACCGAAATTTTTGAAAAAAAGTTTTTCTTTGTTTCGGTTATAAAATTTTTGTTTCTCCTTCACTGACAGGCACCGATGAGGAGACACTTATATGCAACACTGATAGGCGGCACTAATGGGTACGGATAGGTGGCACTGATGGGAAGCACTGACAGTCATCACTGATGGGGACCTGTGAAGGGCACTGACATGCATTACTGATGGGCACGGATTGCCATTTTGATGGGTTCCTCTGATGGGGGCTGCGCTGATTATCAGCTTAGACCTCCCCTCTGTCAGGAGACCTGCCGATCGGCTCTCCCTGTCAACACGAAACAAGCTCTTCCTGGGTACCACTGTGATTGGTCACAGCTGATCATGTGGTTAAGAGCCTATGTCGGAGATGCGGTGTGTCAGAGCGACACACAGCACCACAGATCGCCGCGCTGCGCGTCATATGACACCCAGTCAGGATAACAGAGCCACCTTGCGAACGTCAATCTGCAACAGGGCGGGCGGGAAGTGGTTGATGAATTAAAAGAAAAAAAAAACACAATAGTTACCCCAATTTTTTTGTATACTGTGAAAGGTGATGTTACGCTGAGTAAATAGATACCCAACATGTCACACTTTAAAATTGTGCAAGCTTGTGGAATGGCGAAAAACTAAATCTCCATAGGCAATTTTTTTGATCTTTCGCTTTAAAAAAAAAAAAAAAAAGATAACATATATTATATATTTTGATCGCCTATGGGAACAGCCGGCCGTACTGGCGGAAACCACCCCCATGAGAAAGCTGGCCGCCTGCTGAAAAAACGGTACGGCGGTTATGGCTGATATCTTCAAATCACTTGCAAACCGGTGTGTATGTATGTATGTATGTATGTATGTATGTAATATATATATATAGATAGATAGATAGATAGATAGATAGATAGATAGATAGAGAGAGAGAGAGAGAGAGAGAGAGAGAGAGAGAGAGAGAGAGAGAGAGAGGTTGGCAAGTGGTTAGTAAGTGCAGTAATTGATTAAGAGATAATAAAAGTAAAAATTTTCCAACTGCATCATACCTACCTTCAGAAATGAATGTTTCGTTCCCCTGAATGTGTCTTGGAGGCAATATATTTGCTTGTTGTCTTGACTATGTAATACAGAAATAAACATTAGCAAGAAACAGGAATATAAAATAAGGATATAAAAAATGGGAAGGGACAGAATGAAAGAGCACAAATGAGAAAACGTAAAAAAAAATAAAGGAATAATAAAGTTGCACGAGTATTTATAAGAAATGACTCACCATGGAAGACCGGCTCCATGTTGGCTGACGTCTGACGGTAGGTGGCGTGCTGGGCTGCCTAAAAAACCAAGATATGCATTAATTCCGTGTGTCAATTACCCCTGCTCTACTCCACCTCTCTCAGACCAGGTGTCAGTGCAGCCAATAAGATACTGGAGCACTGACATCAAACAAACATACGCCCCCTTTGGTGCATGCTGTGCGTCCCTCAGCCCCCAGTAGTCAGTAGTGGGAGCAACGATTGTAAAAGGGGTCACGTTGGCAGTGATCTCTAGCAGTTTCTGGTAACACAGCCCCATGTTATGACTGCCTCCTGCAGATCAACACTTTAAATGCAGTACATGAATTCTGTCTTTACTTTTGCTTCCTGTATCCAATGGTGTAACAGGATCCTGATTGGTCGAGGCTCCTTTTGCCTGAATTACTGCATCAATGCGGCGTGGCATGGAGGCGATCAACCTGTGGCACTGCTGAGGTGTTATGGAAGTCCAGGTTGCTTTGATAGTGGCCTTCAGCTCGTCTGCATTGTTGGGTCTGGTGTCTCTCATCTTCCTCTTGACAATATCCCACAGATTCTCTATGGGGTTTAGGTCAGGCGAGTTTGCTGGCCAATCAAGCACAATGATACCATGATCATCAAACCAGGTACTGGTACTTTTGGCAGTGTGGGCGGATGCCAAGTCCTGCTGGAAAATGAAATCAGCATCTCCATAAAGCTGGTCAGCAGAGGAAAGCATGAAGTGCTCTAGAATCTCCTGGTAGAGGGCTGCGCTGACCTTGGACTTGATAAAACACAGTGGACCACCACCAGCAGATGACATGGCTCCTCAAATCATCACTGACTGTGGAAACTTCACACTGGACCTCATGTAACTTGTGCCTCTCCACTCTGCCTCCAGATAGGACCTTGATTTCCAAATGAAATGCAAAATTTGCTTTCATCCAAAAAGAGGACTTTGGACCACTGAGCAATAGTCCAGCCATTTTTCTCCTTAGCCCAGGTAAGACTTCTGACAATGTCTCTGGTTCAGGAGTGGCTTGACACAAGGAATGTGACAGTTGTAGCCCATGTTCTGGATACGTCTGTGTGTGGTGGCTCTTGAAGCACTGACACCAGCTGTAATCCACTCCTTGTGAATCTCCCCCAAAGTCTTGACTGGCCTTTGCTTCACAATCCTCTCAAGGCTGCGGTTATCCCTGTTGCTTGTGCACCTTCTTCTACCACACTTTTTCCTTCCACTCAACTTACCATTAATATGCTTGGATACAGCACTCTGAACAGCCAGCTTCTTTAACAATGAGCTTTTGTGACTTACCCTCCTTGTGGATGGTGTCAATGACTGTCTTCCGGACAATTGTCAAGTCAGCAGACTTTCCCATGATTGTGTAACCTACTCAATCAGACTGAGAGACCATTTAAAAGGTTCAGGAAACCTTTACAGGTGTTTTGAGTTAATTAGCTGATTAAAGTGTGACACCATGAGTCTAAAATATTGAACTTTTTCACATTATTATAATTTTCTGAGATGCTGAATTTTGAGTTTTCACTAGCTGTAAGCCATAATCAGCAAAATTAAAAGACTAGAAATGCTTGAAATATATCACTCTGAGGTGCATTGGCGGAGCCTAGCGGAGCAGACATGCATTGTTAGAGCTCCACATCGCTGAGGAGAGAAGAGAAGGACAAAGCGGAGCCTGCAGGCTCAAAAAGGTATCCATTTGAGCCTTTTTGCCCCAGGGAACAAACTGTGAAAGTTTGGGCAGGAAATATGGTACTGGGAGGAAACCGTGGCAGAAATAAAAATCACCTCACAAAGGGCTCACAGGCACTCACTGCAACTAAAGCAGCTCCAGTCACCTCACAATATACAGCATCAGGGCGCTCTCACAGACAGAAAATGTCACAGCAAGACTCTCCATTTGAGTCAGATACAGAACAAATCCTCTCACAAACTTCTCCACAAGCCTCCTCAGCATCCCCAGTAATATTATTACAATTTGAAAAGATGCTTCATAAGGCTTTAAAACAAACCTCAGACCAAATAACAAACAGCCTAACCAAAGAAATAAGAGAGCTGGGAAACCGCACCGCAGCCTTAGAAATAAAAATGAATGAAATTGAAATTACAACCCAAGAAAATATAACAGAATTGGAACAATTAAAATAAGAGAATTTAATACTTCAAACTAAGCTCGAAGATTACGAAAATAGAGCCAGACGTTCAAACTTGCGCATAAGGGGAATACCTGAAACTGTGACAGACCTGCAATCTACTATTACTGCTCTATTACAAGAACTAAAGCCAGATATCCCTATTGAACGTTTAGAACTGGACAGAGTACACAGAGCCCTCACAGCCAAAAAGAAAGATGGACCCCCACGTGATATAATCACAAAATTTCATTATTACAGAACGAAAGAACAAATACTAATTGCTGCAAGAGAAAAAAAAGGAACTTAATTTTCAAGGACACAATTATCAAATTTTTGCTGACCTATCCCAACTTACTATTACTAAAAGACGATCCATGAAACCCCAACTAATGGAACTGCAACGCCACAACATTATGTATCAATGGGGCTTCCCCTTTTCAGTCAGATTTAACTACCAAGGTACAATTTACAGAAGCAGATCAGCAGATGAACTACAACAAACCCTTTTAAAATTAAATCTGACAGAACCCACAAGCAGCAACTCTCCCACACGCAGAAGAATGGCATCATCTTCACCTTCAGGCAGCACCCAGAAAATTTCAGAACAAAATGGGAATCATCATTCTCACAAAAGAGGCCGTTATGCCACATCATCCATGGACCAAGAAGATTCAATGGACTGACATCCTAATTCCTGATATCTCTTCATTTATTATACTAAGAGATGGTTCTCTATAAAAAACCTGTATTTATAACTGAATGTAACTGCATTCTGATAGTCACACACTGTGTGGGATCATGTTACATTCCAGTTATATTTCTTTCTACTTCTGATTCATATAGCCTTAGAATATATAAGTGAAATAAGGAAATTCTTGTTCAGTTATATATTTTCAGGTAATAACAATAGATTTATTACTTTTTAGGACAAATATGTTCAATAATCCAGAAGTAATGGAGGCTTTTTCTTTCTTTTCTTAAAACAAATATATTATTACCTAACTAGTTCCTAGAACTATATTTTTGTTTATTCTAATCTGAAGCAATACAACCTCAATTTTATGAGTTAACATATCTAAACAGTTACATATAAATAAAATATGTAATTGTTTACTCTAAAAGGGTTAAAATCCCAAAATAATTCAAACTATCTTCATCAATACCAAAGTTATTAACAGTACCTTTCTAACTGAATTATTTAGCCTAGGGCAAGACTAACCATATACAACCACCCTGGAATAAATAATTTCAACAAAAACTATATTCTGCACTCCAATTAATGAATCATCTTTTTGATGTCTTTTGACATAGCACTTCTCTCCTGTAAGCGGAAGATCCGTGTACCCCCATTAGCCCTCCTCATTCTCCCAACCATATTATGTGGGAGTGTGACGAAGGCACTTATTCCCTGAGAGAGATATTTATTCTCTTTCACGGGTAAATTGTGATTACTTGCAAAAAATAATTTATACAATGTATCTTCTAATCTCATATGTTTTTTGTTTACTCTTTACTCCAGAATTCACTGGTTTCTTTTCTATCTTTTCATCTCTTCAGTCCACACAGGTTGATCTGCGCAGTCAGCTCTGCATAACAAAAAGGAAGTCAAAACTATTTGATCTGTTGCCATCTCACCACTGAATATACTTTCCCTGAATGTTCAGGGAATAAATGTCCCTCAAAAAAGGACCAAAGCCTTCCGTACTTTCCATAACAAGAAGGCTCACATAGTATGCCTCCAAGAAACACACTTCACCAAAGATTCTACTCCAAAATATATTTCTCCTTTTTATCAACAAATTTACACGTCTTCTGCCTGTACCAAGCAAAGGGGAACTCTAATTGCATTTCACCGATCCACACCATTCACCTTATCATAAGAAATTAAAGACCCAGAAGGTAGATACCTGATACTCATGGGTTATATAATGGATACAGCAATCACTGTGATTTCCTACTACGCTCCTAACAAACAACCTACACCATTCCTCTCACATATATTACAAGTGATTAATACACACAAAATAGGAACAGTGATAATGTGCGGGGATCCGAACCAGGTCCTCCTCCCATTTCTAGATAAATCACCTTTTACACCATCCAAAATAACCTTTAGATTACCTTTTTCTCAACTTCTTTCCAAATACAATCTGGTAGATTCGTGGAGAGAAAGTAACCCAATGAAAAAGAAATTCACTTATTTCTCGCACCCTCATCAAACCTTCACCAGAATAGATCATATTTTTCTAACAATAGGAATGATACCAGAAATTATTGTATCAGATATAATTCCGATTCAGTGGTCTGACCATAATGCAGTATACACTACTATAGCCTCAGCCATACCAAAAGCGCATGACCCAACGTGGTACTTACCGGACATAATGCTCAAACACCCACTACATCAGATGGCCATTGAACAAGCTTTAAAGGAATACATATCAATAATACAACAGACATTTCCCCAATAACACTGTGGGAAGCTCATAAGCCTGTCTTGCGTGGTACAATACAAAGACAAATGGCACTATTTAAACGGGAACGCAAAAATCTAGCAAAAAAACTAGAACTCTATTTTAATTCAGCCTACATATCATTCCAAGATAATCCATCTCAGAGTACAAAATCTCATCTGGAAAAATCTAGATTGGAATACGATCTATTTCTCACTGAGTCAGTTGATAAATCCCTCAAACGCTCCAAACACAATTTCTACATGAATACAAACAAACCAGGTACATATTTGGCTCGGGCGTTAAATTCAACTAACAAATCTTTCAAACCAATACGTTTGAAATTATCAAAAAATGTTTATACTTGTAATCCAGTTAAAATAGTCCATAAATTTCACTCACATCTCGCAACTTTATACAAGACAAACAATGAATTTAATCCTACAGAGGCTGAATCCTTCTTCTCAAAAATAACCTTACCTGAGTTGTCTCAGAATCAAAAAAGCAGTTTGGATGAGCCTATAACTATAGATGAAGTTGCTAACGCCATAAAAGACCTAAAACTTAACAAAAGACCAGGCCCAGACGGCTACTCGGCTTTATACTATAAAACATTCTCAGAAATACTCTCTCCCATTCTCACTGAAACTTTTAACAAACTTCTAGAAGGACATTCTTTTCGGCAAGAAACACTAATGGCAATTGTTGGTATGATCCCAAAACCCCTTTCTGATGATACTTCCTGTGTGAATTATCGGCCTATCTCTCTGTTAAACCTTGATATTAAATTATTAGCAAAAATAATAGCAAAACGCCTCAATAGCATTATAGGAAAATTAATACATAGAGATCAAGTAGGATTCATGCCAAATAGACAGGCAGGCGATAATATACGCAGGGCAGGGTTATTGGCACATATTGCTAAAAAACGGAAAATCCCTTTATGTTTTCTATCTCTCGATATTAAGAGGGCATTTGACACAGTATCCTGGCAATATATGCAATATTCATGACAAAAATGGGGTTTTGGACCCCACTTTTTAACATGGATCAAAGCATTATATAATAAACCCAAAGCCTATATAAAATATGCTGGATACAAATCTGAAGCCTTTAATATCGAAAGAGGTACCGACAGGGTTGCCCATTATCTCCCTTATTATTTGCCCTTATACTCGAACCCATGGCCCAATACATCAGAACAAACCAAACTATAACTGGCATTGAAGTAGGAGGTATTACACACAAATTATGTATATTTGCAGACGACGATATATTACTTTTTCTATCATCACCACAGGCCTCTGGTCCTAACTTAATACCAGCTCTTGATGGATTTGCAGCCCTATCCGGCCTTATGATTAATCCTAAGAAATGCCTAGTGCTTAATATTTCGCTCACAAACATGGAATTGATCCCGGCTAGGGCTGCACTCCCATTCACATGGGCAGAAAAATCAATCCCATATCTTGGAATTCATTTAACAGCATCTCATTCTGACTTATTCTCAACCAATTATCCTCCTGTATTAAGACAGATCACAAATCTAATAAAACAATGGTCGCAACTTCCTTTATCCTGGATAGGGAAGATTAATGCAATCAAAATGACTATTCTACCCAAATTGCTTTATCTATTCAGAGTCCTCCCTATTCCAATTCCTTCCTATTTTTTGAGAATAGTACAAAAAAGAGCAACTTCGTTTATATGGGGCTCTTCTAAACCACGTATACCTATACACACACTACATCTTCCCAAAAATAAAGGAGGCCTGGGATACCCTAATTTTACTAACTACTACAGAGCAGCACATTTGGCCAGTCTGTCCAAATACCATGCAAAACAGGAAATCCCATTATGGGTATTTATAGAGGCTTCAGAAAATGACCCTCTATTAATATCAAACTTGTTATGGCTTGATCCTAAAGACCGCTTTAAAATTCATAATCCCATAACTAAACACTTCTTATCTCTCTGGGATAAACTAAAAACCAAATATCAGTTACAATCTCCACACAATCCTCTCCTTTCTTTTATCAGAAATCCGGCCTTTTATCCGGCATGGATCTACCCAAATTCTTTTAAAGCTTGGACAACATCAGGCATTCAGACACTAAATGACTTCATAGCATCTAAATCATTCCTTTCATTCCCATCGCTTAGAGAAAAATATGATCTACCAAACTCTGAGATATTTAGATATCTCCAAATCAAAAATTTCTATACACCATTCCTAAAGGGGGATACACCATTATCCCAATTATCCATTTTTGAATCAATCTGTACAAAAGATCCATTTGCTAAAGGTACAATTTCATCACTTTATAATCAATTATATGGAGTAGTAAATCTTAATAGACCCTCTTACGTTCAGAGGTGGGAGGAGGACCTGGGACGTACTTTAGAAGACACGGACTGGTCTAACATATGGCTCACATCTAAGTCATCTTCACCCAACATCTTAGCACTGGAGACAAATTATAAAGTCCTAACTCGCTGGTACCTTGTACCTGCTAGAGTGGCAAAATATTCACCTAATACCTCAGCTCTTTGTTTTCGAGGATGCCCAGAAATAGGCACACATTTATACATATGGTGGACGTGCCCAGTAATCCAAACCTTCTGGAAGGAAGTCTTTGTGATTGCATCTAAAATATTAAAAAAAATAATACAACCAGATCCATATATAACTTTACTTAATCTAAAACCGGGATGGTTAACACTCTCTCAATTCAAACTTATGATCCAACTAATAACGGCTGCAAAACAAACAGTGGCCAAGGCATGGAAATCTCCTACATTGGTACTAGCAGAAACAATTCACAGAATGAATAATACAATGTCCCATGCTAAGATGGTAGCCATCGATCAAAATCAAATTCCAAAATTTGAAAAACGTTGGCATCCTTGGATAAAACAACAGTTCCTGTCAAATTTCAATGAATCTGTCCTGTTGCCATGGTAACAGATTAAATGACTTACAGAGACACCCATTCTAAGGCTTCAAAGAGAACTAAAAAGAATAATAAACTGACGAGCGGGACAACCTTGTGGACCATACCTCTGCCTTTCTACCCTTTTTCTTCTTTCTCTTTCCTTTTCTCCACCTTACGATTAAAGCTCATTATCAGAATTTATTTGACCTATATACACTCTACCTGTAAACAATATGTATAGTAGGTATAAATCATTTAAATACCTACAAAAGTAACTAAGGAAATAATATATATCTTTAATTTAGGTTTACGTGAACCCAAGGTTTAATATTTGAAATTTCATGATATTTACCTATATAAACCCTACTGTAAAACAATGAGCTTACTTTATAGATCCTTGTAAACTTACTTTATGTATCTTTATAATATTGTATACTCAATAAACTTCTTTTGACAAGGAAATATATCACTCTGTGTGTAATGAATGTATATAATATATGACTTTCACTTTTTGAATTACTGAAATAAAATTACATTTTTGATGATGTTTACATTTTTAGAGATGCACCTGTACAAATTCCAGTGGAGGGCAGAGACTTGGCTGACTATATGGTATATCTGAATCACAAGACTACCTATACAGAATTATACAGAAGGCAAGACATCTGTGTTTATTTAATCATTTGTCTTCTACCTTACCATAGTTTCGTTACAAATTAAAAAGAATTGTTAAAGCTCCTAGGGGACCATACTGATCCATTCCCTTGGTTGCTGAGAAGAGTGACTGGACTTCTCGCGCCTTGGTTTTCCAATCACAAGCCTAGCAAGGAGACGAATACTTAATGAGGGTTGATTGATGGTGCTTATCTCTGGCAGGAAAGGAGCTCTGCAGAAGAGCGCCATCAATCAGCACAACGGGGGTTGGGGGGGGGGGGATTTTTTTACATTAACTGTTTCTTCACAAAAGCAAAAAATCAGTCAGCTCTGCAGGTCTGTGTGATGTATCTGCCAGCACAATGGATGTTTGCCAGCAGCTCTATTATAACCTTGCAGAAGAAACTTATGGTTTACTCTTATGAACAGTCAGCGCTGGTGGGGCTCTGCAATATGCCTGCTGTAAATATCCACTGCACTGGCAGATAGAACAATCAGCCCCATAGCCGTAATTGTTCATTCATGATAGTAAAGAAACAAAATCAGCTCAGAGAGGGGGCGGAGGCTCAGTACTATGCTGTATTTCCCCCCCATTTAAATTTTTATCAATCGGGCTTCATACAGGGGTGGAGCTACAACACTGACAGAATAAAACATTCATTTATTTTTATTTATTTTTTGGATGTTAATAGGACCATGTACTATGTGCACTTGGTACCTCCGGGGGACTTAGTAAAGTAAAAGATTTGTAACATGTAATGATTTTTAAAAAAAGACAGTCACTTACTCTGTGCAAATTTTGTTCTCTTTGTAGAATTTCATCCGAGTGGCAAATAGCCGTGATATGTATTTGCTGTTTTCAATGTCGTCCTGTTGAAAAACATGGAAAGGAAATGTCACTGTCTGCAGCGCCAGTGTATTTGGGAAACAGACGAAGACAATGTGCCAGGCTATCACATTACTTTCAGCTCAAGAAAATAAACAAAGGCAAAAAAAAAAAGCTATCAATAGGACAATACCCATCAAAAAAACACCTGTCAGGACTCCTCTGAACAAACCTATCATCGCCAGTAGAAAAACTCTGTTATCTGAATACTGGATAGCCAAAAGTATGAGGATACACCCCCACCCCAAAATGAGGTGTTTTTAGTGAAAGGTACGGTTTAAGAAGGCCATAGAGGAGTTGGAAACGAAAATGCTTGTTGTTTGTCAGATCGTTCATTTTTTGCATCATTAGTGTGCCAGCTGTGACATGCGATTCTCGTGCTACAATCAAAAGTGCCTGATCCAACATGCTGGACTTTTTTTATTTATTTTTTAGAAAAACGAAAAACAAAATGACGGTCAACACAAAGTTCAGGTTTCGACCCACCTATGGCCGGGCCCTAGGCAGACCATACCATTATTTTTCTTTTTTTCGTTTAAACAGTAGATTGAATGAAAAAAATGACTTGATTCCCCCCCATTCACATACTTGAGGTGGATGGGGAATCCTCCCGCTGTATGCACTGTCGGCTATGGCCGGTGGCGCTGATCAATCAGCAAAAATCAGACAGAGCAGTTGTACGGAAGTCAAATCGGTAGGTCAACTTTTATACAACTCCCTGCCTATACATGGATCGAAAGTTGGCTGGTCCCTGCTGAACTGATCCATTTATTGGCCGGCTTTAATGGTATGCAATAAAAAGACAATTTTAGACAATTTTACTCCTCCAACCTTGTGGTAACAGTTTGGGGAAGACCCTTTTCTGTTCCAGCATGACTGTACCCCCTGTGTACAAAGCTAGCTCCATGAAGACATGGCTTGACCAGTTTGGTGTGGAGGAACCTAAGTGACCTGCATAGACTCCTGACCTCAACCCTACTGAACATCTTTGGGATGAATTGGGATGACGAGCCAGGTCTTCTCATCCAACATCAGTACCTGACCTCACAAAAAGGTCTTTTGGCGCCTGGGTAACTACCCTGCTCCATCCTCCTTTGCCCCATATCCACTCTCTTCCTCCTATCGTTGAGTCTTGCTTTATTTTATGCTCCTTTTCTACTCAATTCTTTGGATTGCATCACCTCCCATTTCCTTTCATCCATACCAGGACAACCTCACGCCTTTAACCACTTCTATACAGGGCATTTTCACCCCCTTCCGGCCTAGGCCAATTTTCAGCGCTGTCGCAATTTGAAAGACAATGCAACACTGTACCCAAATCAATTTTTATTATTTTTCCCCCCACAAATAGAGCTTTCTTTTGGTGGTATTTCATCATTCCCTGCGGTTTTTATTTTTTGCGCTATAAACAAAAGAAGAGTGACGAGTTTGAAAAAAAAAAAAAAAAAAAAAAAACACAATATTTTTTACTATAATAAATATCCCAATTTTTAAAAAACAAAAACAAATTTTTTTCCTCAGTTTAGGCTGATATGTATTCTTCTACATATTTTGGTAAAAAAAATAAAAAATCGCAATAAGCGTATATTGACTGGTATAGCGTCTACAAAATAGGGAATAGATTTATGGCATTTTTTATTATTATTTTTTTTTATACCAGTAATGGCGGCGATCTGCGATTTTTATCGTGACTGACATTGCGGCGGACACATCGGACACTTTTGACATTATTTTGGGACCATTCACATTTATACAGCGAACAGTGCTATAAAAATGCACTGATTACTGTATAAATGTCACTGGCAGGGAAGGGGTTAACACTAGGGGGCGATCAAGGGGTTAAATGTGTTACCTAGGGAGCGATTCTAACTGTAGGGGGAGGGGAATCACAAGGGGAGGTGACCGATAGGTGTTCCTCTGTAATGGGAACACACCATCGGTCTCCTCTCCTCTGACAGGACATGGATCTGTGTGTTTACACACACAGATCCACGTCCCGCCACTGTTACCGGCAATCGCAGGTGCCCGGCGGACATGCACCGGCTCCCGAGTAGGGTTGCCACCTTTTCTTCAAGCCAAACCCGAACACTTTTGCGGCGCACGGCAATTTTTTTGTAGTACATGCTATATGATTGTAAAATACCTTGGGTTACCCAAAGAGAGTAGTAATGAGGTGTGCTACAGTGAACAGTGGCTGTGGCCATTGCATTAACAGTGGGGGGGGGACTTAAAGGGGCATGGTTAAATAAAACAAAAGCATTAGTGTACCCATAAAATGATTCGATTAATAAAAGAAATGTCAGGTAAAATATGAAAATAGCCTACCTTAAAAGCGGACACTGTCAGCCAGTAGCGCAGTGGACGGTGTCAGTAGGACAGTGGATGGTGTCAGTAGGACAGTGGACGGTGTCAGTAGGGCAGTGGACGGTGTCAGTAGGACAGTGGACGGTGTCAGTAGGACAGTGGACGGTGTCAGTAGGGCAGTGGACGGTGTCAGTAGGGCAGTGGACGGTGTCAGTAGGGCAGTGGACGGTGTCAGTAGGGCAGTGGATGGTGTCAGTGGAGCAGAGGACGGTGTGAGTAGAGCAGTGGACGATGTCAGTAGGGCAGAGGACGGTATCAGTAGGGCAGTGGACGGTGTCAGTAGGGCAGTGGACGGTGTCAGTAGGACAGTGGACGGTGTCAGTAGGGCAGTGGACGGTGTCAGTAGGGCAGTGGACGGTGTCAGTAGGGCAGTGGATGGTGTCAGTGGAGCAGAGGACGGTGTGAGTAGAGCAGTGGACGATGTCAGTAGGGCAGAGGACGGTATCAGTAGGGCAGTGGACGGTGTCACCCGGTGAGAACTGTATATATGGATGGTGTATGGGGGGGTGGAGAACAGTATATATGGGGGGGACTGTATATATGGAGAGGACTGTATATATGGGGGGTAGGACTGTATATATGGATGGTGTATGGGGAGAGGACTGTATATATGGGGACTGTGTATATGGGGGGGACTGTATATATGAATGGTGTATGGGGGGGGAGGACTGTATATATGGGGGGAACTGTATATATGGATGGTGTATGAATGGGTGGTATATGGGAGGGGGCTGGCAGAACTGTATATATAGTGTATGGTGGGGGAGGGGGGTGTATGTATAGTGTATGGTGGGGGAGGGGGGTGTATGTATATATAGTGTATGGTGGGGGGGGGGTGTATGTATGTTTAGTATATGGTGGGGGGGAGGGGGGTGTATGTATATATGTATATATAGTGTATGGTGGGGGGGGTGTATGTATGTATAGTATATGGTGGGGGGGGTGTATGTATAGTGTATGGTGGGGGGAGGGGGGGTGTATGTATGTATAGTATATGGTGGGGGGGAGGGGGGTGTATGTATAGTGTATCGTGGGGGAGTATGTATGTATGTATAGTGTATGGTGGGGGAGGGGGGTGTATGTATATATGTATATATAGTGTATGGTGGGGGGGGGGGGGTGCATGTATAGTGTATGGTGGGGGGAGGGGGGGTGTATGTATAGTATATGGTGGGGGGGGGGTGTATGTATAGTGTATGGTGGGGGGAGGGGGGGTGTATGTATGTATAGTATATGGTGGGGGGGAGGGGGGTGTATGTATAGTGTATCGTGGGGGGGGGGGGTGTATGTATGTATGTATGGTGGGGGAGGGGGGTGTATGTATATATGTATATATAGTGTATGGTGGGGGGAGGGGGGTGTATGTATATATGTATGGTGGGGGGAGGGGGGTGTATGTATAGTGTATGGTGGGGGGAGGGGGGTGTATGTATAGTGTATGGTGAGGGGAGGGGGGGTGTATGTATGTATAGTATATGGTGGGGGGGAGGGGGGTGTATGTATAGTGTATCGTGGGGGAGGGGGGGTGTATGTATGTATGTATAGTGTATGGTGGGGGAGGGGGGTGTATGTATATATGTATATATAGTGTATGGTGGGGGAGGGGGGTGTATGTATATATAGTGTATGGTGGGGAGGGGGGTGTATGTATATATGTATATATAGTGTATGGTGGGGGGGGGGGGGGTGTATGTATAGTGTATGGTGGGGGGGGGGGGGTGTATGTATAGTGTATGGTGGGGGGGGGGTGTATGGGGAGGTGTATGTATATATGTATATATAGTGTATGGTGGGGGTTATGTATAGTTATGGTGGGGGGGGGGTGTATGTATAGTGTATGGTGGGGGGAGGGGTGTATAGTGTATGGTGGGGGGAGGGGGGTGTATGTATGTATAGTATATGGTGGGGGAGGGGGTGTATGTATAGTGTATGGTGGGGGGGTGTGTGTATAGTGTGGGGAGGGGGGTGTATGTATATATGTATGTATGGTGGGGGGGGGTGTATGTATATATGTATGTATGGTGGGGGAAGGGGGGTGTATGTATATATATAGTGTATGGTGGGGGGTGGGGGGGTGGGGGAGGGGGGTGTATGTATAGTGTATGGTGGGGGGGGGGGGGGAGAGGTGAGAGTACTTTGAAATTCTGACATGGATGGTAAAAACTTACCTTACAAGCTGGGCTCCAGTCCCAGCACGATTTGTGCACACATTCCAGCAGGGAATGGGGAGGCTCCGCCCACCTCCTTGTCCCTTCTGCTGGCAGCCAGAGGACTGGAGGAGAGCACCCGGCCGGTAACATGGAGGCTCCGCCTCTGCCTCTGTGTCCCGACTCCGTCCTGCACTCAGACAGCTGAGCAGGAGCAGAAATCAAGCAGCGCTAAGGCGGCGCTACGGACCCGAACTCCACGGCCGCACTGATTACACAGCTTCGGCACAGGGAGCCACGGGTCTGAAATGAATAATGTGCCCGGGTCTCAGGCGGGCAGAGACCCGGGCACATGTTTCAAAACCCGTACTGTCCGGGTGAATCCCGGACAGGTGGCAACCCTACTCCCGAGTGACGCGGCGGGGCGCGCGCCCCCTAGATGGCCGGGAAGCCCAGGACGTCATATGACGCCCGCCCAGGATGGGAGATCCCTCCTGTGGACGTCATTTGACTAAGGGCGGGGTATGAAGTGGTTAAAGCAGCTCTTTCACGGACCTGGATTTAGGGCTGGGAGATTTTCTTAAAAAAAAAAAATCTTCGATTCTCTTAAAAAAAAAAACTTGATTCACGATTCGAATCGAGTTTTTTTTTTTTTGGAAACCGCGCCGGTCCCGAGGCGCTGCAGGCATGAGCTTTTAGGCGAGGCCGCGGCTTCGGCCTAGTCTGCGGCGTCCGGCCTCGCGGACTAGGCCGAAGCCGCGGCCTCACCTAAAAACTCCTTGCCCGCAGCTCTTCAGGCCCGGCGCGGTGTCCGCGCCGGTTCGGAGGCGCTGCGGGCATGAGTTTTTAGGTGAGGCCGCGGCTTCGTCTAAAAACTCATGCCCGCAGTGCCTCGGGACAAAAAAAAAATCTAAAAAAATCGATTTGCTTAAATTTTGAATTGATTTGACCTCTCAACTCGATTCAAGATTGAAATCGATTTTTTTCCCAGCCCTACCTGGATTAGAGATGTTCGCAACGGAAAGTTTAGTTTTGTGTCAGAATAATCTGTTATGTTAATAATTTAATTTCATCATATTTGCAATGTTAGAATGATTCGTTTTCAGAATTCATTTTGTATATTCAGATTTGCTTCATATATTCGTTGTTCCAAATCGATTCGAATTTCTGAAGATTTTTCAGAAGATTGGCTATAATCGTTTTAACGTGTTATTTCGGAGGATTACTTATGTACTCTGGGCTGGATGGAAGAGGATCCATCAGAATATCCGAATCATAACATAAGGAAAGGAACAAAATTAAAGCGGACCTTCAGTAATTTTTTCAACTTTCCATCTATTAAATCTTCTGCCCTTGTTGTTTTAACTTTGGATAGTAAAACATTTTTTTTCTGCCAGTAAATAACTTATACAGCCCACTTCCTGTCTCTTGTCTGGTCATTAGCCTAGGCTTATGACATCATGCACAGCTCTCCCTCTCCTGAGAGTTTGCCAGGAAGGGAGGGGGGATGAGTCATAAGATGGCCAATGAGAGCTGCAGAGCTGGAGGTGTGCCTCTGTGTAAATCCATGTAAATCCAGGAAGTGAACAGCCAGCAGCTTCAGCTGCCCACAGTTAAAATGGCTGCAGCCAGACTTAGTGGAGGGAGATTTCTGCAGCATATTTGGCAAGTACAGAATCACAGTATATATAAAATATATATGCAAAGTGGTTGGAGGGAAGCTTCAGAATGGCACAGATGTTTTTATTACAAATTATGTGAGCAGACTGCAGTTCCTCTTTAATTTTGGATTGATTTGATAGGTTTTGATGCAAGGATTTTGATGGATCCGCCCTCATCCAAACCAAACACAATAAGTAGGAATGATCTTTTTTCACACTTATACCTTACTGTATTTATTGCAATATGTTTCCATTTCACATGTAGTGCATTTTTTTTATAATAATGAAAAATATTAATGCAACATAAAAACAAAATAGATCCAAATCAATTTGGATCATTCGTTATGTCATTACGTTATATCAGATGCTTCAAACGTTAAAGGCCCAAACTATTGCATCCGGTCATCCGAATGAAACAAATACATTTGTTGTTTCGTTACAATTTCTTTTGGATTGTTGAATTTTGTTTCTATTGTGATATGGAGATTCGCATACATCCGAATCTCCGGAAAGTGAATTTTGGCAGAATTTCGGTTTGTAACAAAACAAATCGCACAAGTCTACCATGAATCCCCTTAATTCCAGACCTAGAAAAATGGTGTGTTGGATGATGTATTCCATTAGAGACTGCGCTATCATTTGTGTTTTCATATTGTGCCACATGCCAACCCATCTGTACTTTGCTGTGTATTAACATTGCTCAATAAACTAAAACTCAGTGCATGGGAAATTACAAGAACATTGGATTTTTGGTGGGATCGACCAGAAAATATTCGAAGCCTGAAATAGGAAAACTAATGCAGCCACCACATCTAAGGACTGGCAACCTGCAATATATACGTTTTTTGTTCTTGGATTTGGATAGACTTTATGATCACACAAACACTGTTAAAGAGAATTACATTCAAGATTTCTGTTTTATGGAATCCTCAGACAGGAAGGCACTTTTATCTGCAATAATACATATTTCAATTCAGGAAAAAAAAAAAAAAGAAGGAAATCTGACAACAAAAAGGCGAATGTGGGAAGAGGCGATTGCGCACGTACCGTGTGAAAAAGGACACTCTCTTCCTTTCTGTTCAGCTCCAGGACAATTGCAGACTTGTTGTGTGTGATATTCCCAATGTCATTCCACCTGCAGACAAGATTTCAGGTTAGCGCTGCCAAGACACACATTCCGACATTCCAGAGCCATGCCAGCGATATCTCTACCCCACCAGCCTCCAGCTTGGCAACGCTCACCCCTCTGATTGCCGCTAGCCCACCAGCCTCCAGCTTGGCAACGCTCACCCCTCTGATTGCCGCTAGGAGCCTTTCAAGAACTATTCATCTCCCTGGAGTTTGAAACATATCTCAGATGGACCAGGTCACAACACATAAAATGTTCTTTTCATCCACTTGCTAGAGGAGATTAAACCAAAATATCCGTGTTTTGGTCCGAGCATAGATAACAGGACCGGCTGGGGGGACTTACTGCAGCATAAAAGGGGGGAGCTGTAGTTTGTCTTTATACAGGAAAAACATACCTACATTACAAAGCTGTATTGGTTTCTTAGAGAAGTAGGCTCCAAGTCGCTCCAGGCTCTGGATCATCTACAAGGCAACCTAGGCAGGAGCCTAGGGCAGGGGAAGGCAGACTTCACCCATCCAGCTGTTGTGGAACTACAAAGAGCCAGGATGCATTACAGGGTTCTGACAGACACAAACATGGCTCCAAGAGGCAGATGCATGCTGGGACTTGTAGTTTTGCAAGGAGGAGTTTATTTGGGTGCTTATAATAAAAACATATTTTCTGTTTTAGCAATCAGTTTTAAAAATTACATGACATCATGACAGCAGGGGTAAGCAACCTTTCAGAGGTTGAGATCTACCTGGATAAATAGAGGAAATTAAAGCCCCCAATAAAAAAAGACTGCATGAAGTACAGTGTGTCACTGTGTCACAGGAGTGTATGCTCCACTCAAAATCACCCCCCCCCCCAAAAAAAAAGTAATGTACCCTGTTCCCCTACTGTAGTGTTCTCTGGCCCTCTGCCTCCCCCACACAGTGTCCTCTGCCCTCCATCCCCACACAAACATGGTAGTGTCCTCTGCCCTCCAACATGGTAATGTCCTCTGTCCTCCCACACCGTATTGTCCTGTCCCCCCCCCCCCCCCCCCCCCACTGTAGTGCCCTCTGTTCCCCATAGTAGTGTCCTCTGCCATCCCTTTCCCCACAGTAGTGTCCTCTGCCCCCACATAGCAGTGTCCTCTGCACCCCCGTCCCCTCAAAAGCAGTTTTGTGCCCCCTCACCCCACTGTAGTGCTCTCTGTTCCCCATAGCAGTGTCCTCTGCCATCCCTTTCCACACAGTAGTGTCCTCTGCCCCCACATAGCAGTGTCCTCTGCACCCCCGTCCCCTCAAAAGCAGTTTTGTGCCCCCTTCACCCCACTGTAGTGCCCTCTGCCCCCCCCCCCTACTGTCCTCTGCCCCCCCGCATAGCACTGTCCTTTACCCTGCCCAACACACTGTAGTGCCCTCTGCCCTCCTCATCTCCTGTACTGTCCTCTGCCCCCCCCCCTTGCATAGCACTGTCCTTTGCCCTGCCCAACACACTGTAGTGCCCTCTGCCCCTTCTCCCCCCCCCCCCATACTGTCCTCTGCCCCCCCTGCATAGCACTGTCCTTTGCCCTGCCCAACACACTGTAGTGCCCTCTACCCCCCCCCCCCCCACAGCAGTGTTTCCTGCACCGACCCACCCCCCCCCCCCATTTTTCCTCAAGGTAGTGTCCCACCCCCCCAACACATACGCACATAGGAGTGTCCCCTGCCCCCCCAAAAAAAGTGTTTTGTCCACCACAAATAGTGACATTTTCCCCGTTTACAACACACAGCCGTGTGTAGATGGCTCTCTCCTCCCTTACACTGACTGTACATCACAGCGGAGTGAGAGTTAGCACAGTGCTGGATGGAGGGCAGGAGCAGGTGCTGCCAGAGTTAACCATTCATGTTAACAAGCTGATGATTGGTCGCTAGGTCCACCCAGCAACCAATCACCTGCTGGTTAACTTGCAAAGTTAACTAAAGCAGCTGCCATGCTCCCGCTCTCCATTCAGCACTGTTTTGCCTCTCACTCCACTCTGTTATTAGAAAGGAGAGTGGGGGAGTCTGGGGGAAGTATAGGCACAGCCCTGATTATGATCTACCTGTTGGCATCCCACCATCGACAGGTAGATTGCGATCAACGGTTTGCCGACCTCGGCTTTAAAGCATATGTCAAGGGAAAAAGGTAGCACATCTCTGGAATACACACTACAAGTGCAGAAGAATAACAGTTGATGCACCAGAAATGTAGTATATGCTCCTAGCTTCATCTCTAAACCTGACAATACCGCTCTGATTTTCTAAACACGTGTTATCAAGTCCTACCTACTTGATTTCTGATAAATAAGGAACACAGCCCCCCTCATCTCCATATCCCCTCCTTCCGCACAGACAGAGAACACTGGAAGTTATTAAATCACACGATTTCTGGCAGGAGCAAAAAGGTATTTTTTGTACTTATTGAGCAGATATAACAAAACTCTTTGAATGGTATATAGGCCGCTCAGACCACTCTACATTCACTTGGATGTTTGGACAGATAGTTAAGCAGTCATAGGATGCCGCTAAGGCTAAACCATAATCTTTGCTGTCCCCGTGTTTATGGAATGACTTTCTCCTGGGATCTTCAACGGACCGGAGTTCAGGAAGAATGTAGTTAAGGGGGTTTCCTTGGGTGAGCAGTACACACCATGGTGGCCACAACGGTTTCCATCATGGCTCAGACTACATTTGGTGTGGGTGAGTTGATTTTTGGATTCTAAGAGGACTAACAGAACACAAACCCCATTATCCCCCTAAAGAAGCCCATTGGGGCGAAACATGCTGGGTTTTGCGTTGTAAATCATTTACCAACACTTTATGTGGTAAAAGCCCTTGATAGGCATAATTTTGAAAGTGTTGCTAATGTGATGCTAATATAATCATTTAGGAATATGATGGTTGGGGATGTTGTTCTGTAATACCCTTAATGATATTTGTGGTATGTGTTACTATAACATAGGCATCTATATACCCCTTTGATCGAATAGACTTATGGAATAAAGTTGATTGTTTTTACAAGTACTCTATGTTTTTCTGGGAGACCATCCACCTGTTAAAGGATAAGTTCACCTTTTGGAACATGTTACATATTCTGCCCGTATTTAGGATGCAACATGCTCCAGCAGCTGCAGCCATTCCCCCTCTCCTCCCATTTTGATTTAAAGTGGTTGTTAAGCCACTAAAGTATAAGCATGCCATCCCCTCTTAAATAACATTGAGTGTTCCTGTGCCTGTTCTGCATAAAAAAAATGCTGGATTATACCTTATATCAGAGCGTCTCCTGGCTAACAGCTATAGCAGGCGGGGCCGAGCACTCCCGCTGACGTCAGCCAGAGAGGAGAGAGAGCTGAGGAGTCACGTGAGCGCTGGGAGACACTCTGATATAGGTAGAAATCTGCATCTTTTTTATACAGCACAGGGACAGGGACACAACATTATTTAACAGAGAGGATAGCATGCTTATATTTTAGATATGATAGCAGCAGGAGGGGAGGATCATGGAGTGGATGGAGCTGACAGGCAGGAAGGAGAGGGGAGAGGAGGACAGAGACACAGGAGAGCAGAGAGGAGATCTGCGGATGACAGAGGCACGTAAACTGACCACGGTGTCGGGGCTCAGCAGCCATGATAAACCGTGGACAGTTTACAGAGGGGAGGGTAGAACCAGGCAGGATCAGCCAGGTATTTCAGGTGATACAGGGGGCCAAATTACACAGCACAAGCACTATTCATGTTTTAAAAAGGAACAGGATCAATTTTTCTGTACCCCTAAACCAGAAGATGGTTTGATTCACACTGCATGTGTTACCACCATCTATAAGCTATACTCTAAGTGATGCTTAGACCATGTTTTTTTGCTACCAACATTAGGAGGTCCAGAGGAAGCAGAAAAATGTGAAACGTGTCAACCTCTTGGATCGTCTATTAGTGATGGTTTATTGATATGGCCAGCATCATATATAAAAATGTATCTTGATGTTTTTAATCAATTTTAATCTTTTCTAATAAAAAAAATTGATTTTTTTATAAATCTTGTATGGTCATTCCTCAACGGTAGCAGTAAAGACCAGTATTGATAAATCAGACAGATACACTGATAAGTCTGTAGGAGTCCTGCATGAGTGCACTGCTTTCCAGGATCCAAGTAAAAAAAAAAAAATTGAAGGATAGGTTCACCTATCCTTCAAAGCCTGTTTCTTGAGGTTTTTTTTTCCCCGCCAATGAATGATCAATGGTATATTTAGCAGACCAAAAGGGAGCAAATTGGAGAAGTTAATAATTATAATTTACACACACTTCTACTGAAATTTGAATTTGACAGCAAATATCTGACCTGATGAAACCTGGGAGCTGCAGTAGGGGGAGCCCTCTACTTTATTACCAATCACTGCTTGTCCAGGAAACACACGCCAAGATCCCGGAATACATGTGCTGCCTATCAGTGCTTGTCTATACTATATTGTTCCCTAGATTTTCATTTTAAACAAACTAAAAGAATTCAGAAAGCTCTCGCTTACCTGTAAGAGGCTGATGATTTTCCTTGACTGTCTCCAACAAAAATGCCCATGAAGAGGATACAGAGGGCAACATCATTGCTGTGACTGTCCTATAAACACAATGCATTAAGCAAAAAACTGTGAATTCCACCAAAATCCCCCAATAGTGAACACAATCTCAACTAACCACTAGCACTTTGTTAGTTCTGGTATGCAGGCACAAGACCGGCTTCCCCATTGTACTTGTCTGTTGTAGCTAGGAGGTCTGGCTATAGGTGTGATAAGCCTTACTGAACTGTTAATACACCCTTGGTGAGCATACATGACTTCTTAAGGGTTCACTCACACAGACGGGTGGTAGGTTTAGCCGAGGGTTGACCAACATCCCACCCATTCAAATGAATAAGGCTGTGCCACAACCGGGTGCACTGCACACAGTAGGTCAGCATTTTGAGGGTTAAACCAGGCAGTAAGGAGACAACATATTGCCTCTGCATTGCCTGGAAAATGTCCTCTAAAAAGTGATCCATCATAGATTGCTTTTCAGTAAGGTAGCCCCATGTGGTGTACCTGGACTTTGCAAAAGCATTTGACACAATTCCCCATAAACATTTACTGTACAAAATAAGGTCAATTGGCATGGACCATAGGGTGAGTACATGGATTGAAAACTGGCTACAAGGGCGAGTTCAGAGGGTGGTGATAAATGGGGAGTACTCGGAATGGTCAGGGGTGGGAGGTGGGGTCCCCCAGGGTTCTGTGCTGGGACCAATCCTATTTAACTTGTTCATAAACGACCTGGAGGATGGGGTAAACAGTTCAATCTCTTCCAAGCAGGGCAATAACTTCTCCACAGGATGTGGAAAGCTTGCAAGAAGATCTGAACAAATTAATGAGGTGGGCAACTACATGGCAAATGAGGTTTAATGTAGAAAGATGTATAATAATGCATTTGGGTGGCAAAAATATGAATGCGATCTACTCACTAGGGGGGAGAACCTCTGGAGGAATCTAGGTTGGAAAAGGACCTGGGGGTCCTAGTAGATGATAGGCTCAGCAATGGCATGCAATGCCAAGCTGCTGCTAGCAAAAGCAAAGCATGCTCGCTCCCGAGCCAGCTCTGTGTCCATAAGACACAGAGAGCGCGGTTTAGCCCCGCCCCTTCACCCCCCCTCACTGTCTGTGATTGACAGCATCAGGAGCCAATGGCTACTGTATCTCAGCCAATTAGGAGGAATCGGGCTTAGGAAAGTATTAGGGGGGCTGATGCACACTGAAGGTTTTTTTTACCTTCATGCATAGAAAACATGAGGGTAAAAACCTTCAGCCTTCACAACCACTTTAAGATTCAATGACAAATCATCAACACACACACATACACATATATATATACACACTTCATTTTATATACACATTTACCGAGTTAAAAATAGATATCTGCTCATTTGCTCTGACATGCACTGTGAGCTTTAGGCTCGGTTCACACTACCGCGACTTGGGATCCGACTTGTAAGCCCTCAAGTCGCCCCAAGTCGCCCCAGAAAGAGATTCACATTACAGTGAATGGGAGCGTCTTAATAGACACTACTGAAGTCGCTCCGACTTCAGAGCGTACTCCCTGTACTACTTTGATCCGACTTTGATCCGACTTCAGCCTATTGACTATCATTGAAGTCGGATCAAAGTCGGATCGCCGTCTCGCATGATCCGACTTCGGCATGCGACTTGTGCTCAGATGATCTTGAGGGGGAACTCCGCGCCAAATTTTAAATAAAAATCCGGCATGGGTTCCCCCTCCAGGGGCATACCAGGCCCTTGGGTCTGGTATGGACCTTGAGGGGAACCCCCTACGCCGAAAAGACGGCGTGGGGGGTCCCCCCCCAATCCATACCAGACCCTTATCCGAGCACGCAGCTCGGCCAGACAGGAATGGGGGTGGGGACGAGCGAGCGCCCCCCCCCCCTCCTGAACCGTACCAGGCCGCATGCCCTCAACATGGGGGGTTGGTGCCTTGGGGGAGGGGGCGCGCTGCGGCCCCCCCACCCCAAAGCACCTTGTCCCCATGTTGATGAGGACAAGGGCCTCTTCCCGACAACCCTGGCCGTTGGTTGTCGGGGTCTGCGGGCGGAGGGCTTATCGGAATCCGGGAGCCCCCTTTAATAAGGGGGCCCCCAGATCCCGGCCCCCCACCCTATGTGAATGAGTATGGGGTACATCGAACCCCTACCCATTCACCTAGGGAAAGTGTCAATTTAAAAAAAAACACTACACAGATTTTTAAAGTAATTTATTAGACAGCTCCGGGGGTCTTCTTCCGACTTCGGGGGTCTCTCCGGTTCTTCTCCGCGCTCTCCGGGTCTTCTGCCGGGCTCCTCCGCTATTTTCTGCTCTTTTGGCCTGGTATGCTCCTGAAGGGGGAACCCATGCCGGTTTTTTATTTAAAATTTGGCGCAGAGTTCCCCCTAAAGATTCATACCAAACACAGTGGCGGGGATCCAAGTCGGATCCCCGTTCATAGTCGGACACATGTCGCAGGGCAAAGTCGGATCCAAGTCGTGTTGAAGTCGCGTTGCAAAGTCACGTTGAAGTCGTGTTGCCCCTGTGTGAACCGACCCGTAAGGTCTTATATAGACAAGTCCAATCGGTATAATCAAACACAGCTGGACTCAAATGAAGGTGTAGAACCATCTCAAGGATGATCAGAAGAAATGGACAGCACCTGAGTTAAATATATGAGTGTCACATCAAAGGGTCTGAATACTTAGTACCATGTGATATTTTAGTTTTTCTTTTTTACTAAATCTGCAAAAATGTCAACAATTCTGTGTTTTTCTGTCACTATAGGGTGCTGTGTGTACATTAATGAGGGAAAAAAAATGAACTTAAAGGATTTTAGCAAATGGCTGCAATATAACAAAGAGTGGAAAAAAAAAAAAAATTATATATATATATATATATATATATATATATATATATATATATATATATATATATATATATATATCTAGATATAGATATATATTATAATGCCCCGTACACATGGTCGGACTTTCCGGCGAAGATGTGCGATCGGAGCTTGTTGTATGAAATTCCGACCGTGTGTGGGCTCTATCGGACAGTTTCCGTCGGAATTTCCATCGCACAAAATTTGGGATCTGGTTCTCAAATTTTCCGAGAACAAAATCTGTTCGCCTAAATTTCGATCGTGTGTACACAATTCCAACGCACAAAGTGCCACACATGCTCGGAATCAAGCAGAAGAGCTGCACTGGCTATTGAACTTCATTTTTCTCGGCTTGTCGTAAGTGTTGTGCGTCACCGCGTTCTTGACGTTCGGAATTTCTGACAAGATTTGTGTGACCGTGTGTATGCAAGACAAGCTTGAGCCAACATCCGCCGGAAAAAATCCATGGATTTTGTTGTCGGAACGTCCGGTCAATGTCCGATCGTGTGTACGGGGCATAGCTCTACCTAGATATAGATATATATACTCCAAAGACATGCTGGTAGGTTAATTAGCTTCTGTCTAAACTGGCCCTAGTATGTGTATGTGTATGTATGAATGTGAGTTAGGGACCTTAGATTGTAAGCTCCTTGAGGGTAGGAACTGATGTGAATGTACAATGTATATGTAAAGCGCTGTGTAAATTGACAATGCTATATAAGAACCTGAAATAATAATAATAATAATAAATGTAATAATAATTATCTGCTTGCCGACCAGCCGTCGTCATTTTACCGTTGCAGGTTGGCACGATCCTGCGAATTGTCGTAGCTATACGTCGGCTCGCAGGATCGGGATAGCAGGCGCACGCTGCACAGCGGGGGTGCCAATGCTCGTGACCGACGATCACGAGCGATCGCGAGCACCAGAGGCAGAACAGGGAAGTGTGTGTGTAAACACACACTTCCCTGTTCTGAGAGGAGTGACAGATCGTGTGTTCCTATTAGCTAGGAACCACGATCTGTCACTTCCTCTAGTCAGTCCCCTCCCCCTACAGTTAGAATCACCTCCCAGGGAACACAGTTAACCCCTCGATCGCCCCCTAGTGTTAACCCCTTCCCTGCCAATGAAATCTTTACAGTAATCAGTGCATTTTTATAGCACTGATCGCTGTATAAAATGCCAATGGTCCCAAAAATGTGTCAAAAGTGTCTGTGTCCGACATAATGTCGCAGTCACGATAAAAATCACAGATTGCCGCCATTACTAGTAAAAAAAATAAAATAAATAATAATAAAAATGCTATAATGTATCCCCTGTTTTGTAGACGCTATAACTTTTCCGCAAACCAATCAATATACGCTTATTGTGATTTTTTTTTTTACCAAAAATTTGTAGAAGAAAACATATCGGCATAAACTGAGGAAATTTTTTTTTTTTTTTTTTTTTTTTTTTTTAAGCAAAAGGGGATATTTATTACAGCAAAAAGTACAAAATATTGTGTTTTTTTTTTTCAAAATTGTCGCTCTTTTTTTGTTTATAGCGCAAAAAACAAAAAACCGCAGAGGCGATCAAATACCACCAAAAGAAAGCTCTATTTGTGGGGAAAAAAGGATCTAACAGAAAAGCACTGCCAGGGACAGCTCTGGATTGTAGGAGTGTATTGCAGCTAAGTGTTTTTTTTTATTTTATTTTATTATATCTTTTAATGAGCTATTCATTTCTGACTTAAAGACATACCTTGACCTGAAAACACTCCTGTCCATAGCCATCCAACTGCTGCACTTCCTGTATGTACAAAACTGTGGCTTCCTCCGGTCTCATCTCACTGCAAGTGAAAACAAACGTGGCAGTGTCATCCCACACACATACAAACACAAGACAATAAAAACGTGCACAGACAGGACAATAAATATTTTATACGCTTTCATCCCAGCTACACATATTCTCTCCTGTCACAACAACAGATGGCTCATCCAAAGCTGGACTGCTATACAGCCACAAAACAACAACAACTGCATGCAGACTGGAATATAAAATAATTTAATCTTTTAGAGAATGACAGCAGAACTCTGCGCTGACAAAAACATTTAACTTATATATTCCTTCAAAAGTCATGCAATCTTATCTCAAGAGCAGCTAGTCTAAATACCTCAAATCGGTCTTTATTAGAGATTGGACTGGACATGAGGATTCCCAGCTGAATGTAAAGAAAGGGGCAGGAATGATGGTTGATACGTAAAAAAAAAAAAAAAAAAGAAAGAAAATGCGTGGGGTTCCCCCCAACATTCATACCAGACCTTTATCCAAGCATGCACCCTGGCTCGTCACAAATTACAGCTTCCTGCAGCTGAACGTAAACAAAGGGGTGTGCTATCCCGGTGACATCATTATTCATATATGGACATGACCATATTTGGTCAGGGACCTTGACCAAATGTATTCATGATCATGTTTGATCAATTATGTCACCTGGGACATTTCGCCCCTTTGTTTACATTCACCTGTCAGGAAACAGTCATTCGTGGCAAGTAGTCATCAGGGGCAGATCACGTTGGTGTGTCTTTTCTTTCAGCAGATGCCCTTCATCGTGACTGATGCAGATCTACATCGCTGGATGACATCAATAATGGATTTACAGACTTGTCAAAGTGTGCGTTTATTAACTTTACATTTGTTTCCTTTACTACTACTATCCCTTACTGATTCATGCAGGAGGAAGGGTAAGGGGCAATATCTGAGAACCCACACATTTTCAAATTCCAATAAGCCCACAGACCCCCACAACCACCAGGTCAGGGTTATGGGTATGAGGCCCTTGCGCTATGAACATGGATACAAGGTGCTTTGCCAGGGACACTGCCTGGCAAGGTACCCTCCCCATGTTGAGGGCATATGGCTTGGTATGGTTCATGGAAACCTGTCTAGCCAAGTTGCATTATAGGAAAAGGGTCTGGCATGGATTTTGGGGTTGTACACATCGTACAAATATGCTACCTCACAAGCAGGTTCAGGGTATCCCCCAATCATGTTATTTTCCTTTCAAAAAATTTATTAACAATTTTTCAAATAGACAATACAAAAGATCAGACATCAGCGGAACACATAAAAAAAAAAAACATGAAACATAAGATACTGAAAACCACAATGTCAATTCCTAAACAGTAAAAGGTATCAACCCCCTAAATAAAAGGCCAGATCCTTATCACCCAATACAACTAGCTGAGGGGGACATACCCAATGAAGACTGCCCTGAAATCAGGGTGCCAAACGAAAATGTGGAGTGCCAATATAAACACCTGAGTAACCAAACATACTTTAGAGAACAAATTGTAAAAGAAGATAAAGAATGAAGGAAGAAAGAGCCCATAACAGGGAAGGGTGGTCCGAGCCAGGGTCAGGAAATATATATTAATCCAAAAATCCAGAGAGCAGTGCTAAATTACGGTACCAGGGAGATATATGCATATATGTGGCCCACGGCTCCCAGGTCTGTACGAATTGTTCAACAGTGTCCTGCAAGATGCTAACAATATTCTCATTTAGCCGAATCCAGGTGACCTTTTTCTTAGCCTGTGCCAGGGACACCGTAGATTGTTTCCAGAATTTGGCAAGAGTAGTTTTAGCTCCTAGTAAGATAAAGAATATCAATCTTAAGTATTTAGGTAGCCTAGGCACAGGGGTATTAAGGAGTGCTATATGTGGAGTCTGGGGAACCAATTGTCTCGTTACTCTACGAGTCATTGAGAAGATTCCATTCCAGTAACCCCGGATTCTAGGGCATTCCCAGCAGATATGGCACATTGTCCTCGGCATCTGACAGCCTTGGAATCACAAAGGCGAAACAGAAGGGTACATTTTGGCCAACCGGGTTGGCACCAGGTACCAATGGGTGAGCACCTTCAAATTTGCCTCTATCAAGGCGACATTCATGATACCCCTGTAAGATCTCAGGAAAAAACTGTGCCACAGCTCCAGGTCCCTTTCTTCTCCCAGTCCTCCATATAGGGGAGTCTAGGGGGAAGAACCCAGTAGCAGGCCATAGACCAGGGAAATACCACCATGCTGATCTCCATCTTGCATGCACCACTTTTCATATTGGTCAGGCTTAGCCAGCCAGAGGGAGTGTAAAAAATTAGAAATTTGAAAAAACGAAAACGCTCCGACCGAGGCATCTTAAGGACCTCCGTACAATGACAGCACCCAATCATGTGATTTAAAGTAATTTTTCATTTTTATCGTTTCACGTTAGGCATTATTAGAAACGCTTCTTCCTGCCATATTGTATTTTAAATTTTTTTTTTTGCTTTAGTGCATGTCCTCCTAAACCCTGCTCCATGCCCTTTGTTTAAAAATCCCTTGCCTATTAGCCTAAAACATGGTCATTTTGGATTTCCAGGATTCAGCTCCCATTGGATTTTAAAAGGGGTTCAGATTCGACATCCTAAGGCCCGCCAAAAATGGATCGAGATTCGACCGATTCAGCCAGGCCTGGACATATTTTGATCCCTGTATAGACAGGGAGGTTGTACAGAAGTCAATCTACCGACTGACTTATGTACAGCCACCCTGTTGGATTTTCCCTGCTCAATTAGCTCCGCAGGCTATAGCCTGCAACGGTGATCAGTGCAAAATTAACTCATCTATGAGCTCCATAAAGCAGTTCTTCACCCTAGCAATCAAAAAATCTAAAGACAGCAGCTACTAATACCGTAGCTGCTGACTTTTAATATTAGGACACTTACCTGTCCAGGGATCCAACACAGTCCTCAACCGAGCAGGCTCTTTGGGTCCCTGGCACCAGCATGTTTACTTTGGGAAGCCGGCTGTGACTGCATGTGGCTTCACAACTGGCTTCCCACTGCGCATGCACGAGCAGCACTGTGCTTTGTGAATGGTGCCGCAGAGAAGCGGAACCTCCCCTTTTGGGTGAAGTTCCACTTTAACTTTGCTAAAGTTTACTAAACAGCCCCAAACTGAACCAAAGTATATTCGGCTCATCACTAGCCCTAAGGCCTCTTGCACAAAGTACCCATTTCTGGACGTAATTTCAGACATTGTTTTGCATGTATTTATGCATATGTGCACATTCGCACGTACAATACATTCCTAGGCAAAATGTATTAATATTTATGTGCATTTGCTTTTACAGGTGCAAAATACTGACCAGGAACCCAAATTTTTCAAATTTTTTTTTTTTTTACTCAAGAATATGCAGCACTTGTTTACACACCTGGCACATGGTAAACAATGGGCTGCATTAGAAATCTGCATTTAGATTTCAAGCTGCAGTGTGCAAGAGGCCTTGTATTAACTTCAAACGTGGCAGCGAGAACTCCGAGTGTACTTGTGCTTTGCCCACACAAAACAAAAGCAACAGGTTCACAATAACCACCTTCTCCATGCAACATACACTATATTACCAAAAGTATTGGTACACCTGCCTTTACACACACATGAACTTTAATGGCTTAGTCCGTAGGGTTCAATATTGTGTTGGCCCACCCTTTGCAGCTATAACAGCTTCAACTCTTCTGAGAAGGCTGTCCACAAGGATTAGGAGTGTGTCTATGGGGATGTTTGACCATTCTTCCAGAAGCGCATTTGTGAGGTCAGGCTCATAGTCTCCGCTCAAATTCTTCCCAAAGGTGTTCTATTGGGTTGAGGTCAGAACTCTGTGCAGGCCAGTCAAGTTCCTCCACCCCAAACATTTGGTGGAGGGGGGATTATGGTGTGGGGTTGTTTTTCAGGGGTTGGGCTTGGCCCCTTAGTTCCAGTAAAGGGAAAACGTAAAGCGTCAGCATACCAAGACATTTGGGACAATTTCATGCTCCCAACTTTGTGGGAACACTTTGGGGATGGCCCCTTCTAGGGTTGGGCGATTTGTATTTTTTTTTTGAGAAAAACTTGATTCACGATTCGAATCGAGTTTTTTTTTTTTTTTGGACACCGCGCCGGTCCTGATGAGTCTTTAGGCGAGGCCGCGGCTTTGGCCAAGTCCGAGGCGTCCGGCTTCGCGGACTAGGCTGAACCCGCTGCCTCACCTAAAAACTCCTGCCCGCAGCTCCTCAGGACCGGCGCGGTGAAAAGAAAAAAAAAAAAAACCTAAAAAAATCGATTTGCTTAAATTTTGAATCGATTTGACATCTCAACTTGATTCAAGATTTAGATTGATTTTTTTCCCCAGCCCTAGCTCCTTCCTGTTCCAACATGACTGTGCACAAAGCAAGATCCAAAAGATATGGATAAGAGAGTTTGGGGTGGAGGAACTTGACTGTCCTGACCTCAACCCGATCGAGCACCTTTGGGATGAATTAGTGAGGAGACTGCGAGCCAGGCCTTCTCATCCAACATTATTGCCAGACCTCACAAATGTGCTTCTGGAACATTGGTCAAACATTGCCATAGACACACTTCTAAACCTTGTGGACAGCCTTTCCGGAAGGATTGAAGCTGTTATAGCTGCAAAGGGTGGGCCAACTCAATATTGAACCCTACGGACGAAGACTGGGATGCCATTAAAAGTTCATGTGCGTGTAAAGGCAGGTGTCCCAATACTTTTGGTAATATAGTGTATATTGACCTTCCTTTCACTCCTTTGCTGCTCCATTTAAATGCCTGGAGTAAAAGGAAAGTTATGAGCATCCAGGGCTATGAACTTCCCCTGCAGCAGCACTCGTTAGCCTATCACTGATACGTAGGGAGTCACATGCTTGTCCGTACCTGAAAGTACCAGAAAATTTCCTTTGGTTCTCAATGATAGCTTGTATTGGTGACCAAGCTGGATAGGAAACTGGTCCTGAGTGGGTATTCATGTGGGCAAAAAGGAAGGAATGTTTTCTGGTGGGTACTGCCCAGTGATGGATGGTGGTGATGGGCCCTCTCTTAGGGATTGGGCTGCTGCCTTTTCTGTGCGACCTTAAGATCGTTTCAGCATGTAGACTTCGATAAAAAGAAAGGAGCGCCCATTGTCCAGAGAAATGTGACCTCTAAAATATGGTTCATGGACCTCTATTAAAAATTAGCAACATGTATATTAACCAACGCGTTTCGGAAGGATAGACTTCCCCCTTCTTCAGGGCTGTTGCTGCACCTATACAACCAAAGGCCAGAATCCTGCTATTCAGAAACCTTGATCCAACATAACCACTCATTGGAATAGTATAAATAAGTGGTGCAGCGCTAATCCTAAATGTAAAACCTCAGGTGGTTTTCAAATATGGTCATAGTTTAAATCACCAAGGTGTATAGAAAAATAATGGTGAAAGCAATAAATTTACATTTAAAAAACAGTGGGGTAATAAATACAGTGGTGAGTCTCACTGAACTAAATGAATGGTGAATGTAAATAAGCTGATAAAAATGTGCGTGTTGCAAGCTTGAATCTCTTCGGTAAAAAATCTGATACAACATAGATAACAAAAACCAATGTTTAAAAAATATATAAATAAAGTGCTGCGTGATTTAAATACATATAAAGTTCAAAAGTGACAATGTGCAATGTGCGAACACTGTGCATAATAAACTTGGCTACACCTCAGATTACATGCGGTGTTGGTATTCAAACCTACATAAAGTGCAAAAATGTGCAAAAAAGGACCGAAAAACTCCTAAGTACATACAGTAATAAATGTCCCAAAAATTAAATAAAAGGGTTTTGACACAAAAAGAAATGTCCTTTTAAAATAGAATCTGTGACAATATTGTGCTGGCATGCGCATGTGGCAGTTAAAGTGCCAAGTGACTTAAAACTCGTGCATCTTCGTGTGCAGACACTTCAGTGGGTAGTGGCCCCTTACCTCACAGTAATGGGGCAACAGCATATGACCAAAGGGCTCTTTATCTCATCCACCTAGGGGCTCCTGCGCATCCCTCACAGTCCTAGGATTAGGTTCCCTCAGATGCGATGCAGGGAGGTATTAAAAATAATAGAGTGGAAAAAGAACCCAATAGTGTAATTCCGTTTAAATAACTTTTATTTAGGCAAAAGCAGGTACTCACATTTAGCAATTGAGAAAAAATGGTTGTATCCGACGAGCAGCGAGCTCGCATGCTTCTCACAGTGTGTACAGCCTATCCCGTTTTAAGTCACTTGGCACTTTAACTGCCACATGCGCATGCCAGCACAATATTGTCACAGATTCTATTTTAAAAGGACATTTCTTTTTGTGTCAAAACCCTTTTATTTAATTTTTGGGACATTTATTACTGTATGTACTTAGGAGTTTTTCGGTCCTTTTTTGCACATTTTTGCACTTTATGTAGGTTTGAATACCAACACCGCATGTAATCTGAGGTGTAGCCAAGTTTATTATGCACAGTGTTCGCACATTGCACATTGTCACTTTTGAACTTTATATGTATTTAAATCACGCAGCACTTTATTTATATATTTCTTGGTTTTTGTTATCTATGTTGTATCAGATTTTTTACCGAAGAGATTCAAGCTTGCAACACGCACATTTTTATCAGCTTATTTACATTCACCATTCATTTAGTTCAGTGAGACTCACCACTGTATTTATTACCCCACTGTTTTTTAAATGTAAATTTATTGCTTTCACCATTATTTTTCTATACACCTTGGTGATTTAAACTATGACCATATTTGAAAACCACCTGAGGTTTTACATTTAGGATTAGCGCTGCACCACTTATTTATACAATCAATCAAAAGGTCAGGTGTTTACCCGAAAAGGTGCATGCAGCTTTTCCACCTCCAGCCATCTCCATACTTGATAGCGCAGGAATATCTCTGATAATTAATCATTCATGGGAATAGTTTCCAACAAAGAGTATGCAGCACCAGCCCAGAAGTAGGGAGAAGTCTATTTCCCCGAAACGCGTTGGATTGATGCACATGTTGCTAATTTTTAATACAGGTCCATGAACCATATTTTAGAAGTCACATTTCTCTGATCACCAGGCGCTCCTTTCTTTTTTTTTTTTATCCAAGTCTACACAATGATGGGAAAAGAAGGGAAGGTCAGCCAGTATATGGTGCACGGGATAGGGCAAGGTTAAACTAAAATCTTTTTTTTTTTTGATAGAAATTGAAAAAGCATAGCATTGTTTTGTCAAGCTGGCAGTAGGGGTGTCTGCTATGTACGCTGATAGGCGGGTGGAGGAGGAGGTACTTAGATGGATTTGCTGTAGGGAGAAAGCTCAGTGAGCCCATCAGAGGGGTGATTTTTTACTTGTATTCCAAAGAAATCTGAAAATGAAAAGTGGGAAGCAATGCCACAATCCCCAGACAAATCAGAATTCATTGTACATAGAGTGTAAGCTCACCTTACAGCTTTGTGCTCCACAGCCACTTTTAGTAGCAGTTCTTTTAGTAAGTTGGGATCCTGAGTCCAGTTCTGTGGTGAGACAAAACACTGACTCTATTATCCCGCAACACAAAACATACAGACACTCTAACACAATACACACATAAAAATAAAGAAAAACACACACAGCTGCTTGTAGTCTCCACCAAGAGCATATATGTGACAGGGTGACAACACAGAAGCATATTTTGGAGAGTTGTCATCCCATAGCAGGAAGTGCTTGAACTAAGACCTATATGGCAGGATCATCAGGTGTTTTTCTTTGTTAATGACAGATGCTGATGTAGAACCAGTGAAAACAACTTTTGAAAGTGCATACATGTTAAAAGGAGTTGTAAAGTCAGAAAGTTTCTTTATCTTAATGCATTATATGCATTAAGATAAAAAAAAACCTTCTGTCTGCAGTCCCCCCCCCCCCCCCCAAACACACTTACCTGATGTCCCTCTCTGTCCAGCGATGTCCACGAGTGTCTCAGCCGTCCGAGATTCTCCCTCCTGACAGGCTGAGACACATCAGCGGCGCCATTGGTTGCCGCTGCTGTCAATCAAAGTAAGCAAGCCAATCAGGAGACAGGGGGGCAGAGCCGGGTCTGAATGAACACAAGGAGCTGCGACTCGGCTCGGGTGCCCCCATAGCAAGCTGCTTGCTGTGGGGGCACTGAAAAGGAGGGAGGGGCCAGGATCACAGAGGAGTGACCCGAGAAGAGGAGGATCTGGGCTGCTCTGTGCAAATCCACTGCACAGAGGAGGCAAGTATAACATGTTTGTTTATTTAATATAAAAAAAAATCTCTGAGTGATAAAGATCCAGCTGATAAGGACATCCGTTCAGGTTTCTGGGAGACCCAATTCCCTGGGCTTGGTGAGACCGCCATTGCGGTCATCCCTGCGGGTAAGGAGACTACATGCTCACTGTGGGTGCATAACCTATTTGGATGAAGGTTCTCCACTATCCATATCACAGCGATCAGCTGTTTTCACTTTCATGAACATTCTTCAACATTTCCTGTTACTTTTTAGGACTTTGTTACTATTTCTGTTTGTTACTTACTTTATGTTTTTTTTTGCATTTTTTATGATCACCATTATTTTTGGTATTCTTTTTGATGCTTTATCACTTCATATTTTGCATCAATGTGCTTCTATAGTTGCAGCTCACATCATTGTCATTTATAGGATTTATACTCCTCATATTTTTCATGTATTTTAACTGGATTGCTTTTATCTAATTTCCTTATCTTATTTGTAGGGATTTTTCTTTAGTTTTCCACTTACTTTTTTCACCATTATTGCACATTCATTTAATTGATTGCTTGTGTCAAATTTTTTTTCACTTTTTTGTCTATTTTGATTTGTACAGACATTGCTTTAGTTTTCCACTTATTTTTCACCACTACTGAATGTCAATTCATTTAGTATTTATATATTAATTTTTTCGATTAATACTTTCAGCGCTGCACCTACTCCACATTTTACACAGATTTTAGTTTTGTATTGAAGACTTTTTTGGTGCTGGCAGCTTTATCCATATTAAACACTGGTTTCACTTTTCATATCTTTTTTTCAAGCGCAACGTTAACCTTATGGTTTTTTAAAAAAAAAAACAGAACTTTACAATCACTAAAGAGTCTGTAAATCATTACATATACTCAGTGAAGTGACTGGCCTCAGGAGATACGGTTGGCGGAAATCAGTCCGTTACCACAATTTAGCAAGAAAAAAAAAAAAAAAAAAAACTGTGCCCATGGAACTTTTGAGAGTTATGCCAAGAAGTTAACACCACTTTACATAAAATATACAAAATGTATTCCATATTTATGTTAAAAGTAGACAGTAAATGATACACATGTCAAGCTATAAAAGAATATAAATATACATTGACATACAGTAGGGCAAAAAAGTATTTAGTCAGCCACCAATTGTGCAAGTTCTCCCACTTAAAAAGATGAGACAGGCCTGTAATTGTCATCATAGGTATACCTCAACTATGAGAGACTAAATGTGGAAACAAATCCAGACAGTCACATTGTCTGATTTTTTAAAAGAATTTATTTGCAAATTATGGTGGAAAATAAGTATTTGGTCACCTACAAACAAGCAAGATTTCTGGCTCTCACAGACCTGTATCTTCTTCTTTAAGAGGCTCCTTTGTCCTCCACTCATTACCTGTATTAATGGCACCTGTTTGAACTTGTTATCAGTATAAAAGACACATGTCCACAACCTCAAACAGTCACACTCCAAACTCCACTATGGTGAAGACCAAAGAGCTGTCGAAGGACACCAGAAACAAAATTGTAGACCTGCACCAGGCTGGGAAGACTGAATCTGCAATGGCAAGCATTGGTGTGAAGAAATCAACTGTGGGAGCAATAATTAGAAAATGGAAGACATACAAGACCACTGATAATCTCCTTCGATCTGCGGCTCCACGCAAGATCTCACCCCGTGGGGTCAAAATGATCACAAGAACGGTGAGCAAAAATCCCAGAACCACACGGGGGGACCTAGTGAATGACCTGCAGAGAGCTGGGACCAACGTAACAAAGGCTACCATCAGTAACACACTACGCTGCCAGGGACTCAGATCCTGCAGTGCCAGACGTGTCCCCCTGTTTAAGCCAGTACATGTCCGGCCCGTCAGAGGTTTGCTAGAGAGCATTTGGATGATCCAGAAGAGGATTGGGAGAATGTCATATGGTCAGATGAAACCAAAGTAGAACTGTTTGGTAGAAACACAACTCGTCGTGTTTGGAGGAGAGAGAATGCTGAGTTGCAACCAAAGAACACCATACCTACTGTGAAGCATGGGGATGGCAACATCATGCTTTGGGGCTGTTTCTCTGCAAAGGGAACAGGAGGACTGATCCGTGTACATTAAAAAATGAATGGGACCATGTATCGTGAGATTTTGAGTGAAAACTTCCTCCCATCAGCAAGGGCATTGAAGATGAAACGTGGCTGGGTCTTTCAGCATGACAATGATCCCAAACACACCGCCCGGGCAATGAAGGAGTGGCTTCGTAAGAAGCATTTCAAGGTCCTGGAGTGGCCTAGCCAGTCTCCAGATCTCAACCCCATAGAAAACCTTTGGAGGGAGTTAAAAGTCCGTGTTGCCCAGCGACAGCCCCAAAACATCACTGCTCTAGAGGAGATCTGCATGGAGGAATGGGCCAACATACCAGAAACAGTGTGTGACAACCTTGTGAAGACTTACAGAAAACGTTTGAGCTCTGTCATTGCCAACAAAGGATATATAACAAAGTATTGAGATTAACTTTTGATATTGACAAATTACCGTATTTATCAGCGTATGACACGCGCCAGCGTATGACACGCACCCCAAGTTTAGGAGAGAATTTTAAGGAAAAAAACTTACATTAAAATGCCCATCAATGCAGCCTCATCAGTGTTCATCTGCAGCCTTGTTGGTGTCATTGCAGCCTTTTCAGTGTCAGTGCAGCCTTGACCCAGTGTCTATTGCAGCCTTGTCAGTGCAGCTTTGCCCCAGTGCAGTCTTGTCAGTGCAGTTTTGCCCCAGTGCAGCTTTGCCCCAGTGCAGCCTTGTCAGTGCAGCTTTGCCCCAGTGGTCAGTGCAGCCTTGCCCCCAGTGTCCATGCTTGCCGCCGCCGCCGACATATACATATATACATATACGACTTCATGTAGTTTTAAATATGGCGCCGCGGAGTTCGGAGGGACTCGGCGGAGCTGAACGAACGCCACCGAGATACACATAGTCGAGTGTATTCGGCTCTTTCCGGCGCCGCTCACAGTCCCGCCCAGTCCCGCCCTATGATGGACATAACACAGGTCCAATGGCGGGACTGGGCATGACTGTGAGCGGCGCCGGAAAGAGCCGAATACACTTGACTATGTGTATCTCGGCTCTGAGCAGTTACTGTGATTTCGGCGGCGCTCGTTCAGCTCCGCCGAGTCCCTCTGAACTCCGCGGCGCCATATTTAAAACGACACGCTATGTGAATGTCGGCGGCGATCGCCACCGATAGATCACAATTAGCGGGGATCGGCGTATAACACGCACCCAACTATTTTCCCCTGATTTTAAGGGGAAAAAAGTGCGTGTTATACGCCGATAAATACAGTACTTATATTCCACCATAATTTGCAAATAAATTCTTTCAATAATCAGACAGACAATGTGATTGTCTGGATTTGTTTCCACATTTAGTCTCTCATAGTTGAGGTATACCTATGATGACAATTACAGGCCTCTCTCATCTTTTTAAGTGGGAGAACTTGCACAATTGGTGGCTGACTAAAAATACTTTTTGCCCCACTGTATATTGTTTAAATGTGAACAACAGATACATGCATGTTGGACTGATCTCTTGACGCGTTTCGTGAAGCAGCGTTCACTAAGAGACATTCAAAACCAATATATAGAACTAGAAAATTTGGAGAAAAGAAGATCCAAAGAAAATGCTCAGAAGGGTGTAGACACAAAAAGACATCCAATGGCATGCTCTGTCCTGGAGCTGAAGGTGGAGCAGGCCAATCGGCCAAGGCATACAGGAGGACCCAAGTAACCGGGACCATAGATTGTTGTGTCAGCAGTAGGGGGAAAAATGATGACAGTTTGTCAGCAACCCATAAAGATGAATGCTATGCTAATCCTGTTTATCTTCTCTACTCTACATCCATTCCAAGTCTAGAATTTATAAAGCTTGTTTAAGCTGTCAGAAAGCAGGGGGTGGAGAGCTGAAATTCCACTCTGCAGAGCTCAGTAAGGAAAGTTCTAAAAGCTGATTGGAGAAGGGAAGGGGACACACCCCACTTCACACAGCACAAAGGAAACAGAGCTGAGGCTGTCAATCACAGGTTGTGTGCGGGCGCTCCCTCTCGTCACAGTTTATCTCTTGGTGTCAAGAAATCTTGCCAGAAGTGACTCATGCTGATAGTAGAGGAATGAGGCAGCAGATATAAATGACACTTAGTGCTCTGGATTGAGACAAGTACACACTATAGAGGGATATGCTTTGTTCATATTTCATGTCTGAGGTTTACAACCACTTTAAACTTTAGCTTTATCACTTCAAGACAGTAATATGTACACACAAAAGTGTGAAAAAAAAACCCTTGCATTTTTGTAAATATTTTATTCTATCTTTTCATGACAACACTGAAGAAATGGCACTTTGCTACAATGTAAAGTAGTGAGTGTACAGCTTTTATAACAGTGTACATTTGCTGTCCCCTCAAAATAACTCAACGCACAGCCATTAATCTCTAAACCACTGGCAACAAAAGTGAGTACACCCCTAAGTGAAAATGTCCAAATTGGGCCCAATTAGCCATTTTCCCTCCCCGATGTCATGTGACTCGTTAGTGTTACAAGATCTCAGGTGTGAATGGGGAGCAGGTGTGTTAAATTTGGTGTCATCACTCTCACTCTCTCATACTGGTCACTGGTAGTTCAACATGGCACCTCGTGGCAAAGAACTCTCTGAGGATCTGAAAAAAAAGAATTGTTGCTCTACATAAAGATGGCCTAGGCTATAAGAAGATTGACAAGACCCTGAAACTGAGCTGCCACACGGTGGCCAAGACCATACAGCGATTTAACAGGACAGGTTCCACTCAGAACAGGCCTCACCATGGTCGACCAAAGAAGATGAGTGCACGTGCTCAGCATCATATCCAGAGGTTGTCTTTGGGAAATAGATGCATGAGTGAGGCCAGCATTGCTGCAGAGGTTGAAGGGGTGGGGGGTTCAGCCTGTCACTGCTCAGACCATACGCCGCACACTGCATCAAATTGGTCTGCATGGCTGTCATCCCAGAAGGAAGCCTCTTCCAAAGATGATGCAGAAGAAAGCACGCAGTTTGCTGAAGACAAGCAGACTAAGGACATGGATTACTGGAACCATGTCCTGTGGTCTGATGAGACCAAGATAAACTTATTTACCTCAGATGGTGTCAAGCGTGTGTGGCGGCAACCAGGTGAGGAGTACAAAGACCTACAGTCAAGCATGGTGGTGGGAGTGTCATGGTCTGGGGCTGCACGAGTGCTGCCGGCACTGGGGAACTACAGTTCATTGAGGGAACCATGAATACCAACATGATCCCCTCCCTTTGGAGACTGGGCCGCAGGGCAGTGTTCCAATATGACAACGACCCCAAACACACCTCCAAGATGACCACTGCCTTGCTAAAGAAGCTGAGGGTGAAGGTGATGCACTGGTCAAGCATGTCTCCAGACCTAAACCCTATGGAGCATCTGTGGGACATCCTCAAATGGAAGGGGGAAGAGCACAAGGTCTCTAACATCCACCAGTCCTGCGATGTCATCATGGAGGAGTGGAAGAGGACCCCAGTGGCAACCTGTGAAGCTCTGGTGAACTCCATGCCCAAGAGCAGGGATCTCCAAACTACGGCCCTCCAGCTGTTGTGGAACTACATGTCCCATGAGGCACTGTAAACCTCTGACATTCACAGACATGACTAGGCATGATGGGAATTGTAGTTCCTGAACAACTGGAGGGCCATAGTTTGGAGACCCCTGCCCAAGAAGATTAAGGCAGTGCTAGAAAAAAAATTGGTGGCCACACAAAATATTGACACTTTGGGCCCAATTTGGACATTTTCACTTAGGGGTGTACTCACTTTTGTTGCCAGCGGTTTAGGCATGAATGGCTGTGTGTTGAGTTATTTTGAGGGGACCGTAAATTTACACTGTTTATACAAGCTGTATAAAGCTGAATAAAATATTTACTGTATTTTTAAGTGTTTTAGTGTACTCACTTTTTTGAGATACTGTATATATACGTTGTGGTTTTAAAAGTGGTTTACCAGGATTTTGGCTGAAGATATCAGACCATACCCGGTATTGTTTTTCCCAGCCAGCGGCTGGTTTTCTCATGAGTCGCTGGAATGTTTTCAGAAGTGGCGGGGGGGGGGGGGGGGGACCAGAGCGACGTCACTTCTGGTTCAAGCTTGAAGCATACAATTTTATTTTGTAAAGCAAAAGATTAAAAAAATTATTTTTTCTTTACCTTTTACTTTTGCAGGGGGGCTGTGCCGTGGAGGGGCGAGTGCGGGGGGGGGGGGTTGGGGACCGTGCCGTGGAGGGGCAAATGTGTATTCAGGACCGTGCCGAGGAGGGGCAAGCGCGGGAAGAACCGTGCCATGGAGGGGCGAGGGGGACCATGCCGTGGAGGGGCGAGTGGGAGGGGACCCCGCTGTGGAGGGGCGAGTGGGAGGGGACCACGCGGTGGAGGGGCGAGTGGGAGGGGACCACGCGGTGGAGGGGCGAGTGGGAGGGGACCACGCGGTGGAGGGGCGAGTGGGAGGGGACCACGCAGTGGAGGGGCGAGTGGGAGGGGACCACGCAGAGGAGGGGCGAGTGGGAGGGGACCACGCCGCGGAGGGGCGAGTGGGAGGGGACCACGCAGCGAAGGGGCGAGTGGGAGGGGACCACGCAGCGAAGGGGCGAGTGGGAGGGGACCACGCCGCGAAGGGGCGAGTGGGAGGGGACCACGCCGCGAAGGGGCGAGTGGGAGGGGACCACGCCGCGAAGGGGCGAGTGGGAGGGGACCACGCCGCGAAGGGGCGAGTGGGAGGGGACCACGCCGCGAAGGGGCGAGTGGGAGGGGACCACCCCGCGGAGGGGCGAGTGGGAGGGGACCACGCCGCGGAGGGGCGAGTGGGAGGGGACCACGCCGTGGAGGGGCGAGTGGAAGGGGACCACGCCGAGGAGGGGCGAGCGTGGGGGAACCACGCCGTAGAGGGGCGAGTGGGAGGGGACCACGCCGCGAAGGGGCGAGTGGGAGGGGACCACGCCGTGGAAGGGGCGAGTGGGAGGGGACCACGCCGTGGAGGGGCGAGTGGGAGGGGACCACGCCGTGGAGGGGCGAGTGGAAGGGGACCACGCCGAGGAGGGGCGAGCGTGGGGGAACCACGCCGTAGAGGGGCAAATGCGGGGTGAGTGCAGACCTGGGGGGGGGGGGTGTTGGTTAAACAAAAAATGCCAGAAAAAGTCTGGTCTTCAAGTGGTTAATGTCACCCTGAATTCAGGATCAACTCCAGTCATCGCACTATGCTAAGACAAGGCAGGTGTTCTGCAGAATGTGCATCTGTGAGATAGTACTGCAAGTCCCAGCATAACCATTGGATTCAAACCAGAAAGAAAAGAGTATGAATCTCATAAACCCCCAGTGTGCTCTTCTACCAAGAAACACCTCGGCTCTGATCACCTTCAATACACGTCAGAAGCTCTGCCAAGCGTAGCCGACAGATTGAGCAATAAAACACAGAGGGAATGTAACATAACGAGACCACAGTGACAGAAGGCTTGAGAAAGCAGAGCCCGGGGCGATGGGTATTGTGCTCAGCAATCCTCTCCAGCCCTTCCCCTGAGGGCCTGCACACAGTATTTGTGGCTGTCACACAAGTATGTGGAGGGAGAGGGATCAGAGCGATAAGCAGAATGGATACAAGTCTGTACAACTGTCACATGCACAACCCAACTCCGCCAAAACTTTCATGCAAACTTCTGGAGAGCTGCGCCTTTCATCAACGCTGCCGTGTTTACTTTCCGCCAACATCACAAAGAGAACACCAAAGGTGTCTGCAAACAGACTGATTACCTATACAAACGGCGCTGGGTTTCAGTAAAGCGGACCTGTCAGGAAACGTACATTCTTGACATGTCACAATATACAGCAACAGCACAAGTAGTGCCTGCACTACTTTTGGCGATTTCGGGTGCGACTTCAATAGACATCTGTGCGGCTTCATGCACCCAAAGTCGCATGGATATGCTGCTTTGAAATTATGTGGCTTCAGATGAAGTCGTATTGATTTCAAAGCCGTGTTCAGAGTGAACGAGGGCTTAAAGCAGAACTCTGCCAACACCATCTGCCGGAGGAGTGGAAGATCAGAAAAGTTAAAGTGATTCTAAAAGGCAGAAGGTTTTTGTTTTTTTTATCTTCGTGCTTTCTATGCATTAGAGTAAAAAAACCTTCTGCCCCCCTCAGCCCCCCTAATACTTACCTGAGCCCCATCACGATCCAGCGATGTTCACCAGTACCTTGGTTATCCGGGACTCTCCCTCCTGATTAGCTGAGACACAGCAGTAGCACCATTGGCTCCCACTGCTGTCAAAGTTAGTTAGCCAATCAGGAAAGAGAGGGGGTGGGGCAAACCACAGCTCAGTGTCTGAATGGACACACACAGCAGCAGCTTGGGTGCCCCAATAGCAAGCTGATTGCTGTGGGGGCACTCAACACGAGGGAGGGGCCAAGAGAGCTGGTAAGGTACCCCAGAAGAGAAGGATCGGGGCTGTTCTGTGCAAAACCACTGCAACAGAGCAGGTTAAGTATAATGTGTTTGTTATTTTTATAGAAAAAAACCGGAGACTTTAGTATCACTTTAAAGTGCTTTCCTCTCACAGACTATACAAGCAGTTAACCCGTATATAGTGTGAGTGCAGACCACTGCAAGAGATCATTCTTACATTTCATCAAGTTGGGCTTTAACTTAGGCTAAGAGGATGCCATCAGTATGCTGCAGGCAGGAGGAAGCATTTCCTCAGTCTCCTCTCCCCCAGTGATCAGACTGCAATATTTCCTTTTTTTTTTTTTTAGGAATCACACTTACCTCGGTGGATGCAGCATTGGTCACCGGGCGCCTCTACACTGAGAGCCGAGCGATCGAACATCGCCGATCGCTCGGTTCAGACAGCTCCCCGAGCAGAGCGCTGTAGATGGTCTGTCACAGCTCTCTGTTCTGCCCCCTCCTCGCTCACTAGAGCGATTGGCTGTGGAAGGGCTGGGAGAGGCCGGCTCAGCCACTCAGTGGCTCGCTGAGCCGGGTGTCGGTCCAGGGACCAGGCGGATCCAGACTGTCGTGATGACGCAATGTATGGACTAAAATCCATGACGTCAGCAGAGAGCAGACTTCAGCCCGCTGTCTGCTGAAAACGGGTCACAGGAGTACAAAACGAACTGCACCCATGGGATCCATAAGAGAAGTACAGCCAATTGAGCTTTGGCTATACTTCTCTTTTAATAAAGAGATATATATATATACACACACACACACACACACACATATATACATACATACACATAAACACACACACGTAGATACACATACAAATATATATCTTCGTAACGGCTGTCGGGTGCTGCCATCGCCATTCCGGGTAAGTGAACCTGGCAGTGAAGCCTTTTAGATTAACAGCTGGTTCCCTACCGCGCATGCGCTGCCCTTTCCAATTGGCCCGGCGTCTCAGGAAGTGGGAAAGGGTACCTGTCAAAAACAGGTCCGTCCCCCCCCCCCCCCTCCCCCCTGAAAAGTGCCCAAATGTGGCACCAGAGGGGTGGGGAAGTGTATAAGCAGAAGCTCCACTTTTGGGTGGAACTTCGCTTTAAAGTTTTAGCTGGCGTTTGGGTACAATTTGTTAGTGTATTTAAATCTGCTAGTACATCCAACACTCCCTTCCCCCCAGACTGACAATGGTGTTGTCTAATAGTGCCTCATGTTCTCCTTCATCTAGAGTTGGGGCACTCTAATACAGGAGATGTGTTACTGACCGGATCACCAGGTGAAAACAGGAAAACGAATGCAGCCACCACATCCAACGATTGAAATGAAGAAATGGTCGCACTCCGAATTTTCAAAAAACTTGCTTGATGTACCTTTATTGCCACATGTGTATCAGACAGACAAACACAGGACAAGCAGTTGACATGTTTCACAAGCAATAGCTTGCTTGTTCACAACAAAACTTGCATACACCAAGCAGGCTGTTTAACCAGTTCCCTACCGCCGCATTGTAAAATGACGCCGGCAGGAACCATTCCTCCCTCCGGGTGGGCGTCATATGACGTCCTCGGCTTCTGGCATTGTGGAGAGCATCACTGGGGACCCGACGCGCGTGCCCGGCGGCCGCGATGTCCGCCGGGCACCCGCAATTGCTCATCACAGAGCAGGGACGTGGATCTGTGTGTGTAAAAACACAGATCCACGTCCTGTCCGGGGAGAGGAGAACTGATCGTATGTTCCTTGAACAGAGGAACACCAATCGGTCCTCCTCCCCTCATCACTCCCCTCCCCCCACAGTTAGACTCACTCCCTAGGACACACATTTAACCCCTGCAGCGCCCCCTAGTGTTAACCCCTTCCTTGCCAGTCACATTTATACAGTCACCAGTGCATTTTTTATAGCACCGATCGCTATGTGAATGGTCCCAAATAGTGTTAAAAGTGTCCGATCTGCGATAAAAAAATTGCAGATCACCGCCATTAGTAGTAAAAAAATAAATAAATAAAAATGACAAATCTATCCCCTATTTTGTAGACGCTATAACTTTTGCGCAAACCAATCAATATAGGCTTATTGGGATTTTTTTTACCAAAAATATGTAGAAGAATACATATCGACCTAAACTGAGGAAAAAAATAGTTTTTTGTTTTTTTTTTTTTAAATTGGATATTTATTATAGATAAAATTAATAGTGTTTTTTTTTTCAAAATTGTCGCTTTTTTTGTTCATATCGCAAAAAATAAAAACCGCAGAGGTGATCAAATACCACCAAACGAAAGCTCTATTTGTGGGGGAAATAAAACGATCAAAATTTAATTTGGGTACAACGTCGCATAACCACACAATTGTCATGGCCTGGGCTGGAAGGGGGTGAAAATGCCCTGTATTGAAGTGGTTAAGGAGTATACCCTAATCAGGCACATCCAAAACCACCTACTTAGGATTACGCTAAATGCAAAAAACATTTCAGCTGACATGTTAAAAACATTACAACGTTTAAAAATATATATACACACACACACACACACGCAAACACTGACAGACCTCAAAAAGGGAAAAATTGATAAAAACAAAAATGTCCATAAACAAAATATCCATGAGACAAAATGTCATGTTACCCATAAATAAATCAAAATAGAAAAAAAAAAAAAAAAGAAGAAGAAAAAACACATAAAACAAAGAACAATCAATGTATTTATGTCCAGCCTTCTAATGCCCAATAAGGATAATTGTATATGTACATTCTCAAACCATCTATTGAGTCTAAAAGCATATGTATACAAGATAAGTATATATTATAGTGTAAACTTGTTCAGAAGGGCATAAGAGGCAAGCTGCTGTAATACTGTCCCACTAAAAATACATATATATATGGGCTTGAGACAAAACAAAATCAATCAAGCCCGAACACACATGTACTTAAAAAATGGTACTCAAACAAAAAAAAAACAACAAAAAGCAAAGTTGCTTTTGCATGATAATAAATTATCTAGGAGTCTTAATAGGGACAGTGTGTAAATGACAAATGGACATGTGTCAATAACTGGATAGGATGAAAAAACGATTGGTAAGCTGCAATATATGACATTTATGGTTTGGGGTATAATATCACTGTAAAGCTGAGGCTGCTAAATGCACTATGCAAAACCCTAAGCTAAGCTCTGCTACATTCTCCCAGCCTCTGAGGACCACCGTCAGCAGCTAATTGGCCGTAAGCTGGCTCCACCCCTAAGGAACACCTAAAAGAACTAAAGTGGACATAACTACAAACCAATTCACAGATGAGAATGATCAGCTTAATCTGACCACCAGGGACCAGTTCAGGACTGGTCACCTGGATAAACTAGAGCCGAGACACACAAGTCAGTTTCATTGCAATAGTCTGGAAAAACTATAAAGCAATGGTGATGCAGGACAGATGCGAGCCGCTGAGAGCCTGAGACGGCCGCTCCCCGCCCCTCCACTGCTCAGCGCTCCAATGAGCGTGGAGGAGCACAGCGGAGAGATGCTGATTGACAGTCAGCACCTCTCTGCTCGGGGAGCAATGAGAACCGAGCCATCGGCGGTGTTTGATGGCTCGGTTCTCAGTGTTAGAGGCGCCGGCGGACAGATGCTTCATCCACCTAGGTGAGTATGAATATGGAAAAACCTAAAACCCATACTTCTCTGACAACGCAGCAGCTGAACTGAGTAAGCGTTGTCACCCCAGGACAGGAAGTGCCTGTGGATGCTTGCTGCTACGATTTACCCGAAAGCAAGACATTAAAAAAAAAAAGGAACATATGCAGCAACATATTTGGTTTAAGCGTTTAGAAGCACTTTAATTCATTAGATTCACCTTCACTTTCTCCACTAATGCACAAGAGGAGATTCCCTTTAAATTTTCATTAAAAAATGAAATACTTATCCTGTTTATTAAAAATAGAAGTATTTGTATTAAATCAAGCCTGAAACAAAAAGCCTAGTTTTATGCCAAGGAGGTGATCTTTGAAGTTGCTTTCAGAGGGATGTCATACTCGATCAAAATAATTTATGATAGATAAACATCGAGCATAGGATGCAAATGGTGCAGCTAAATAAACCTCCCCTTATCTGCCTGAGATGATCTAAGGATCCAGGCAGCACGAGCTGATCACGCATCAGTGGTTAGAACATGTTCCACATTCTTTGGAGTATTTATCATGTCAACCAAAAATAAGGTTCCGCAAATGTCTTTCATTACAAAGCTCTCTGATAAATGCACCATGGAGAGACTCAAAAAAAAAAAAAATGGAATAAAAATCTTTGGGAGTTCTCAAAGAAATATACCAGTGTGATTAGGCAATAAAAGAAGCGGACTCATGTACCCAATACTAGTCTCAAGGCAGAAAACAGATCATTGCTCCACAGAAATAGTATTTATCACACCAGCTGGGTAATGGCTTCTATCACAGCTAAATCACACAGATGATTTGTTTAATGAAGAATTGCTGCTTTAACAAACTCTTAGTGGGTTCAGTACATTTTAATAATTTTTTTTGGGTTTATACACTTAACGTTATATTTTTCCAATAAAAAAAATACATATATATTAAAAAGTTCTGAGGCACTGACAAACGCACAGGGGCTTCTGAATAACAAAAGGAGCATTCTACTACTTCGGATCCTGCGCCGGGCGAGTTGGACCATTCGACAACCTTCCTGCCAATTGATCTACCATGTCTACTCTTAAGGTTATGGGTATAGCCTTCTCTGCATCCTGGTTTTTCTGTGGAGGATAGTGAACCATTCACGGTCTGAGGAAGTGTCTGAACGGTGTTCCCATCTCAGGAAAGGCCCCGACCGGGTTAAGGTCACAAGCTTTTTAAGCTTGCCATTTGGTAAGCGCCCATTTTATTCGTAACACTGTGGTGTGGTGAAGGTTCATCCAGTCTCATCTGATTTGCCTATCAAGGGACTCATTGTCCGGTTTACCCATTGCACCTTTGAAGATCCCTTCCATTTATTGGACTCTATTTCGCCACTTGATTGTTTATTCCTTTATTCAATACTATTCACTACTTGTGATTCACTTACACATAATTGATCTATAGCGCTGCTTCTTTTTGTTTATTTATTGTATAGTGTGTGTATCTCACATATAAGCGGCTGCTCTTTTTTTTCAATTTTTCATTTTTTTCATTAGTTTCATTTTGCTTGTTATTTATTTACTTGAGTATTAACTGTATAGATTATATAGCGCGGTGGTTTCCTTCCTTACTTGATATTTATGTTTAACCCCTTGGAATTAAATCTGAAAGTCTGCACTTCAAATTCATTTGGATTGTTTCGTTTTATTTTATTCTGGTGGCATACAGAGCCAAAAGTATGAAAATTGTGCCTGTGTCCAAATATATATGGACCTAACCGTACCTTATTCTAATAGAGGGCTCCTCTCTGCAGGCTCGGAATAAAATGTTCTCCAGTGCTACACAGGACCACAAGGATATTTCTTTTTTTTGGGGGGGGGGGGGGGGGGTGTTCCTGTCCTGAATTGGGCTTTACATGTTAGAGGTTATAAACGCTACCTCCTTTGTTATCTAAAACTAATACAAATAAATACATTTTGACAATAAATACACTTTAAAATTAGTATGATTGGTTTAAAAATTCACATTTACATCTCAAATTTGACACATGGAAGATGCCATATAGCAAGCAATTATGCTGCAAGTTTGAAAATGCCTTGCTAAGCTTCACAGGTTTGTTGCACAGCAAGTCCGCACATTGCATGACTCCAGATCAATTTTCTTTGCAAACATTCCGCAGGGCTGCTGCAAGTTCTGATTCAGTCATGTTGTGCAATAGTCATTTCACCACAGGGGGTCGCTGTGGCTGAATTTTCATGCTCTAGACTTGCAGAGCTCTTGCTGTAGACTCACCACTGCAACTTTGCTCTTGCTAGACACTCGCCATGCAAATTTGCTACAAATTGTAAAAGTGTCAACTAGAACGTGTGCTTCAAGTGCTCTGCAAGTGTACAACTTGCCAGTGAAAACGTGCAGCCATTTAACAGACTTACAATTCAACACTGCCATTCATTTGTGGCAAGTCATCCTTGCTATCTGGGATATAGAGAAAAGGGAACCCAGCAATCTGGAACAAACATGCAATGTAAAGAAATACACACCATGCAATACGGAAACTTACCACGGGAAACAGCATGCCCTCCAGGAGGAAGTCCTGTGTCTCAAACCGATTGGAATCTTTAAGCTCCACTGCAAGACAGAACACATCCCCATTCATTACCAGAAACATCAAAACATTTGCAAATAAAAAGCTGCAGTGTTAGTCTTGATGAGGAGTTGGTGTGCGGGTGGGGGGGGGTGGGACCTTCCAACACTCCAGCTGCCAAAGAGACGATGAGCCGTATTATGTATAATGGGCATGCAGGTATTTGTGATTTCTTAGTGGTTAGAGGGTCATTGTCTGCCCACGACTGCTTTAATAAGACAGTCACCAAAAAGCTTAGTAACTTCCCAATGTCACTAATATTGATGAGGGATAAGGGTTAAAACTTAGACATTGACCCCGTTTGGCAAACTTTTGACCAAATGACTGGAGTCAAAGAAAATTCACAAAATTGCAATATTTCAGACATTATCTGTGATATGCATCAGTCATCTGGAGGGGAATTTTGCTAAATTTTCACAAATTTTAACGTCCATCCCTAATCCCGATTCCAAAACATTATTACCTTATTTAAAAAAAAAATCTGGAAATTATGGCTTGTTCAATGATCATGGTTGAATACCGTATTGATCGGTGTATAACACGCACATTTATTTTTAGAGGGAAGTTTCAGAAAAAAAAAAAAAAAAAAAAAAAAAACAAAGCAAAATAAACGAAGCAAAATAAGGGTCAGTGCCCATCTGCAGCCTCACCATTGACATCAATGCAGCCTCATCAGTCCACATCAATGCAGCCTCACCATTGCCATCAGTGCAGCCTGATCGATGCCCATCTGCAGCCTAAAAGGGACAGGGAGGGGGCGGGACGAGCTCCGACAGATTACATACAGTGAGAATCTCCTATGATAGATAGAACAGTGGTCCAATGGCGGCCCAGGAGACGGGAGTCCTACTAGAGCCCTTTCACACTGGGGCGGCGTCGGCGGTAAAACGCCGCTATTATTAGCGTTGTTTTACCGTCGGTATGCGACCGCTAGCGGGGTGGTTTTACCCCCCGCTAGCGGCCGAGAAAGGGTTAAATACCACCGCAAAGCGCCTCTGTATAGCTGCGTCGTCCCATTGATTTCATTGGGCAGAAGTGCTAAAGGAGCGGTATACACACCGCTCCGAAGATGCTGCTGGCAGGACTTTTTTTACCGTCCTGCCAGCGCATCGCTCCAGTGTGAAAGCCCTCGAGGCTTTCACACTGGATACACAGCAGCGGCACTTTCGGGTCGGTTTGCAGGCGCTATTATTAGCGCAATAGCGCCTGCAAACCGCCCCAGTGTGAAAGGGCTCTTAAAGAGGACGCCAAGTAAACAAGAGATTCTCACTGTATGGAATCTGATGGCACTCGTCCCGCCCCCCTCCCTGTCCCCTCTGAGGCAGCTAAAATTTAAGTATCGGCGTATAACACGCACACGCTATTTGCTATTTTTCAGGGTGAAAAGGTGCGTGTTATACGCCAATAAATACAGTATTTGCATTTCCAAAAGAAAAAACGTAATTCAAACCATTACTTTCGCAAAGCTTTCCTGCAGTATAATGTTATTAACAATATTCAGAGTTTTTAGCCAATTGTGAATACTTCAACCAAGAAACCAACAATGGTGGTCTGCCGTTTACAGGAGCCTGTGCACACCAGCGTAGGTTTTTTGAAAGGAGTTGATCAATAAAGAGTAAAGAGAACCTGTCATTATAGAGCTTATGAGGTTGCCATTGTTGACCTCTTCCAAAAAAAACCTGCAATTTGTCTGGCTATCATTCTGATGCTTTTCCTACAATGAGTCACTAACCCAGAACAAGTCAGCGGTTAAGGATTTCAAACTCTTCCATGACTATCATTAGGATGCTTGTTCTAGGTCTGTGACTCAAAATGAAAACATTTAGACCGGGCCTGTGGGATTTTCAGTAGGATGTTTGCAATAGCAGCCAACCTTTTTTTTTATAACAGGGTCAGACCACTAAAGGCTGGTAATTTGTTTTTTTGTAAGAGTTAACGATAAAGAATATGTAAACGCAACACTTCATATTCCTGATACGTGCTGTACCATGTACTTATATGAAAAACTATCATGTTCTCTTTGTATTGCTTCCTTTTTGTGAAATCCCTGGTGTTCCTGCCAGTCCCTCTGCTTTCCTATTAAAACCTGACCACACTAAGCAGAATAGCACAGCGTGGTCAGTTCTCTGGCTGTGCTGGGAACTCAGTGTGCTCTCCTCCAACGATCAGACTTGTCCCGATACCCCCACCATGCAAAGCCATTCACTGAGAAGCTCAGTCATCTACTGTTTTCTCCGCCCCCCAGCTATAAATGCAACTGAGAACAGAGGGAATATGATCAAACATTACGAATATAATTTTGCAGTTTTTTTATATGTACAGTATACACACATGTTTTGACTTTCTCTTCCATTTTAAACTGAACGGGCTGTTTTACAAGGTGAACCTTTACAATCACTTTACAAATCACCCATCAACTTTATATCCCTTTCAGGGATAGTGTTGGTGAGATCTTGGTTCTTGGATTCCTGGCACATGAGCCTCTGGTGCAGGCGGCCCTTCGTTGGTAGTTCTTTGTGCTTTAAACATCTGAAAACCATATACTTTTAAGAAACCCAAGCAAGGTGTTAAAAAATAAAGACCAAAGGTTCCTACAACAAATAATCTCATCACCAATGTGCCCCATCACCTCTCTGTTGCAATGCTGCAGCTGCCATCACTTTTAGCATTTGGCACTTCCGGCCTGTGTCCCACCCCATGTATAGTGGTTCCCCTGCCAAATCCCGTAGTGACGTAAGGGAACCACTGCAGTGAGGCTATAAGGAGGGCAAGAACAGTAATGGCAACTTTGGTGGGGGTCTCACTGCTAAGCAGTGGCGTAGCGTGGGTTGTCAGCGCCCGGGGCAAGGTAACTAATTTGCGCCCCCTAACCCATGGACTTGTAGCAGTCCCTTCTACTAGTACAGTAGTATTGACCTACCCGATTCCTACACTGACCCCTACACAGACCTACCTGACCCCTACACAAACCTACCTGACCCCTACACAAACCTACCTGACCCCTACACAAACCTACCTGACCCCTACACAAACCTACCTGACCCCTACACAAACCTACCTGACCCCTACACAAACCTACCTGACCCCTACACAAACCTACCTGACCCCTACACAAACCTACCTGACCCCTACACAAACCTACCTGACCCCTACACAAACCTACCTGACCCCTACACAAACCTACCTGACCCCTACACAAACCTACCTGACCCCTACACAAACCTACCTGACCCCTACACAAACCTACCTGACCCCTACACAAACCTACCTGACCCCTACACAAACCTACCTGACCCCTACACAAACCTACCTGACCCCTACACAGACCTACCTGACCCCTACACAAACCTACCTGACCCCTACACAGACCTACCTGACCCCTACACAGATCTACCTGACCCCTACACAGACCTACCTGACCCCTACACAGACCTACCTGACCCCTACACAGACCTACCTGACCCCTACACTGACCTACCTGACCCCTACACTGACCTACCTGACCCCTACACTGACCTGATTCTTACATTGACCTACCTGAATACTATACTGACACCTACACTGACCCCTACACAGACCTACCTGATTACTATACTGACACCTACACAGACCTACCTGACCACTACACTGACCTACCTGATTACTATACTGACCCCTACACAGACCTACCTGATCACTATACTGACACCTACACTGACCTACCTGACCCCTACACTGACCTACCTGATTACCATACTGATACCTACACTGACCTACCTGATCACTACACAGACCTACCTTGAGCACTACACCGACACCTACACAGACCTACCTGACTACTACACTGACCCCTACACACTCTAGCGCCTTAAGGCGATTCAGTTTGCATTTGCAGCACTATACAAATCATTCATTCATTCATTCACACAGACCTACCCGATTCCTATACTGATCTACCTCTCCCCCCCTGCCCTGACCATGTCCACATCCCTTGGCCCAGCAACATGTCACTCACCTCTTCTGTCTCCTGAGTCCCATCTGCTATTATGTGGCCTGTGCCAGACACTGCCACAATGAGGACTCAAGGAGATCTGGAGCGGAGGAAAGACACAGCATGCCAGCGTAGAGGCAGCCAGACAGCGAGGCGGGACTCTGGAAACAAGCGGTGCTGTGCATGATGCACTGACTGCGATCTTCATCCACAAGCCAGCCCTGCAGCCACACGTGACAATTTCAGCCAATCACAGGGCACCCATGTCCGCCGCTTGTCCATCACAGAGCGCAGTCCAAGTGGAGGAAAGCAGGCCGACCACTGGATGGGTCAGTGTAGATAAAGAAGGGCGCACGGAGTGACTCTGGATGGCGGGCATGGAATGCACCCCCCCCATGTTGTGCCTGCCACGTCCCTCTACCACCCCCCCCCCCCCTTAACCACGCTACGCCACTGCTGCCAAGATCCCCAACCAATATAACAAACCCCTACAAGTCTACGCTTAGAAGCAGAACATCTCCTTTGCCCACTTTAAGAATGACAAAAGCAAACATGACCACAATACTGTATGTATATGTTTAAGGACAATAATTATGATAAAAAAGCATTACCTTGAATGGCCAGGGCAGCTAGTCGGATGTACTGCTCCAGAGTACAGTGCACTTGTGCATCATAGACATTCTTTCTTAACTGGAGGTAATACTGGTACCTGTAAGACAAGTGCTTTATTCAGTCAGAGGGTACAGGTGAGCTCACTATAATCACTATAATATTCATAATCCCCTAACAGTGTGACATTTCCAAAAAGAAGAACGTGATCAAGATAGACAGATAAACAAAACAGTCCTTTTCTCAACCAATGTGCCACTGCACCCAGGAGTGCCATCGGGGCTCTGCAGGGGTGTTTTATTCAAGCCTGCCTTATTTTTAGAAAGAGCCACAAGTTGTAAATACAAGCCCTGACCCTGTGCAGGGCAGCCCGCCCGCGTTCTACTAAATAATGACATAAAGGGTTGCTAAGGAGCACATCAGGTCGCCGCGCAGCATCAACATTTCCCTTCACTTGCTTCTAGAACTGTTGATAGAGAAGCGCAGGTCGTCGGGGAAGGGGGAGTTGGTGCTGCTTGTGGTTCTCTCTAATCCCGGAGATCAGATTGGATTTCTCCTCCCAGTGCCAAGTAACCTGGGGCCCAGAAGCTAGGAGGCGCTCAGCTTTGTCTTGGTCAGCCAGAGGGGGTGGGTGGGACAGCGGTGTGGCCACCTCTTTTCCTCACTACACAGGTGACCGCTATGGCTGATCCAGCAGCTGAAGATGGAGGAGGAGCAGAGATTGCAGCCCTACAAGTCTTTTATCTCCTGTGCTATGTGGCTGATGGGGAGAGGCTTCTCCAGCAGGAATTCTGCTCATCTGCCTACTGACCGCCACGCCACTACATACTGCTCACTGACCGCCACGCCACTACATACTAATCACTGACCGCCACGCCACTACATACTGCTCACTGACCGCCACGCCACTACATACTGCTCACTGACCGCCACGCCACTACATACTGCTCACTGACCGCCACGCCACTACATACTGCTCACTGACCGCCACGCCACTACATACTGCTCACTGACCGCCACGCCACTACATACTGCTCACTGACTGCCATGCTACTATATACTGCTCACTGACTGCCACGCCACTACATACTGCTCACTGACTGCCACGCCACTACATACTGCTCACTGACCGCCACGCCACTACATACTAATAACTGTCCTCCACACCACTACATACTAATCACTGTCCTCCACGCCACTACATACTGCTCACTGATCACCACGCCACTACATACTGCTCACTGACCGCCACTCCACTACATACTGCTCACTGACCGCCACGCCACTACATACTGCTCACTGACCGCCACGTCACTACATACTGATCACTGACCGCCACGCCACTACATACTGCTCACTGACCGCCACGCCACTACATACTGCTCACTGACCGCCACGCCACTACATACTGCTCAATGATCGCCACCCCACTACATACTGCTCACTGACCGCCACGCCACTACATACTGCTCACTGACCGCCACGCCACTACATACTGCTCACTGACTGCCACAAAACTACATACTGCTCACTGACCGCCACGCCACTACATACTGCTCACTGACCGCCATGCCACTACATACTGCTCACTGACCGCCACGCCATACTGCTCACTGACCGCCACGCCACTACATACTGCTCACTGACCGCCACGCCACTACATACTGCTCACTGACCGTCACGCCACTACATACTGCTCACTGACGCCACGCCACTACATACTGCTCACTGACCGCCACGCCACTACATACTGCTCACTGACCACCCTGCAACTACATACTGCTCACTGACCGCCACGCCACTACTTACTGCTCACTGACTGCCATGCTACTATATACTGCCCACTGACTGCCATGCCACTACATACTGCTCACTGACTGCCACGCCACTACATACTGCTTACTGACTGCCACGCCACTACATACTGCTCACTACGCCACTACATACTAATCACTATCCACCATGCCACTACATACTAATCACGGTCCTCCACGCCACTATACACTGCTCACTGACCGCCACACCACTACATACTGCTCACTGACCGCCACGCCACTACATACTGCTCACTGACCGCCATGCCACTACATACTGCTCACTGACCGCCACGCCACTACATACTGCTCACTGACCGCCACGCCACTACATACTGCTCACTGACCGCCACGCCACTACATACTGCTCACTGACCGCCACGCCACTACATACTGCTCACTGACCACCATGCCACTACATGCTGCTCACTGACCGCCACGCCACTACATACTGCTCACTGATCACCACGCTACTACATACTGAACACTGACCGCCACGCCACTACATACTGAACACTGACCGCCACGCCACTACATACCGAACACTGACCGCCACGCCACTACATACCGAACACTGACCGCCACGCCACTACATACTGAACACTGACCGTCCTGCCACTACATACTGCTCACTGACCGCCATGCCACTACATACTGATCACTGACCGCTATGCCACTACATACTGAACACTGACCACCCTGCAACTACATACTAATCACTGACTGACATGCCACTACATGCTGATCACTGACCGCCCTGAAACCTCAATATTGTACATTACATATACACCCACATACACCTATTTATCAACAACAGAAGTGTGTACAGCTAGCTTTTAGGGCTTGTTCACATTTGTGGCCGGGATGGTGTGATGGGTGAAGGGGTGTAAAAATTGGAGTTTCATCACCTAATAGCCATCACAGTGGCTAGGCAGGTTTGTAGACATGCATGTACTGTATTATACCCAGTGTCGCCTTCGTCGCTAAATGGGGCTGCTCTTCAGCTCCCTTCAACCACATGAAATGCACACAGTTGTGGTGTGGGATTTTCAGAGTCGAAACAGGTGGTGAGGAGGTGATTTTATTACCTCTCAGTTGCCTGTCATCATCCCTCTCAAAAACGTGACCTGGCGTGGATCACTTTTCTGAGGCGAGGTAAGGGCTCTAGTGTAGATGAGCCCTTACAAAGCTTTTTATAGCTCCTATTGACACTACATACTGCTCACTGACCGCCACGCCACTACATACTGCTCACTGACCGTCACGCCACTACATTCACTGACCGCCACGCCACTACATACTGCTCACTGACCGCCACGCCACTACATACTGCTCACTGACCGCTACGCCACTACATACTGCTCACTGACCGCCACACAACTACATACTGCTCACTGACCGCCACGCCACTACATACTGCTCACTGACCGCCACGCCACTACATACTGCTCACTGACCGCCACGCCACTACATACTGCTCACTGACCGCCACGCCACTACATACTGCTCACTGACTGCCATGCTACTATATACTGCTCACTGACTGCCACGCCACTACATACTGCTCACTGACTGCCACGCCACTACATACTGCTCACTGACCGCCACGCCACTACATACTAATCACTGTCCTCCACGCCACTACATACTAATCACTGTCCTCCACGCCACTACATACTGCTCACTGATCACCACGCCACTACATACTGCTCACTGACCGCCACTCCACTACATACTGCTCACTGACCGCCACGCCACTACATACTGCTCACTGACCGCCACGCCACTACATACTGCTCACTGACCGCCACGCCACTACATACTGCTCACTGACCGCCACACAACTACATACTGCTCACTGACCGCCACGCCACTACATACTGCTCACTGACCGCCACGCCACTACATACTGCTCAATGATCGCCACGCCACTACATACTGCTCACTGACCACCATCCCACTACATACTGCTCACTGACCGCCACGCCACTACATACTGCTCACTGACCGCCACGCCACTACATACTGCTCACTGACTGCCACAAAACTACATACTGCTCACTGACCGCCACGCCACTGCATACTGCTCACTGACCGCCACGCCACTGCATACTGCTCACTGACCGCCACGCCATACTGCTCACTGACCGCCACGCCACTACATACTGCTCACTGACTGTCACGCCACTACATACTGCTCACTGACCGCCACGCCACTACATACTGCTCACTGACCGCCACGCCACTACATACTGAACACTGCCCACCCTGCAACTACATACTGCTCACTGACCGCCACGCCACTACTTACTGCTCACTGACTGCCATGCTACTATATACTGCCCACTGACTGCCACGCCACTACATACTGCTCACTGACTGCCACACCACTACATACTGCTCACTGACCGCCACGCCACTACATACTAATCACTGTCCTTCACGCCACTACATACTGCTCACTGATCGCCACGGCACTACATACTGCTCACTGACCGCCACGCCACTACATACTAATCACTGTCCTCCACGCCACTACATACTGCTCACTACACCACTATATACTGCTGACTGACACGCCACTACATACTGCTCACTGATCGCCACGCCACTACATACTGCTCACTGATCGCCACGCCACTACATACTGCTTACTGACTGCCACGCCACTACATACTGCTCACTACGCCACTACATACTAATCACTATCCACCATGCCACTACATACTAATCACGGTCCTCCACGCCACTATACACTGCTCACTGATTGCCACACCACTACATAGTGCTCACTGACCGCCACGCCACTACATACTGCTCACTGACTGCCACGCCACTACATACTGCTCACTGACCGCCACGCCACTACATACTGCTCACTGACCGCCACGGCACTACATACTGCTCACTGACCGCCACGCCACTACATACTGCTCACTGACCGCCACGCCACTACATACTGCTCACTGACCGCCATGCCACTACATACTGCTCACTGACCACCACGCCACTACATACTGCTCACTGATCACCACGCCACTACATACTGAACACTGACCGCCACGCCACTACATACCGAACACTGACCGCCACGCCACTACATACCGAACACTGACCGCCACGCCACTACATACGGAACACTGACCGCCATGCCACTACATACTGAACACTGACCGTCCTGCCACTACATACGGCTCACTGACCGCCATGCGATTACATACTGATCACTGACCGCTATGCCACTACATACTGAACACTGACCACCCTGCAACTACATACTAATCACTGACTGACATGCCACTACATGCTGATCACTGACCGCCCTGAAACCTCAATATTGTACATTACATATACACCCACATACACCTATTTATCAACAACAGAAGTGTGTACAGCTAGCTTTTAGGGCTTGTTCACATTTGTGGCCGGGATGGTGTGATGGGTGAAGGGGTGTAAAAATTGGAGTTTCATCACCTAATAGCCATCACAGTGGCTAGGCAGGTTTGTAGACATGCATGTACTGTATTATACCCAGTGTCGCCTTCGTCGCTAAATGGGGCTGCTCTTCAGCTCCCTTCAACCACATGAAATGCACACAGTTGTGGTGTGGGATTTTGAGAGTCGAAACAGGTGGTAAAGAGGTGATTTTATTACCTCTCAGTTGCCTGTCATCATCCCTCTCAAAAACGTGACCTGGCGTGGATCACTTTTCTGAGGCGAGGTAAGGGCTCTAGTGTAGATGAGCCCTTACAAAGCTTTTTATAGCTCCTATTGACACTACATACTGCTCACTGACCGCCACGCCACTACATACTGCTCACTGACCGTCACGCCACTACATACTGAACACTGACCACCCTGCAACTACATACTGCTCACTGACCGCCACGCCACTACATACTGCTCACTGACCGCCACGCCACTACATACTGCTCACTGACCGCTACGCCACTACATACTGCTCACTGACCGCCACACAACTACATACTGCTCACTGACCGCCACGCCACTACATACTGCTCACTGACCGCCACGCCACTACATACTGCTCACTGACCGCCACGCCACTACATACTGCTCACTGACTGCCATGCTACTATATACTGCTCACTGACTGCCACGCCACTACATACTGCTCACTGACTGCCACGCCACTACATACTGCTCACTGACCGCCACGCCACTACATATTAATCACTGTCCTCCACGCCACTACATACTAATCACTGTCCTCCACGCCACTACATACTGCTCACTGATCACCACGCCACTACATACTGCTCACTGACTGCCACGCCACTACATACTGCTCACTGACCGCCACGCCACTACATACTGCTCACTGACCGCCACGCCACTACATACTGCTCACTGACCGCCACACAACTACATACTGCTCACTGACCGCCACGCCACTACATACTGCTCACTGACCGCCACGCCACTACATACTGCTCAATGATCGCCACGCCACTACATACTGCTCACTGACCACCACCCCACTACATACTGCTCACTGACCGCCACGCCACTACATACTGCTGACTGCCACAAAACTACATACTGCTCACTGACCGCCACGCCACTACATACTGCTCACTGACCGCCACGCCACTACATACTGCTCACTGACCGCCACGCCACTACATACTGAACACTGACCACCCTGCAACTACATACTGCTCACTGACCGCCACGCCACTACTTACTGCTCACTGACTGCCATGCTACTATATACTGCCCACTGACTGCCACGCCACTACATACTGCTCACTGATCGCCACGGCACTACATACTGCTCACTGACCGCCACGCCACTACATACTAATCACTGTCCTCCACGCCACTACATACTGCTCACTACACCACTATATACTGCTGACTGACACGCCACTACATACTGCTCACTGATCGCCACTACATACTGCTCACTGATCGCCACGCCACTACATACTGCTTACTGACTGCCATGCCACTACATACTGCTCACTACGCCACTACATACTAATCACTATCCACCATGCCACTACATACTAATCACGGTCCTCCACGCCACTATACACTGCTCACTGATTGCCACACCACTACATACTGCTCACTGACCGCCACGCCACTACATACTGCTCACTGACCGCCACGCCACTACATACTGCTCACTGACCGCCACGCCACTACATACTGCTCATTGACCGCCACGCCACTACATACTGCTCACTGACCGCCATGCCACTACATACTGCTCACTGACCGCCACGCCACTACATACGGAACACTGACCGCCACGCCACTACATACTGAACACTGACCGTCCTGCCACTACATACGGCTCACTGACCGCCATGCCACTACATACTGATCACTGACCGCTATGCCACTACATACTGATCACTGACCGCTATGCAACTACATACTGATCACTGACTGACATGCCACTACATGCTGATCACTGACCGCCCTGAAACCTCAATATTGTACATTACATATACACCCACATACACCTATTTATCAACAACAGAAGTGTGTACAGCTAGCTTTTAGGGCTTGTTCACATTTGTGGCCGGGATGGTGTGATGGGTGAAGGGGTGTAAAAATTGGAGTTTCATCACCTAATAGCCATCACAGTGGCTAGGCAGGTTTGTAGACATGCATGTACTGTATTATACCCAGTGTCGCCTTCGTCGCTAAATGGGGCTGCTCTTCAGCTCCCTTCAACCACATGAAATGCACACAGTTGTGGTGTGGGATTTTCAGAGTCGAAACAGGTGGTGAGGAGGTGATTTTATTACCTCTCAGTTGCCTGTCATCATCCCTCTCAAAAACGTGACCTGGCGTGGATCACTTTTCTGAGGCGAGTAAAAATAAACTACTAAATACCTTTTCTCGTCAGCAGTATACAGCAGCCTTGTGACCTCTATCAGTGTCTGGTTAAAGCTTGTAGGAGGAGTTTTCATTCTCCTCTGACTGTCCTATGAGGCTGCAGGACCCCTGACCCTCTTTCAGGACAGTGCTTATTGGTGATCACATGCACCCTCCAAAGAAGGAAAAAAACTCTCTAGCAATACACACCAAACTGAGCATGTGCAGAGTGTCCCCAAGGCTCTGTCCTATCAAGTACAGTAACACTCAAGTCCTGCTAGATCACTTCAGGCTGACCCCTTTTTACTGGCTTAGCTATGTAAAACATTAAAAATGAGTACCTATACTGCTCTTCACATGCTCAGTTGCTTTCTATTTTTGCCACTGAAAAAATCAAGAGGCCAATCTGCTGACAGCCTAAAGATTCACTGCTGCTCAGGGGCTCTGGGCTTCAGCAAAATGGCAGCCTTTGGCAAGAAGAAACAGGAACGACACTGGAGGCAAATTATAGAACACACTCATTTTGGTAGCATTATTATTATTAATGTGGAATGTATGTTCAATGCTAAAGAACTTTTTTTTTTATCAATTTGTTATGAGTAAAGTTCTGCATTAAAGCGGAGTTCCACCCAAAAGTGGAACTTCCGCTCATTTGTCTCCTCTCCCCCTCCGGTGCCACAATTGGCACCTTTCGGGGGTGAGCGGGGACAGGATACCTGTCCTGGACAGGTATCCTGTTCCCACTTCCAGGAGTCCGTGCCACGGCCTGTGACATCACCGTGGGGCTCCCTCCTCCTCCTGTCACCGGGCAAGTAGGAGGGAGGAGCAGGGCCTCATGCATACGCAATAGGGTTCCCGGCATGAAGCCGTAAGGCTACACTGCCGGGTACCCTTACCCGCAATAGCAGTGGCAGCATCCGACAGCTGATGGAAACAGCTGCGGTGCCGACATCAATGGACTCCAAGACAGGTAAGTGTCCTATTGTTAAAAGCCAGCAGCTGCAGTATGTGTAGCTGCTGGCTTTTAATTTTATTTTTTTTTGGCGGAACACCGCTTTAAGGTGTTACTAAACCCACAACAGTAAAATCAGTCTGTATATGCAGAATAGCATGCTTGTTATACTCACTGTGGAACTTAAAAGGATTATTCCTGCGCATTGTGTAAAAAGGCTGTTTGATCCTGTCTTCTCTGATCCTCCTCTTCTTCCACTGTGCCCAAGGCTCTGTACTCTCTGCACATGCTCAGTTTAGTATGTATTGCTAGAGAGTGTTTTTTTTTTTTTTTTAGGGAGGATGCATGTGATCAGCACAGGGCCAATCGGCACTGTCCAGACAGAGGGTCATTAGTCATGCAGCCTCATAGGACAGTCAGAGGAGAATGAAAATTCCTCCTACAAGCTTTAGTCAGTGCTCAGCCTCAAACTGATAGAAGTCACAAAACTGCTGAGGAGATAAGGTATTTAGCATTTTATACCCAGTTTCTCCGAAAATAAGCCCTACCCTGAAAATAAGAACTAGTGTGATTTTTAGGGATGGCTGCAACATAAGCCCTACCCCAAGTCCTTGTAAAAAGATGATATAATGTGCAGTGTGCCTCCTTGTGTAACTTTATTGTGGAAAATACCTCATTTACAATGCCGCTGGGCGCTCATGGGACCCACTGGAGATCTTTTCCTCTCCTCCCAATTGACGTTAGCAGCCCCTCCTTCTATTATTATATAGTACTCGGAGCGGGAAAGAAGAGCTCCGGTGGGTCACGTGAGCGCCCAGCACCACTGTAAATAAGGTATTTTCCACAATAAAAGTTAAACAAGGAGACGCACCGCACGGACTACATCATTTTACAAGGACTTTAACCAAGGTTTTGGGGTTACAGAATTTCTTAACGCTGACTCCTGAGCTGACAGGGGGAGAGAAGACAGGGGACACAGGAAATTTTAAAAAAAAAACATTTTATTGGTTTATGCCAGATTTTTTTTAGAACATAGAGAGGGGTATATGACAGCACAAGAACAGTGCTGTCCATCATGCTTTAAGCTTTTCGCCATCGGGTCCGTACGTTGTACGGACCTAACAGCGGGGGGGTATTACACCCAACCCCCCCCCCCGGTACTGGCACCCCCCTGCAGCTGTGCCCACCACGCTTACCAGGCTCCTCTTGCCCATCAGTGGGCCCAGGAGCTCCATGGCGGGTGCCGGCAGCTGGAGGGGAATGAGAAGAGCCGGCACACGTCCGCTCTCGCCCCCTTCTTGTGACCCGGAAAGCGACGTCTCTGACGTTACTTCCTGGGTCAAGCTCCTGGCGTCCCCGTCTACCTCACCCAGGATATAACTGCATCGCAAAACATTTAGTAGAGCACAGGGGAGACATGCAGACCCTGCATATCTCAATAAAGAGAACCTGTGAATATGAAAGGGCCTGCAGTACACCTGCTCAATAAAGAGAACCTGTCACCAAAAAAAAAAACACATAGGGGACTTTTTATTCCCCATTTGATGGGGGAAAAAGTAAAGTAAAAAAATTTGACTTTTCTTTTTTTGCAAAAAAATAAAGTTACACCCAAGCACATAACCCCCCCCCCCCCCCCCAAAAAAAAAAAAAATTTGAGGCCCTCCCCATCCCCACATATACACACGCACAAACAAACACATGCGTCAGGACGCCTTCAAGTGAAAACGTTGACTGCGATACACGTTACATATTTCTATTTTTCAGAAGATCACATAACTGTATTTGATTAAATGTAGATTATTGTACATACTGTAAATTAATAAGACATCCCCTGAAAATAAGCCCTAGTGTGTTTTTTGTAGCCAAAATCAAGACCCGGTCTTATTGATAGGGAAACGCGGTATTTACTAAAATAATTGCATTTCCATGTTCTGTGTACTGTGGGAGACCAGATATAGTGAATACAGGGTCCTGGGTTTAGGAACACTTTAAGAGATAGTCAGCGGGTCTGTGTGTTCTGGTGTTCCACTTGCAAGAGACAGAGATTTTGTATCAGGGATAAGAACCAACAAACCCTCCTCTGAAGCTTTGCGTGATTTCCATTTGGAGAACAGAACAAGTCTTGGTGAAAATCTGTCGCTTTGTTGCTTTGATCTCCGTTGACACCTAGGAGTTTTTGGGTGCCCAACAAGACAAATCCCATTCATTTCAATGGCCCCTGTTCACATCTGAGCGTTCTGCCATCTTAGGTTCCTTGCACACTGGACGTGCAAATAACGTTATAAAAACGCCAGTAGCTTTGCAGTGAGTCGTTTAACGTTTTTGCAATAGCGTTTATCAGCGTTTTTCCGTGCTAGCGTTTTTTTTTTTTTTTCAATGTATCAAAAACGTTGGTGAGACACGTTTTTGAGCGTTTATAGACATTTATCAGCATTTGGCGTTTTTTGTGGTCAGAAAAACGACTCCCTAACGCGATTTTATGGCATTCAGAAAACAGCCCATAAACTCCACTGCTGATAAACATCCAAAAACGTCCATGTGTGCATAGGATAACAGAGGGGAGTTTATGGGCTGTTAAAAAAAAAAGCACCCAAACTCCCAAAAACAGCCATTTATGAGCTTCAGTGTGCATGGAGCCTCAAGCAAAAAACGCCCATCGCTCAAAAAAGTACATGAGCTTTCTTGGCATATTACAGTCATTTTAGGCTCCATTCACACCTGAGTGTAGCGTTCTCAGGCAGAAAGTCGCGCGATTTTACCGCAATTTTGGCGCGTTTTTGTGCAGGTCAAAAGGTCACCAATGTAAAAAGCAGAAAAATGCCCAAATCTGCTTTAAAAAAAAAAAAAAAAAAAAGTTCCAGAACTTGTTTGAGCTTCAGGCATTTTGGAGTAGAGATGTGAACCATCTCCATAGACAATAATTGATTTTTTTTCCCCTCCAGCGTTTTGTAGCTTCAGGCTTCAAGCTACAAAACGCTCAGGTGTGAATGGGGCCTTACTGCTTTTCCATTGGTGACCCTTTAAACCTTAAAAACTCCTGTACAAAAACTCTGCAAAAACGCCTGAAAAACAGCAACGCCTAGATGTGAACGGAGCCTTTGGGAAAACATCTCCATGCAACAATAAAACCAATAAAATGAACCTCCAGCTCTAAGAAGGAAAAACCCCTACACATCCACTATTTATTGTGCTGAACGGGTTTCAGCACATTTTGCTTGCCTGTTTGTCTTCTGTAGATACTGAGATCGGACATTCTAATGCAGTTGCTGAAACCTTTCAAGCAGACATTAGAGGGTTGTCAGATGTGCCAGCACTAGCCGTCCGTTCTTAGGCCAGCCGTACAGCCCCCGCAGGCTGAATGTAAACAATCGAAGGCCTCTGTCACATCATGAGCACAACTCCAAAATGACAAACACGGGCCGACTCGGCTATTGCGTTATTCTGTATTCAGAAGGCGATTTACATGCATTACGATGTAACAAACACTGCCTGAGCAACACCTCTGGTTTTAGGGCCAGTTCACACCACATGCAGTCCAGTGCATTTTTCTTCTGCATCAAAAACGCATGGAAAGTAGGGTATATGGTTTCCAATGGCATAGTTAACACCAGTGTGGTCAGTTCCAGAAAAAAAAAAAAAAAAAGAAAAAAAAAAAAAGTAGAACATGCTGCATTTTTCCTGCACTGGAACACAGTTAAAAAACATTAAAAAAAAATGCACCAGAACTTGGAAAAAAAAAAAAAAAAAAAACCTGGACCAGACCCCAGTGCAGTGAAAACAAAATAAAATCTGGAATGCAGATCCAGAAATGCATCCAGAAACGCATCAAAAAAACGCACCAGAATTGATCTGGAGTGTTTTTGTCATGTGAACCAGCCCTTTAGATTTTTTCACAAGTGTAAGTGAATAGCGAGACGACTTCAAAACGCACATGCAGAACGTGCCAATAGGAGCATTTTTGGCGCGCTGCAATAGACTTCAAGGTTGCAGTGAACCCCGGAGAGCGTGGCATGCCCTAAAATTCTTGATGTGATGCTCACATACTGGTGTATACTGTCCCATCTACCTGCCATTGTTTTAGGCCTCATGCACACTGGACTGCCCCTGCCCTGTCAGACAGGACTGTTCTGCATGGCAGAGCTGTGTAAATCTCAGTACTGGATGGACATATGCCTGGGCAGGTAAAAGAGCTCTTGTATTCAAAAGTATATAAAATTTTAATTGAAGATAGCCAGAAGAGGGAGTTACCATACATTAAGAAATGGGAAAAGGAACTGGGACTGGTGATCCCTAGGAAAAAATGGGAAAAAGCGATAGCAGTCACTCATAAACTTTCCGTGTCTACCAAGCATCAAGAAAGAAACTACAAAATTTTGGCTAGATGGTATAAGTGCCCAGTAGACCTTCATAGGATAAACCCACTTAATACAGAAGAATGCTGGAGATGTCAGGAAACATCAGGTACAATGTCTCATATATGGTATTATTGCTCTAAAATCCTCCCATTCTGGCAAAAAATTTTTGAGATATACAGGGCTATGACAGGGAAGGAACTATACCCAGATTTACAAATGACAGTATTATCTATGATACCTGGATCATTGAAAAATATAAAGAAAGATCCACTAAAATATTTCCTAACAGCTGCACGTACATGTATAGCCAGGAAATGGAAATGCGTAAATGCGCCCTCCATAATGGAATGGGAGTGTGAGCTGACGGAGATGCGGACTCTGGAAGAGAGAAAGGTGCTAGAGGAAGGATCTAATAAACAGATTAAACAGACACTGGCTACTTGGAATAGATGGGTAGAGTATAGTGCCTGCTCTGAATTACTATGTGAGGTATAGGAGAATAGGAATTCTCAAGGATATAGGAGTAGGTGGGAAGGAATATAATGATTATACTTATCCCTCACCCTACCCTTCGTATTTAAAAATTTCTTTTTTTTGTTTTGTTTTTTGTTTTTTTGTGTGGTATGTATGTATGGTGGGGTTGTATGGAAGGTTGGGTGGGTGTACCTTTAGGTAGAGGGACAATAGGCTAGTAGATTTGGATTAATGTCACATTGAAGAATCTCTACCTATGATATGCATGTGTTTTTTTTATGTAATGTCAAAAATTGTAAACTGTTTGGATAAATAAAGATATTAAAAAAAAAAAGAGCTCTTGTATGTATTTTATCTGGGTATTTAGTGATTTACATGGAAATCAGTATTACAGAACCGAATACTTTTTTTTCTAGTTTTTGTACTGGAGAAAGGATTGAGCCCCTGTCTGTTTTTACTGATACTATTCTGCCCCATTTTAATATATTTTTAATGTCTTGCATTATACTGCGTGAGGTTATAATTTTTTTTTTGTAGCATGCTGACATCTAGTGGTAGTTTCGGGCCACGTCAACTAGTTTACTAATGTGATTTTAGTATCTTCCTCTGCCTTCCACTCTTGCTTTGTGCTAGTTAATTGAAAGAGGAACTGCAGTCTGCTCACATAATTTGTAATAAAAACATCTTTGCCATTCTGAAGCTTCCCTCCAGCCACTTTGCATATTATTTTATATATACTGTGATTCTGAACTTGCCAAATACGCTACAGAATTCTCTCTCCACTAAGTCTGGCTGCAGCCATTTTAACTGTGGGCAGCTGAAGCTGCTGCCTGTTCACTTCCTGGATTTACACAGACACACAGAAGCACACCTCCGGCTCTCATTGAGTCATAAGAGGGCCATCCCCCCCTCCCTTCCTGGCACACACTCACGAGAGAGAGAGAGAGAGAGAGAGAGAGAGAGAGAGAGAGGAGGTACATGATGTCATAAGCCTAGGCTAATGACCAGACAAGAAACAGGAAGTGGACTGTATAAGGTATTTACTGGCAGAAAAAAATGTTTTACTATCCAAAGTTAAAACTACAAGGGCAGAAGATTTAATAGATGTAAAGTTGAAAAAAAAAAAAAAAAAAAAAAAAAAAAAATCGCTGAATTTCCGCTTTATGCTGGACACAGATGGGTCGAATTCTTAGTTTCGAAAGAAAATTCTTTTAGAATTTTCGTTCGAATTTCGCACCATTAGTGGGTTGCAGCAACGGCCGATTTTTGTGAGGCCATCGAATGAGAGTGATCGGGCATGTTGGAAATTCTTTGAAAAACGATTTTCGAATCAATGATGGGAGAATCACGTGAGAAATATAATTTTTAAAAAAGAAAATTCCCGGACAGAAGAGATTTCCAGCAACGAAAATTCTTTACTGTAGCAAAATGAGGTGAAATTGAAAGCTTGGTTGCTCGAATTTTGAAATCAATGGTGGCATCATCTGATCACAAAACGCACGAAATTTCAGATTTTCAAAAGAAAATTTGTTTGGAATTTGACCCATGTATGGCCTGCATTAGTCCTTGTTAGACCCTCCCCATTTCCTCCATGTGCCCTCAGACAGTGTCAGTTAATGACAGAGAGGGGGCTTAGGAAAGTCATTGTCTTCTTACACTTCAAAAAGACGGGGGGAAAAAAAAAAAAAAAAACCATCCTCTGTTTTGCAATTAGCTCAAGTAAAGTTGTGTTGGATTCAACTTCTGTGCCTTATCCATTTGAACATCAGGCCTTTTCTGGCACTTTTTTGTGACAATCAGTATTTTTTGCTAGAAAATATCTTAGAGACCCCAAAGATTAAATATTTTTTAAAGCAAAGGCCCTAGAGAATAAATGGGTGGGTTTTGCAATTTTTTTTTTTACGTCACACGGTATTTGCGCAGTAATTTATCAAATGCAATTTTTTGTGGAAAGAACACACTTTTTTTTGCATTAATATTCAAAAGACACATTACATAACCCAAATTTTTGGTAATGTATAAAAGATGATGTTACGCTGAGCAAATAGATACCAAACATGTCACGCTTTAAAATTGCACACGCCCGTGCAACGGCAACAATCAAGGGAAATTTTACTATCCATAGGCGACGCTTTAAAAGCCTTTACAGGTTACCACTTTAGATTTACAGAGGAGGTCTGGTGCTAGAATTACTGCCTGTGATCTGAAGCTCACAATAATACCACCCATGTGTGGGACGATCGCTGTTTGCCTTTCCATGCAAGCACAGGGGGAAGAGGGTACTTTACGTTTTTAACATATTTATTTATTTTTTACACTGCCGCTTTAATATATTTTTCTTTTTTATCACTTTTATTGCTGTCACAAGGAATTTGAACATCCCTTGTGACAGCAATAGGCATGTGACAGGTACTCTTTATGGAGAGATCTGGAGTCTTTAAGACCCTAAGATCCCTCTTCTGCCCTAAAAGCATTTGATCACACCAAGATTTTTAAAAATCAAAAGCATTTGATCTTACCAATCTCGCTGTTTGCATTTGGGTAACCTGGAAGTGATGCGACGTCATCGCTTCCGGGTTGCTATATAGAGCCCAACAAAGCCAATTGGGTCCTTGCTGGGCTCTATGATCAGCTGGCAGAAGCAACTCCTGGTGGGACGGAAGATCCTGGTACAGCTGCGTCCTCTTTTTGCTGCTTGTAAAAGCAATCCAGCGGCTGGTTAGCCGTTGGCTATCTTTTAAAAGCAGTTCTGACCGCCAGCCCTAAAAAAAAAACAGTACTGGGATGTCTGCAGCTGCAGGCATCATCCTGGTAAAACAGCACAAACTCCCAACGACGGCTGAAGTGGTTATTGCAGAGTGAAGCCGTCTATGGATGGTGCCAAGTCAGCAGGTGACTATACTGTCTGGACAGCCTGGATCTAAGGAGGTACGTCAATGCATAAAACAGCATTTGAAAGAGAACAGATACCCATTACCCCTGCCCATGTTTGCCCTGGTGACTAGTTGGGCAGAATATCCCTACCTTTACAGTTATCAATATAACAGAATAAAACATTTTCCAATAAAGGACACAAGAACTGTATATATGTGGGACGCCATCTTACTTCCTGTTGTGTTAAGACAGGAAGTTAGGAGAATCTCCCCAAGGGGGACACAGACAGTAATAAAAAGCTGCAACTATTCCCCACTAAAAAATGTTTAAGAGAAAAAAGGACTAAATGCACCGCATACACACATATATATACTGTACATACATACATACATACATACATACTGTACAGAGTTCTTTTATCATCATCATCTGAAGATGGGAAGTTTCCTGTACACTAAAGCTTCTGGATTAACCCCGAACCCGGTCTAGCAGAAAGGTTGGCAGGTTGTTTATCAGAAACATTTTACGGTCAATGAAACGTTAACTAATAAATATCGACTTCAACCAGCGAGACTACAAGAAACATGCGAGGAATCCGATACAGGCTGGCGCGTTTTGCACAATTTCCGTGGGAGCGACCAGGAATGCAGGCATTAAAAGGGGGAGGCCAGAGAGCTTCAGAGCACTCTAAATGAATGATTTCACAGTTGAAAGAACCGGCAGGGTTGGAGAAAATACAGAACAGGTCCAGGTAGTGATAACACGGCAGGGTGGAGGGTAGCGGGCACCTGATGGCTCATTTCCTCCCTGTGAATCAATAACCAATTTATATCTGTAGCCCAATCTGTGGTGTCACCTCTGCAATTTGGGACCACCAGGGCCGTATTCAGACATCACAGCGTCCTTTGCACTGATGAAGGAGGAAGACATATTTGTACAGGCTCCTGCACTTCCATCATGGGGTTAATTTGGCAAAACCTAAAAAAAGAAAGTGCTATTGGTGGCGGCATGTTGTCTGGTTTATATAATAAGCATTTATTAAACTGTTCAGGCTGCCAGCCAAGACCAGAAAATGGTGTCATTGTGTTTCTTCTATAGGGTCTTGTGACTCCTCTGCATTGTTCCTGCACCCTCCTCTTTGCAGCTCTTCAGCTGGCACTAAACAATATTCTCCGCATATGATCCATACACATCCACTACCTAATGGCCCTGTATTTTATTTTTCATTAAATCGTTTCTTGCGGTTTTCTTATGCCTCCTTGCAACGCCCTCTGTGAGCTCCTAAACCTCACATTCTCCATTTCACTTTTGTTTGGAATGAGCAGGGTACACTAGTTGCGGTCATGTACATTGTTCTATGCACACTACACAGCTCATAGTCCAGTGTTTTTTAACTGGGGTGACGCAGCACCCTGGGGTGATGCCAGGAGTCCTCCGGGGTGCCGTGGCAACAGCCCAATGTTGGCAATGCTCCTGTGTATAGAGCGGAGGCAGAGAGCTCTGCCCGCACCTCCTCCCAGCTCTCTCCTCCTCTCTGTACTATTGCTGGCAAAACAGAAAGCTGTGCTTTCACCAACAATGGGGCACCATTTCTCCCACTTACACCAATGATGGGGCACCATTCCTCCCACTGATACCAATGATGGGGCACCATTCCTCCCATTGACACCAATGATAGGCACCCTTCCACCCATTGACACAGATGATGGGGGCACTATTCCTCCCACTGACACCAATGATGGAGCACTATTCCTTCCACTAAAGATGTGGCGGTATTTACTCCCACTGACACCAGGACATTTTCTACTCCCATTGGCCACAGTCTGGAGCCCCCTAAAGTCTGGAGGAAGTAAACTGGCCCTTTGTTTAGAAAGTTTGGAGACTCCTGCTGTCGAGGGAAGATGTCTCTCCTTACCTATTCTCTGGTCTGGTCATGTTATCGGCTCCCAAACAAGGCATGTAATGAAAACGTAAAGGTTTTATTTAGCAATTTTATTAGTACGTTGAAGGGGGTAGGAAAGGAGGAACCAGGGAAAGCAACATGCAGTGCCTTGAAAAAGTATTCCCACCCCTTGAAATTTTCCACATTTTACATGTTAAACCCAAAAAACTAAATGTATTGTATTGAGATTTTATGTGATAGACCAACAGAAAGTGGCACATAATTGTGAAGTGGAAGGAAAACGATAAATGGTTTTCCAAATTTTTCACAAATAAATAATCTGAAGTGTGGTGTGCATTTGTATTCAGCCCCCTTTACTCTGATACCCCTAACTAAAATCTAGTGGAACCTAATGCCTTCAGAAGTCACCTAATTAGTAACTACAATATAAATACAGCTGTTCTGTGAAGCCCTCAGAGGTTTGAGAAAACCTTAGTGAATATCATGATGGCCAAGAAACACACCGGAAAGGGCAGGGATAAAGTCGCAGAAAAGTTTAAAGCAGGGTTAGGTTATAAAAAAAAAAAAAGTATCCCATGCTTTGAACATCTCACAGAGCACTGTTCAATCCATCATCTGAAAATGGAAAGTGTATGGCACAACTACAAACCTACCAAGACATGGCCGTCCACCTAAACGGACAGGTTGGGCAAGGGGAGCATTAATCAGAGAAGCAGCCCATGGTAGCTCTAGGGGAGCTGCAGAGATCCACAGCTCGAGTAGGAGAATCTGTCCACAGGACAACTATCAGTCATGCACTCCACAAATCTGACCTTTATGGAAGAGTGACAAGAAGAAAGCCATTGTTGAAAGAAAGCCATAAGAAGTCCCTTTTTCAGTTTGCGAGAAGCCATGTGGGGGACACAGCAAACATGGGGAAGAAGGTGCTCTGGTCAGATGAGACCAAAATTGAACTTTTTGGCCTAAAAGAAAAACACTATGTGTGGTAGAAAACTAACACTGCACATCACCCTGAACACACCATCCCCACCTGTGAAACATGGTGGTGGCAGCATCATGTTGTGGGGATGCTTTTCTTCAGCAGGGACAGGGAAGCTGGTCAGAGTTGATAGGAAGATGGATGGAGCCAAATACAGGGCAATCTTAGAAGAAAACCTGTTAGAGTCTACAAAAGACTTGAGACTGGGGCAGAGGTTCACCTTCCAGCAGGACAACATCCCTAAACGTACAGCCAGATCTACAATGGAATAGTTTAGATCAGTGGTTCTCAACCCTGTCCTCAAATACCCCCAACAGGCCATGTTTTGGGAATTTCTGTTAGATAAAATAGTTGTCCAAAATACCAAGCCACTGACATCGATTTAAAAGCACCTGTGCAAGGTAAAGGAAGACCTGGAAACATGGCCTGTTGGGGGTACTCGAGGACAGGGTTGAGAACCCCTGGTTTAGATCAAAGCATATTGATGTGTTGGAATGGCCCAGTCAAAGTCCAGACCTAAATCCAATTGAGAATCTGTGGCAAGACTTAAAAATTGCTGCTCACAGACGCTCTCCGTCCAATCAGAGAGCTTGAGCTATTTTGCAAAGAAGAATGGGCAAAAATGTCACTCTAGATGTGCAAAGCTGGTAGAGACATCCCCAAAAAGACTTGCAGCTGTAATTGCAGTGAAAGGGGGTTCTACAAAGTATTGACTCAGGAGGGCTGAATATAAATGCACCCCACACTTTTCACATATTTATTTGTAAAAAAAAATTGGAAAAATATTTATCATTTTCCTTCCACTTCCCAATTATGTGCCACTTTGTGTTGTTCTATCCCCTAAAACCCCAATAAAATACATTTACATTTTTGGTTGTAACATGACAAAATGTGGAAAATTTCAAGGGGTATGAATACTTTGTCAAGGCACTGTATAAGCAGATTAAACTTCAGCTTTAAAAGCAAGGCACTCATGTCTGGGTATCTTCCAAAAGCTCAGTTCAGCACTGCGTTCTCCATTCGTGTCTCTGGCCTGCTCAGCCAAGTCTTGCCAAGGCATGCAGGCATTTTTTAACACGCTTCTCTGTGCCGATCCTGCCTTCCCTACAGCCGTCTGCTTGTATTCCAGAATAAACAAAGACTATTTCCAGCAGTCAGGCTGGAATCTTAGTGTTTGCCTTTGCAGAGAGGGACGGAGCATTCTTATTTTTTTTTTCACCCTAAAAGGCCACTATTTGTTAAAAAATAAACCTTCCACGTGAACTATGCGAGGAGAAGCCAGTAGCAGCACGCTCGCAGGAGACAGCAAGCTCCAACCTGAAGCTAACTTTCTGCCCTCCAACCTCCGCATTCATTAGAGCAAATTACAGGGAGAGGATCGGCAGCACAAGGCATTCCCTTCATTGCAACCTATAATTTCATCAGAGCTAATCTGAAGTGCGCGGCGAGGAAAGAATCGCCACCATCCGCGTTGGGACTGATTTGCATGGCTTCAATGGGGATTGTTCAGTTTGCGGTTTGTAGGGGACACAATACACAAGGATAATCTCATTCAAAATGCTTGTAAAGACCCGAATTCACCAACAATGCACGTATCAGCCCCGGGTAAAGCCGCATTCCTCTCAACAGTTCCAACATTAAAAAGGAAGCTATAAAAGTATTTCAATATTGCTTATAAAGTGCTGCATTTATTGAGGGTGTTGCAGTATAGAAGTACCTGTAATAGGTAAATATATAAATCCATAAAGGCCTTAATCAGTGATAGAATCTGCCCAAGAAAAAAAAAAGTATACTCCACTCAAAGTGGTTGTAAACCCTGTTGCACCACTTGTAGAATAAGGCTTACCTGTAGGTACTGTAAATACTGTATTTATGTATTTATTTGCGTATAACCTGCACTTTTTCACCCTAAAAATCGGGTACAAATAGCGCGTGCGTGTTATACGCCGATACTGCAATTTGGGAGGGGGCGGGATGAGCACCGTCAGATTACATACAGCAAGAATCTCCTGTTTACTCAGCACCCTCTGTAATAGGAAGTTCCGTCTCCTGGGCCGGCATAGGACCAGTGTTCTGTCTATCATAGAAGCCGGACCAGGAGGCGGGACTTTGTATTAAAGAGGCCGCCGAGTAGCAGGAGATTCTCGCTGTATGTAATCTGATGGCGCTTGTCCCGCCCCCTCCCTGACCTCTCCGAGGCAGCAGTAATCTGAGGTGAGGCTGCAGATGGGCACTGATCAGGCTGCAGATTGGCATTGATCAAGCTGCATTGATGGGCAATTGTGAGGCTGTAAATGGGCATTGATCAGGCTGCATTGATGGGCAATTGTGAGGCTGCAGGTGGCATTGATCAGGCTGCATTCATGGCAATGGTGAGGCTGCATATGGGCATTGATCAAGCTGTATTGATGGGCAATTGTGAGGCTGCAGGTGGCATTGATCAGGCTGCAGATGGGCAATGGTGAGGCTGCATTGATGGGCACCGACCCTTATTTTGCTTCAAAGATCTTTATTTAAAATTTAAGGTTTTTTTCCTGAAACTTCCCTCCTAAAATGAAGGTGGGTGTTATACGCCTGTGCGTGTTATATGCAGACAAATAGGGTATCTCCTAAACCTACATGGTTTAGGAGATATTTACCATATGCGCTTGCGCCGACGTCATTGGCGCATGCGCTGTGAAGAAACGGCCCACTGTGCCATTTCTTCACTAGCAAGTGCCGTGACCGGCGGCTCCCATGTGCATGCGCAGGAGTAACGTCACGCCACTCCGGCCAGTCACAGAGCTGGAGTCTGCGGCCCAGTAAGGAAGAGGCACAAAGATAGAGGCGGCCACCAGCGGGGACAACATGAGCTTCGTTTGCAGGTAAGTGTCACATAATGGGCTAGTATGCGATACATACTAGCCCATTATGCTTTTACTTTGCAGGGGGAAAAAGGAGGAAGTAAAACCCATTAAAGCTTGTATATGGGTGGGGTATGTATATATGTCCCGACTTTCAGTATGTGCGATTAAGGCTACTCACCGAAACAAGTTACCTCTTTTTTAATGTCACTTCCATGTAGCCTATAAAGATTTCAACACACATAACAGAGTTGCCGGCTCTTCTTTTTGCTATATACCGACTACGGAGGGTGGAGGACACTCTGCAGTGATCGCTGCACCTGGGTTTTTCTCCTCCCAATCCCTACCTTGTGATTGGGCAATGATAGGTGAGGCCAATGGCTCCTGCTGCTGTAAATCCAATCCTGTGAGGAGGGCTGAGCCGGGTTGTGTGCGTCTATGGACACACTCAGCCTGGCTTGGGAGAATACCCGCACGAGTGCCCCCATAGCGGCTTGCTATGGGGGCACTTGCAGAAGAGGGGAAGTGAAAATCGTAGACGGGGGACCCCAGGGGGAGGTAAAAGATAGCAATATCATTGGCACAGAGTAGGCAAGTATAACCTTTTATTTTAGGGGGGGGGGGGAGCCTTTATAACCACTTCAGCTTATATGGCAGGAAGCACAAGGCACCTGCGTTTAGTGGGCATAGGAAAAAAAAAAAAACAGAATATGAAAATCTATCTGGGGTCTTTTGGTTACAGAAACATTTACCAAAAATAATTTCTATGCCTTTTACACCTTTGTTTGCTGAACAAAAAGAAAAAAAGAAAATGGCAGCACAGTCTCGAACTTCTAAATGTCCTTAATTTCTTCTCTGGCTTACATGCAAGGCATACAGTGCCTTGAAAAAGTATTCATACCCCTTGAAATTTTCCACATTTTGTCAAGTTACAACCAAAAACTTAAATGTATTTTACTGGGATTTTATGTGATAGACCAACACAAAGTGAACAAACAGCATCATGAAGGCCAAGGAACACACCAGACAGGTCAGGGAGAAAGTTGTGAAGTTTAAAGCAGGGTTAAGTTATAAAGAAATAGCCCAAGCTTTGAGCATCTCACAGAGCACTGTTCAATCCATCATCCGAAAATGGAAAGAGTATGGCACACCTGCAATCCTACCAAGACATGGCCGTCCACCTAAACTGACAGGCCGGGCAAGGAGAGCATTAATCAGAGAAGCAGCCAAGAGGCCCATGGTAACGCTGGAGGATCTGCAGAGATCCACAGCTCAGGTGGGAGAATCTGTCAAACCGGGCAACTACCCTGTTTCCCCAAAAATAAGACTTAGCGTGATTGTTGGTGATGGCTGCAATATAAGCCCTACCCCCAAAATAAGCCCTACCCTGTTTCCCCGAAAATAAGCCCTACCCTGAAAATAAGCCCTCACCGACAATCACGCTAGGTCTTATTTTCCGGGAAACAGGGTATTAGTCGTGCTCTCCACAAACTCAATTGTCAGACCCTGAGACTTCAATAGGGGGACAGCCGTGCAGGGAAAGGCCCCAGCAAGAAGCTACATCTGCACTTGCAGGATTGCTGTCTCCTATGGTAACAGTCCTTTAACAGCTCCTAACTCAAACATAACAGTTCTTTCAGCTCCACTACAACTGCTCCTTGTAGTTCAACACTGAGTTCCCGGTCTCTCACTAGACCCTCTGATTCACTGACTATGAATCCCTTGAGCTCCTCCAAGGTTTGCGGTGGTATCCCCTCAGGCGTCACCCCTGCTTCTCTGCTGGGTCCCTAGCTTGGCACTCCGGATACTTCTCAAGCTTCACCCCTGCTAACCGGCTCGGTCCCTGGCTTGACTCACAAGGCTGCTCTGCAAGCGTATCCTCCGCTGGTTGGGTCCCTGACTTGATCACTGCCTGAAGTTTCCCGATTCTCCACCGTGCCCTTTCGGTGAGAATATGGTTCCGGTACTTGCTTCAGTTACTCACTGTGGTCCCTGGTAAAGGCCCCTTCGTGGCGACAGCTTCCCTTCTACCTCCGAACACTTACAGGTTCTCCGGCCGGCAGAACCGTCACTTCTGGTTGGACTGCAAGCCGCCATCCCAACCATGCGCTGCCCTCTCACTTTTGGACAGGCCCTCACACAGCCTAGCAGCCAGATGCCCCCGGGATAGGCCCAATCTCTGGCCTAGCAGCCTGGGGCAGACAACACACGTCCACCCAGACAGCAGTCCGGGTAGCACAGAACACTGATCACCTGACTTCACCCGAATATATAGGGCTCTCCCAGAAAGCCAAGGGATTCAATAAAACCCCTGCCCATTGACCGAGATACCCCATATACACATAACCTGACCTTGGGTTGCCCTTCTCCCATCTAGTACCACCAAGTACCCGGCCACCTAGTGGTAGAAGAGAAAAATGTAACAAGGCCAAACTTATGGAGAAAATAGATCTCTATCAATCCACCAAGATAACTACTCTTGGCAAGTAAATTTGTGAGGAGCTCCCTGACTAAACTCCAGGGTGCTACATAAACATCCAGCCAGAGCTACAATAGAATGTTTTAGATCAAAGCATATTCATGTGTTAGAATGGCCCAGTCAAAATCCAGACCTAAATCCAATTGAAAATCTGTGGCAAGACTTGAAAATTACTGTTCACAGACGCTCTCCATCCAATCTGACAGAGCTTGTGCTATTTTGCAAAGAAGAATGGGCAAAAACGTCACTCTCTAGATGTGCAAAGCTGGTAGAGACATCCCCAAAAAGACTTGCAGCTGTAATTGCAGCGAAAGGTGGTCCTACAAAACATTCATTTAGGGGGGCTGAATATAAATACACGCCACACTTTTCACATATTTATTTGTAAAAAATTTTGAAAAACCATTTATCATTTTCCTTCCACTTCACAATTATGTGCCACTTTGTGTTGGTCTATCACATAAAATCCCAATAAAATACATTTACATTTTTGGTTGTAACATGACAAATTGTGAAAAATTTTAAGGGGTATGAATACTTTTTCAAGGCACTGTAGTAGAGGTGCTACTTCTACTATGTCTTGTATGTAAGCCAGAGAAGAAATATAGGACATACAGAAGATTAGAGACTGGGCGCCATTTTCTTCCTTTTGTTTGGATGATTGAGAGGCTGACAGGAGCCTGCAAAAGTAGGGGCATTCCCTTCTGATGAAAGACAGTATGTGGATTGAGGGGGGAAAAGCGATTTTTGTTCCCTCTGCGCGACTTTTTGCTGTTCCAAATTTTGACTACTGCATTTTGTAATCGCTCCTTCTACAGGTCATGTGATTACACCCTCGCCCAATGACTGTTGAGATAACCTTAGTTACAGAGAGTTTAGTTTTTGTCAGTTGTGATGGACATGACCGATGAAGCACAGACAACACCCCCAAAGGGCTATTAACCACTTCAGCCCCGGAAGAATTTACCCCCTTCCTGACCAGAGCATTTTTTTGCAATTCGGCACTGCGTTGCTTTAATTGGCAATTGCACGGTCGTGCGACGTTGTACCCAAACAAAAGGTTCTTTTTTTTCCCACAAATAGAGCTTTCTTTTGGTGGTATTTGATCATCTCTGCGGTTTTTTTTTGTTGTGCTATAAACAAAAAAAGAGGGACAATTTTGAAAAAAAACACAATATTTTGTACTTTTTGCTATAATAAATATCCCCATTTTTTTTTTTAAAAGCTAATTTTTTCCTCAGATTAGGCCGATACGTATTCTTCTACATATTTTTGGTAACAAAAAAAAAAAACGCAATAAGCGTAAATTGATTAGGTTTGCGCAAAAGTTATAGCGTCTACAAAATAGGGGACAGATTTATAGCATTTTTATTTATTTATTTTACTAGTAATGGCGGCGATCTGCGATTTTTATCGTGACTGCGACATTATGGCGGACACATCGGACAATTCTGACACATTCGATCAGTGCGATTAAAAATGCATTGATTACTGTAAAAATGTCACTGGCAGTGAAGGGGTTAACACTAGGGGGCGATGAAGGGGTTAACTGTGTTCCCTGAGAGGTGATTCTAACTGAAGGGGACTAACTAGAGGAAGTGACGGATCGTGGTTCCTAGCTATTAGGAACACACGATCTGTCACTTCTGTCAGACCAGAACAGGGAAGCGTGTGTTCACACACACTCGTCCCTGTCCTGTGTCTCCTGCTCACGATCGCTCGTGGCCGGCGGTCGTTGCGACCGTCGGCCAAGAGTATCGGCACCCCCGCGCGCGTCTGCTATCCGGACCCCGCGAGCCGACGTACAGCTACGTGGTTTCACACAGGGGAGCCAACCTGGTGCAGTGTAACTGCGGCGGCTGGTCCAGAAGAGTGTTACTAAAACCAGGAGCCTGCATTCACTATATCTGGTCTCCCACAGTACACAGAACATGGAAATAGAAATCATTTTAGTAAACAAACTCATCAGCAATATATAGCAGTCTTGTGACTTCGATCAGTGTCTGGTTAAAGCTTGTTGGAGGATTTTTCATTCTCCTCTGACTGTCCTATGAGGCTGCAGGACCCCTGACCCTCTTTCTGGACAGTGCTGATTGGCCCTGTGCTGATCACATGCACCCTTCCCAAGAAAAAAAAAAAACAAACAAAAAAAAAAAAAAAAAACCCTTTCTAGCCATACACACCAAAGTGAACATGTGCAGAGTGCCTCCACGGCTCTGTAATATCAGCAGATGGATTGGGGACAGTAAAAGAAGGGGAGGATCAGAAAAGACGGGATCAAACAGCATTTTTAAACAATGTGCAGGATTAGCCCCTTAGGTTCCACAGTGAGTATAACAAGCATGCTTTACTGCATATACAGACTGATTTTACTGTTGTGGGTTTAGTAACACTTAAGGAAATCTGCATATGTAATACACAAAATATGGCTGTCCCATGTCTTTGCAGAAAAATAAATCTATCCATACACACACAGAACTAGACTATCATTAAAAATGCATTACAATGCATATAATTATTCCACAAGCCATTCTGCAATTAGATGTTATTCCTTCCCAGAAATCTGTTGAGAGCGTGAAATGAAATAATAGCCCTTCCCTTACAAAGGAAGCTTCGTCTTTGCTGAAATGCTTTCCAAGACTCTTGTTGTGGATCAGTGAGAATGCCAAACAAAGGATTAGTTTACTGCTAGAACTAACCTTAGTGTAAGGGACAGGGATTGAGGGGTATAATGTAAAGCGGGGGATCAGTGATCGATCGATCTGAGCCATATAACGGGTAGATCACACCCTGCCCTGCTGCCAACTCCTGAGCCCATCTACTGCCTTTAGCATCAGAGTGGCAATAGGCATTGCAGAGTCGAGGGAAGTCCTAGGCTGCTCATCAGCTCTTACATGTGATATGACAATGCTGAGAGGAGACCGGGTTGGACCTCCCTCACTCTGCCGGGTGTCACTGCATCGGAGGTCTGGTGAGTGAATTACACAGGGGGAGGGGAATATGTACCCTGAGTGATTTTAGCTTTTAGGGGAAGATCTTTGTACTGGGGGGGATTGTATTTTCTGCTTGTAGGAGGGAGATGTGTTATGTACTACTGACCCTTGCACTCTGCCCTAATTACCACTGACCCCGGAACTCTGCACTACTTACTACTGACCCCTGAACCCTACACTCTGCGCTACTGACTACTGACCCCTGCGCTACTCTCCACCCACCCCTGCGCCACTCTCCACCCATCCCTGCGCTACGTACTACTGAACTTTATACTCTACGATACCTTCCACTGACCCCTGCACTCTGCCCTACTTACCACTGACCCCTGCATTCTGCTCTACTTACTACTGACCCCTGCATTGTGCGCTACTTACTACTGACCCCTGAACCCTGCATTCTGTGCTACTCACCACCGATCCCTACAGTCTGATATATACTACTGACCCCTGCACAAGTTACCACTGATTCCTGAACTCTGCACCACTTACTACTGATCCCTGCATTGTACGCTACTTACTACTGACCCCTGAACCCTGCATTCTGTGCTACTCACCACCGATCCCTACAGTCTGATATATACTACTGACCCCTGCACAAGTTACCACTGATTCCTGAACTCTGCACCACTTACTACTGACCCCTGCATTGTACGCTACTTACTACTGACCCCTGAACCCTGCATTCTGTGCTACTCACCACCGATCCCTACAGTCTGATATATACTACTGACCCCTGCACAAGTTACCACTGATTCCTGAACTCTGCACCACTTACTACTGATCCCTGCATTAGCGCTACTTACCGCTGATCCCCTGCACTCTGCGCTACTTACTACTGACCCCTGAACCCTACACTCTGCGCTACAGACTACTGACCCCTGCGCTACTCTCCACCCACCCCTGCGCCACTCTCCACCCACCCCTGCGCTACGTACTACTGAACTTTATACTCTACGATACCTTCCACTGACCCCTGCACTCTGCCCTACTTACCACTGACCCCTGCATTCTGCGCTACTTACTACTGACCCCTGCATTGTACGCTACTTACTACTGACCCCTGAACCCTGCATTCTGTGCTACTCACCACCGATCCCTACAGTCTGATATATACTACTGACCCCTGCACAAGTTACCACTGATTCCTGAACTCTGCACCACTTACTACTGATCCCTGCATTAGCGCTACTTACCGCTGATCCCCTGCACTCTGCGCTACTTACTACTGACCCCTGCACTACTTACCACTGATCCTTCCACTCACTGATACTTACCAATGACCCCTGCACTTTGCACTACTTACTACTGACTCCTGCACTACTTGCAATTGACCCTTACACTCTGGGATACTTACCACTGACCTCTTCAAATCTTCTTTACTTTTTACTGAGGCCTTGCTAGGTTAATAAAAAAAAAAGCTGCACGCTTGTCATTTTTGATCGGTTTGCCATGTTTTAGGTTGATCTCCACCTCTCTTGGGTTACCTACAGCGCAAGGAAGGGTTACAACTCCTGTTTATTATTTGCTGACAAAAATCCCCCTCTCCATTGGTCCTGGAGACCCATGTAACTATGTATGAAATCCTTACCTGGAATTCATTTTAATGTACATTATCCATGTCCTTGTACCACATGATGTAACTACTACTCTACTCTGGAGATGGAAATACATGCACAGACAATTGTAAATATGGAACCACAGTCAAACATTCATAATGCAAATTTATATTTTTGAAAGTTTAAAAAAAATGTGTATTTTTTAATAAAGACAGACAAGAGTAAAATAACCGTAAGCTCCTCCGGATATGAAATCTCACCTACCTGGTGACACTCTGGTTTAGACAAGAAACGTTCGGCACATAGAACAGAACGCCAAAGTACAGCATGGGATCCACCGAGAACTTGTCTAGCTGTTTTCTCAACGGTTTCTCCAGCTCCACCCATCGTGCTTGCTGGTTCTTCCCGACAAACCAGAGGCCAAAGAAATGGGTCTGAAAAAAAAAAAAAAAAAAAAAGAGGAGGAGATCAAGGTCAAGACTGGGCTCAGTGTAAACTGATCATCTGTGGTGCTGGTCAAGAGGCTGAAGCCCTGCACAGAAGCAGTCTGAAAAGCCTGCTGAACCTGACAGCTTTGGACAATATCTAAAATAAAGTCCAAACAGACTTTTACGTTTTGCATGGAATGAGGAAAGTTTAAAACTTTAGTATGTCATTTTACAATGTCAAGATTTTTAAAACTGCAGATTTTATGAAAATAGTTCCTGGTGATCCTGCCATGAAGGTCCTTGTCCAGACACTTCCTGTTATAGGGTGACAACACTCCGTCCCTGTCTGCTGCATTGTCACCCTGTCACAGGGGCTTCTGATGGCTACAATTGGCAGTTTCAACACACATTACACAAGCATCCTCCTCTGCTAGAAATCCTGCCCAGAGAAATTCCATACAGCCATCGCTGGAGTGCATTGTAGACAGAAAGTGGCTGATAAGCAGCACCGTGATGTATTTTAACTATAAAAAAAGGTGAATTAGGGTAATGATACCCAGTGCTTTAGCAAACAAAAATGTCATTCAGTTAAAGTTTACATCTACTTTAAATCTGGAACCCGTCACTTGCCCTTGCAGCTGAACCCAGAGGAGATCTGGCCATCCTCTGCCGCCCGCACTCGCCCTGGCCATCCCCTGCCGCCCGCACCTGTCCTGGCCATCCCCTGCCGCCCGCACGCACTCGCCCTGGCCATCCCCTGCCGCCCGCACTCGCCCTGGCCATCCCCTGCCGCCCGCACCTGCCCTGGCCATCCCCTGCCGCCCGCGCTCGCCCTGGCCATCCCCTGCCGCCCGCGCTCGCCCTGGCCATCCCCTGCCGCCCGCGCGCACTCGCCCTGGCCATCTCCTGCCGCCCGCGCGCACTCGCCCTGGCCATCTCCTGCCGCCCACGCGCACTCGCCCTGGCCATCTCCTGCCGCCCGCGCGCACTCGCCCTGGCCATCCCCTGCCGCCCGCGCGCACTCGCCCTGGCCATCCCCTGCCGCCCGCAGTCGCCCTGGCCATCCCCTGCTGCCCGCAGTCGCCCTGGCCATCCCCTGCTGCCCGCAGTCGCCCTGGCCATCCCCTGCCGCCCGCGCGCACGCAGTCGCCCTGACCATCCTCTGCCGCCCGCCCGCAGGCAGTCGCCCTGGCCATCCTCTGCCGCCCGCACGCAGTCGCCCTGGCCATCCTCTGCCGCCCGCACGCACGCAGTCGCCCTGGCCATCCTCTGCCGCCCGTACGCAGTCGCCCTGGCCATCCTCTGCCGCCCGCACGCAGTCGCCTTGGCCATCCTCTGCCGCCCGCACGCAGTCGCCCTGGCCATCCTCTGCCGCCCGCACGCAGTCGCCCTGGCCATCCTCTGTAACTCGTTTCCACTGGTAACACCTAGAGCGATTGATCGTTAAAAAATCATGATCTCGATTCAACCCCCCTTACCATCTCTATGCAGAATTTCCCATTCATTCATATAGGAAGTGTAGAGAGTTCTCTGCTCACTCAGCTGTCAAAAGAAAAAAAAAACTGGGCAGTCTGCCAAGTTTTTCACAACATTGGGTGCAGGTAGAGAACTATAAACATTGTAACTTTTTGTTCTCAGATCAAAGGAATGAACTTTGACATGAGGGAAGTTTAACCACTTAAAGTCTAAAACCTTTTTCTGACACTTGTTTCTTATAAAGTTAAAAATCAGTATTTTTGCTAGAAAATTACTTAGAACCCCCAAACATTATATATATATATATATATATATATATATATATATATATATATATATATATATATTTTTAGCAGAGACCCTAGAGAATAAAATAATGGTTGTTGCAATATTTTATGTCACACGGTTTTTGCACAGCGGCCTCTCAAATGCAATTTTTTGGGGAAAAAAATACACTATAACGAATTAAAAAAAAACTAAACAGTAAAGTAAACCCAATTTTTATTATTTTTGTGTAATGTGAAAGATGATGTTATGGCGCGAGAATCACAAGAGAGAAATGTAATCTTTATTATAAGCAAAGAAATTGTGATGCTCATATTAGCCAGAATAGTGCAGCTCTAGTAGCACCCGACTACTCACTGACTAGGCTGCCTCCCCATCTCCTCCAGCTCCCAGTGCCTGACAACAACCATACAATGCAGTTGCGGCACAGAACTTTGCACTCAGACTGATTTCTGCTGTGCAATCATACAATAGGAACTGTAGCAAGATAACAAAAACAGATTTCTGCCAGTCATACCAGGGAGATGTAAAAATCTATTACATATTCATCTAGAATGGTGTAGGTGTACATTTGTCTAGAGATGTGCTTCACGTGAGTTTTGGGAATATCTACAACAGAAAACATTAAATTGTGTTGCTAGGAAAGTTATCTGCCATAATTTCCCCGGAGCCAGATTAACTTCAGCAGCAGGCCAAGGAATGCAAACTGTCAAATATCCTGTCTAGTGTTCTAGATTAATGGGCATTTGTCTCCATTGCCAGCAATAGGACTTGCATAGCCGGCATTTCTGAAGAACAGGACCAGCAGCACAGCCTCCCAGAAAAACATACATTCATCGGGTTCTAATGCACCGCCTGTCTTCTAATCAGCTAGATTCACAAGTGACCTGAAAAATGTATATTACTGTTTAGATGATCCCATTGAAATTATGATCATTTTATTCTGGCTTCTGAAATAGGAAAAAATAAAAATAAACAAGAGTAACCATCACATGTGCACTCTCTGCTCTCTGTAGCTCTGGTAGTGACATATTGCATTAATCGATAAATGATTAGTACACAAAAGGTCCAGAATTCAGGCATGTGTCAGGACTGGGGCTTCATGTGAGCTTTTTATTTATTTATGGTACTTATATAGCGCCATCAATTTACGCAGCGCTTTACATATACATTGTACAGTCACATCAGTCCCTACACTCAAGGAGCTTACAATCTAAGGTCCCTAACTCACATTCATACATAGTAGGGACAATTTAGACAGGATCCAATTAACCTACCAGCATGTCTTTGGAGTGTGGGAGGAAACCGGAGTACCCGGAGGAAACCCACACAGGCACAGGGAGAACATGCAAACTCCAGGCAGGTAGTGTCGTGGTTGGGATTCGAACCAGCAAACCTTTTTACTGCTAGGCGAAAGTGCTACCCACTACACCACTGTGCCGCCCATTTATCAATTATAAAGAAATGTAACTCGTTTCTAAATGCTTCAATTAGAACCTAATAATTTTCCTTGGTAGTAACATTGAACTCTGAGATAACCTTAACTATAAAAGAGGCATGTGTAGTTTACCTAAATCTTGGTGTGGTTTGCGCATTTCTTCTAGCCAGTTACTGACCACCCTATACCAGATTTACTGCTACAGAGCAGCTCTCCTGTGCAGAATCACACACACACACACACACATTATATATATATATATATATATATATATATATATATATATATATATATATATATAATATATTATTATTATTATATATATATATATATATATATATATATATATATATATATATATATATATATATATATATATATATATTTATTTATTTTTTAATTACACATACATACACACACACACACGATTCTGCACTTCCGCCTGCAGGGTGGGCACCTGCTGTGATTATTTACAGCGGAAGCCGATCCAGCACCTGCCAATCGTCAGGCAGAGACACCGAACGAGGCTCTGCCTATGTAAACAAGGCAGAGCTCCATTCTGATGTTTAGATGTTTAACTCCTTCCCAGCCAGTATCATTAGTACAGTGATCAGTGCTAAAAATATGCACTGATCACTGCAATAAAGGTCACTGGTTCCTGCAAAGTGTCAGTTAGTGTCCGATTGTCTGCCGCAATAGCCCCGCTATAAGTGGCTGATCACTGCCATTACTAGCATTAAAAAAATATTCCAGTATACTGTGTATAATATAAATATACATACAATACACACACACACACACACACACACACTAGTTTGCAGGCGCTATAACCTTATAAATGTGGCACCGGAGGGGGAAGGGGGGACAGATGAGTGGAGGTTCCACTTTTGAGTGGAACTCCGTTTAAACTGGTAATTGTCGAACAACACTGTACTCTAACAAAATTTATACACAAATAGAGCTTTGTTTTGGTGGTATTTGATCACCACTAGATTTTTATTTTTTATTATATAAACAAAAAAAAAAGACCAAGAAAATAAAAAAATAAAAAATATATATATATATGTTTTACTTTCTGCTATTAAACATATCCAATAAAAAAAACAAAAAATTTCTTCATACGTTTTGGCCAAAACGTATTCTGCTACATGTCTTTGGTAAAAAAAAAAAAATCCCAATAAGAGATAGATAGATAGATAGATAGATAGATAGATACACACACATACACAAATAGTTTGCAGGCGCTATAACCTTTGCGCAAACCAATCAATATACGCTTATTGATTTTTTTACATTTTTGAATTAGATGTGTTTTATAGCAGAAAGTACAAAAAAAAAAAAAAAAAACTCCACACCCCCCCCCCCCCCAAAAAAATTGTCTTTTCTTTTTTATTTATAGCACAAAAAATAAAAACCGCAGAGGTGTTAAAATAACACCAAAAGAAAGCTCTATTTGTGGGGAAAAAAATTACAAATTTTATTTGGGTACAGCATTGCACGACTGCGCAATTTACAGTTAAAATAACGCAGTGTCGAATAGCAAAAAATGGCCTAATCATGAAGGGGGTAAATCTTTCGGAGGTCAAGTGGTTAAATCTGTTCAGTAATCCAGTGTGATACTTCCTGTAATAAAGACCGATCACAACTTCTCTCTCTCCTTGTGCAGGGTGACTGGTCTCGTCTCCGCCCCCTGCTGTAGTTTTCTGCAGGAAGTCTGTAGGGGGTGGAGCTGCTGGGTCCCTCCCACAGCTTTGCTCTCTGCACAGGATATGTACAGCACAGTGATGAGGTCCCTGCTACTTTTACAAAGTAACATCTAGGTTTGCAAAGCTATCTGGTACTCATAAACTGGATTCATATGTTTGTGGCTATTGAGGAATAAATTTAAAATACATTTTTTTGTGCCCAGAGTTCAGCTTTAGGGATGTCAAGACTTGGGTTCTGCATTGTATGTTAAAGCCCAACTCCAGGTTTTCATTTAAATAGTTCCTTTGGGAAAAGCTGGCCCAAAGCAAACCATTTCCTTTATGAATTGCAGGCGATACTTTTACTTACAACAGAATAACTGGGTTTTGAAAAGCATTTGATACACAACATGGAATTTTTTGCCCCTTGCAGCTAATAAAATATTTAAATGAGATTTTTGTGCCCAGTGTTGAGCTATAAACATAGATTTCCATTGTCCCGGATTTCCAGGACAGTCCCACATCTAGATGTTCTGTCCGGATGACTGGACTGGGTCCCTTGAATACTGCATCACCCTTTTTTTTGAGGTACTGAGCATGCACAATAAGATCCCTTTCACATTGGTGGCCAGGGTGGTAAAAACAGATGGTCGAGCCAAAGCTTTAAAATCTGCCAAGTCTAATATACAGCCAGAAGGGACTGTTGACATGCTGCAGCTTTTTGCGTTGCAGAAAATTTAGCACGGCATGTCAAGTTGACAGGCACAGCACATTCAATGGGGCCATGACTCGGCATGACCAGTCCATTTTCTGCTATTTAGCACTACGCTACTTAAAGAGGAGGTCCAGCCCCCCCCATGAAAAATGTAAAGTCAGCGGCTACAAATACTGCAGCTGCTGACTTTTAATATTGGGACACTTACCTGTGAAGTCGGCACCCCAGGCTGTCAGGTGCAGCAATCATTCCAAGTAAGGGAACCTGGCAGTGAAGCCTTTCAGTTCCCTACTGCGCATGCACGAAGTTCGCTGCCCTTTCTAATTGGCCAGGCAGCAGATGGAGGAGGAGGAGGAGGGGGGCTGAACTTCGAAGAGATGGTGCCGCGGTGCAGTTTCTAGAAGTGGGGAAGGGGGACCTCTCAAAAACAGGTACCCGTTCCCACCCTCCCCCCTGAATGGCGCCAAATGTGGCACCGGAGGGGGGGGGGACAGATAAGCGGAAGTTCCACTTTTGAGTAAACAATTAAACTGGTAATTGTCAAACAACACTGTACCCTAACAAAATTTATATTTTTTTTGCACACAAATAGAGCTTTCTTTTGGTGGTATTTGATCACCCACTTCCTCTTTTTATTTTTTATTATATAAACAAAAAAAAGACCAAAAAAAAATAAATGTTTTACTTTCTGCTATTAAACATATCCAATAAAGGAAAAAAAAAAAAATTTCATACATTTTGGCCAAAACGTATTCTGCTACATGTCTTTGGTTAAAAAAAACCAAAAAATGCCAAAGAGTGTATATAGGTTGTTTGCAACAACCTATGATATTATATATATATATATATATATATATATATATATATATATATATATATTATATATATATATATATATATATATATATATATATATATATATATATATATACACACACACACATATACATATACACACACACACACACACATATATACACACACTGGAATATTGTTTTTGTTTTTTACACTACTAGCGGTGGTGATCAGAGACTTATAATGGGACTACAATAGTGCGGCTGGCAATCTGGCACTGATGGACACAGAGTGGGAACTGACATCAGTGATAATATTATACACTGTCACTGTACCAACAACACTGGCTGGGAACATCTATGGGGGATTAAAGTAGGACTATAAGCAAAAAACTTTTTTTTTTTTTAATTTTGGATAAAGTAAATGGAGGATTATAACGCCTGTCAGATTTTTTTTTTTTTTTCGCCATCTGTGTCCCTTTGCAGAGATTTCCCTTCACTTCCTGTCCCATACCAAACAGGAAGTGAGAGGAAATCCCTGCAATTTAATGGAATTTCCTTGGGGACCCCCCAGGTCACCAGAACTTGTGTGCCCACTGGAAGATTTCCCCTCTTACATTTTTTGGGGACAGCACAAAATTTGGGGTTTTTCGTTTACTTTCACTTTCAATGATAAAAGGTAAACAGGACAAACAAAGAGAGTGAATCTCACTAATGGGGGGGCACAGCCTGCAATAAAAACTGACAAGTGTTCTAATCCCTCTCCACTCCGTCCAAAACTAACAAAAACGTTTTGCCTTTAGTTATAATTTAACATCTAGGGTGATCAAGGGGTTAAATGTGCCTATCAAGTGTTAACTTGAGCAATATGTGCTGCTGTTTACTAAAGATCTATTTGTTTCTTATCCCTGCATTCCTTTGCAGGGATAAGAAACAGAGAGATCGTTCCCTCTGTACAGATCTCACACAAGGCTCTACGCGTTGTGATTGAACACAGCCAAACAGCAGGTCCCAGCCACGAATCATGGCCTGGGACCTGCTGACAGACCCCCGCTGTGTACGAACACAGCGGGTGTCGGCAGAGGGGGGGGGGGGGGGAGCAGGCAGTGACATACCAGTATGAATATTTGCCCCACCGTGATGAATTCTAGTGGACATCCAGGTGTGCCAAGAGGGACCATCACTACTGGAGCTTGACTATCCATCCCAAGAGGGGCAAACACAGTCTGCAGGGTCTGAAGCGTGTGACCACCCTTCTTGGCTGTTGGATTGGAGTTTC